>VTPC01090652.1:0-154439 GCA_011009095.1 Ignelater luminosus | reverse complement strand
TGGTAAAAGTGAATATCCTCTACCATTTGATTTCAGTCATAAAAAAACCTTAACTGTCCTAAAGAACAAGTATTTCAATTTATAAATGCTTATTTGAAGCAGAGAGGAAAAAAATTTAAAACAAGTATTACTTTTATTTCTTCTACTTGTAGATTCGCTGGAATTCTTTTTTTAAGTCTTTTAAAAATGATTACACACTACACACAAAATGCATTCACAAAACACGATTTTAAATGTAATCTTCATCATATTTAGGCTGAAGCGAATATGACTTTTCTAGGACAAAAAGAGCGATGTCTTCAATAAATCTCGCACAAAATTCAACTGAATGTCTAATAAGAATCATTAAATGGACAAAACTAACAAACGTCTCGAAGGAGCCGGAGCTTTTCTTTCATTTATTACTCTCTACACACAAAATATCTGGCAGTTCTACTTTCCAACGCCTATTAGAGTGTGAGCTTTGTACGTTACGAACTATCAAAGTTTTTTCCTTTGCCATAACTACCGTTGCTGTTTATCATTTCAGCTCTACCAACACAGCACAAAATGTGGTGGTTTGAAAGTTCAGAATAGTTAATTTACCAATAAATTTATTAAGTACTGTGCTATTGACAGTTTTCTGGAAAAACGACGAAACCTGTCAATCTTATTTTCTGAATATGGCAGGACCTCATAACTGGGATCTTAGAAGCAAAGGTAATAAAAAATTCGATAGTGGGAAAGTCAAATTCATTTTGCCTTGGCAATAATAAAATTCTACAGCTACTAAATTTAATGTCTCAGGATTTATTCACAGAATCTCTTGGCTTATTCGTTGTTTTAGATCTTCTTCATTTTGATGTTTATTTTACAAACTGTACTGTTTAGACATTCTGATAAAAAAGTCAAAGAAGATCAGGTCAGGTAAACCAGTTGCACATTCTATCTGGTCTCGTCTTTCTATCAATACCATATTAAATTAGCTTCTAGTTTGAGCGGTAAAGTAAGCCGGTGCACCATACTGCTGGAATCAAACGTTGCCATTTGCATTATCAGAATATCATAAGATTCAATAAAACGCCGATTTTCAATTTCGCGGAGAAAGTATAGATTCTTTCGTGGAAAGAGGCAATTTTTCTTAGGAGAAAAAGACGTGCAGTAAAAAAATAAAATCGATGGGTTTCTTTCTTTCTTTCTTGAAAAACAGCCAATAGTAGAATAAATGAACGCGTGACTTTCTGTCTATTTTTCAAATACCATGTAGGGTCACATACCGCTTCACTATCAGTAAATTATCATTACTATTAGCAACATCATCATCGCCATCCTAGTCAGCCTTATCGTACCAACTTAGTATCGTCCACAACAACCACCGAATTTAACGTAAGTACAGTCCACCCACGGGCGCAGCTGCGAATACCAATCATTTCAAGTCTACCGGCTGAAAGGTGTAAGCTTATAGCACGTACGACTAAGATTGATTTGATTTGATTTGATTTGTCAGTCTCCAACCGGTGTGTGCTGTCTCATAATGTTAATCTTAAAAGATGATTTAGCTCGTGTAAGTCTTTTACTGTTTGCTCTATTTTGACTTACTAGCATTTTAGTTAGATAAATACATACGATGTTGTTTGGTCCCAATTTCTGAGATATCTTTTCAACGTTTACAGCGTCTTCTTCATGATGTGAGCACTCAGTCTAGTAGTTAGCTAGTGCGTCTGTGTTTGGTTTTTCTCGAGTTTTTTTATGTTGTTTCTCCCTTTTTGTCACCACCTGGTACTTTTTAGAAATTCGAAATTTCTGTTTTGGGCTCGATTTTCTAAATAAAATCTAGTTTGACCTTTACTTTTCGTTTAATGTTTTAATTTCATTTTAAATCATCTATTTGTTGTTTGTCTTTCATGATTAGTCATAGCAATAAGGTAGCTCTGGTAACATTTTTTTTTTTTGGCAGTTAAGACCCAAAACTTACAAAACTGGCGCTTGACGTGGGGCCTTGAGAAATTCATTTTGAAAAATTTGACTTTTGGACTAATATATTAATTTGATTTCTGGACTGGCTTTTTGGTCCTTAATTGGTGTTTTTGGTTTAGATTTACATTTTTTCTGATTCTTGTTTTTGACTAAATTTGTACTTTTTTTTCTATATCCTTTTCAATTTTGTGAATTATTTTCGATTTTGATTTCTTTTGAACTATGGTTGCAGTTGTATAGATCTTAGTTATGCTTTGTTCTGCTCTATTCTGATTTTTTATGGAGTATGCTTAAAAGAAGTGAACGAACCTGTTTGTTTGGGAATTAGTTTGGTTCTTTTCAGAATGTGTGTGTTGCAATCCTTGTGATGCCTGTGATGTTTCAAGGTCTGATACTTTGTTTGTATTTAAATTGTGCGATGTGGTGTTGTATGATTGCATACGGTTTACCGTCTGATTTATTTTGTGACCTTGAAATCAATCAGCGAGTTTTGACTTCTGCGGATGGGTATACGTATGTTGCATTACTGTATGTAGTCGTTTATTATTATTCAATTATTATTAAGAATTATGCCTCCTTCAGTTTGGTTTGCCAAATAATATTACTTTTTCAATTGGTGTTACGCTAGCTTGTTGCCGATGTGTTCTAGGGAGCAAGTTCATCTCAGCCTTAAAGCAACAGTCGGGTACCATTTTCGTCTGCGTTGATCAGAATCACGCAGCTTTCTTCAATTCTTCAATTGTTTGTTTTGCTACCGCGTCAGGAGGATTTACTCTTTATTTTCGACTCCATATTATGTATTCTTTGTGACAGTTGTCTCTTGACAACAACAGTCTAGAATCTAAAGGGCAAATTCCACTTAGGCTTTAATTAAAACACTTTCTTTTCTGTATTATATCTAAGTTAGATTTAGTTGCATGTTTGTGGTTTTTAAAGCACCCCCTGTAGGTTTGGTGATGGATAATTTGGTTTTAAAAATTTTGTAACGCATGGAGTTCTTGAAACATAGATTGCCTTCTTCTGAAGATTGCATTCTTAGTTCTAATTCTGCTTGATCTAAGCCTTTATCATAATTTATATAGTAGGCTATAGTTGCTTCTATTCTTACCAAGATTTGATAAAATAGCAAGTAAAGCAAAATTATTGGTAACAGTTTGAATTTCCCGCGTTAACATTTCAGTGAATTTTACAGAGTTGACAAAGCCATTGCAGTACGTGTTCCAAGTCAATTTATTTTCGTATTCTTTAATATCCTGCGTTCGGTAAGGTACCTCTGACAGTTGTTTTTGTTCGAAATCGCCTCTTTTGTTCTTGACGCACAAATCTGGATTTTTATTTGAGTGACAAGAACAAGAGTTGATCCTGAGTAAAAATAGCTATCAGATGTATCTTACCGAACGCAGGGTTTGTATTCTTGTCAAGGATGTAGTGCTACCAACTTTCAAAATATTTTTATTTTGCTGGAAATTCAAAGTGTTATCATCTTAGATTACTTATCATTTTTTTGAAAAGGGGCATGCTCTGATAGTTTTATATCAGGAATTCACGCGTTGACGTCAGCTTTCCCACTGAGGATTTTCTTCATGATGTGAACACGCAGGCGTCGTAAGAATTTTGATAATTACTAGCTTAGAATATGTAGGTTAAGTACTAATACATTCAAAGGAGGCCACGGTAAGTCCTATTAGCACTACTAAGATTCTTGAAACTTTATTTACAGCTAAAATACATTTTATTACCTCAATTTCTTACTAAAGGAAAATCAACATAGTCTTGCAAGTCTTGCAAAATAGAAAAAGAAATTAAGGAAACTTGAATATTGACGCAACGCAACATCAAATGACGTCAGACTAAATACAATAGCCTTTACGATCACTTTAGATTTTTATTAATTTAAAATTCTTCAATATTCTCTGTTAGCTGTCAGTATTTACATCCAGAAACGATTCTTTCACGTTAAACCTCCAAATCTCAAAGAAAACAAAGTTCTTTGTAAGGTTTTTCTTTGCACATACTACGCTCCTCGTTATTGCGTGAATAAATAAGGTAGGGACAAAATTTAACCCACATTTTAAATTTCCACATCATTTACAACGATTTTATTCGATATTGTGTGTTTTAACGACTATCATAAAATATTTATGGAACGTTTCCTGACTGAATTTATTTGCTCCTGTATATTTATTGTGTATGCACTTGACACAATTTAAAACTGAATAGGTAAGAGCGAAAAAAAAGTAAAATTATTCGAATCCTATTCCAATTCATTAATTTCGCAAATAAACAAGCAAATCGTTTTCTGCGTGTATCAAAATGCGCTCGTTTTTTCCTTTAAATTCAGATTGGGAGTAATTGGATTAGTTAAATAAAAAACTGTGAACAGGAAGCGATTCTGCTCAACAAGCTGATTGCAAATTGCTCTTCAGTTGCACTCAAAGCACAATGCTCGTGGGGTGGCACTTGATGTAGTGTAGGTATAGTGTAGTATAATAGTAGTAGTGACGACGTGACAAAACTAAGGGTTCGTTCGGTTGACGAAGACCTCATTGCTTGTTGACAAGTGGACGTAAAAGAAAGGGTGAATTTGAGTTGTAGTTTGCATGCCAAGGCAGACAGTGTGAAGTGAGTAGCCAGCCACAAGTGGCTATTGAGAGCTGCAGCGCTTGCACAGCGCTATAGGCCGTGGACAACGATGATTTTTACTGATGTGAGAAAAACAGACCGGGAGCTTTCTGTTGTAATAAAAAGCTTGTTTGATGAACTTTTGTTTTACACAATTTAGTTTTAGTGTTTTCATTTATATCAAGTAGTATTTACTAATCTTTTTTTTATAAATCTTAATGTGTTTCATTAATTCAAAACAGAAAAAATTAACTTCCAGCTAGAAAGCCTGAATGCTGCAAGAAATAGTCGGAATTCTATGTTCTTGGTACTAGACCCAACCGGCTGCCTTGGGCGTGCAAACATGCATTCAAGTACATGAATAAAAGTTATTGCATGATGTTATAAGTCGATTGGATGCAACAAAATTAGGACAGACGAGAAAGGTCCAGTATAGGAACAAGAAGTTTTCGTCAAGTATAAACAATATTTAGCGAAATTGTAAAAAGAAACTTCTGAAAGGGGGTTATGGGTACTGGTTTTACTAGATAATTAGAAAGTGGACGATGCTTGATGTTTGTTTATACCAAGCACCAGGTAATGTGTTTGGTGGGATATTGTATGTATCAACTGGAGTGTGGGGGTGTTTTCTAAGATGTCTTGGGGCTTGGGAAAGTTTAATAGAACGAGGCATCTTATGATCTCTTCTTAGGTTTTCTAGGAAGGGGTCTGATGGGTGTTTTGCTGTTCTCTCCACGAATCCGTCATGCAAGAAGTTGAGCCCGACGTCTATAAAAGGTATTCCGCTTTATTCACAACCTCCCGAGGGGTTAAAGTCTTCGACATACGGCTCTTTCCTCCCTGTGTACCGATTATACAAATTTGGGTATAGCAGCAGATGAAACGACAATTCATGATGGGAAGTGTGAAGGGTTTGTAAGTATTGATAAGGGTGCGTTTGTGGCATCGGCAGATCTTGAGACACAATACGGACAAAAAAGATCTATCCTACCGGACGATGTCGCAGCATCGCTTGACTTCTTGTATTCAAGGTTTTAAAAAATGTGGTGCCCAAGTAGATGGACTGCTGTTATTCGATAGTCTTTGCTTGGTAGACATGTTCGAATGCCTGAAAAGAATCATCCGGATCTCGTTGCGACTGGATCTGATTCTTCACCGCTAGAGCCAGGTTTACAGTAGCGCGACGGATTCTTGAATACTGCACCAGAGGAGGGTGAACTTTGCCAAAGTGGAAAATCTGTTTTGAGGGCCTGGAATGTAATGACAGTAGGAAATAAATTGAAAGGGGGATAAAATGGATCCTTAAAAGACGCCAGCCCGAAGTTGTAGACCCAGAAAAGTTGTGAGCTAAGGGGAAAAATCCTTTAAGAGAAGAGTATGAAAAGCATAAAAGGAGCGAAATATAGTCCATGGATATGAAAGAAGAGGACATAAATATGGTACCAGCAGAGCTGGGAAAAACATTTAGAGCCATAATGTTCGATCTTCAAACTATTCTGCTTGTGCCATTTGGTGGAGATTTTCAGATATATTACAAGAGCCATCTAAATTTTTACAACTTTACAATTTATGATGGATCTACTCAAGATGGTTATTGCTACGTCTGAGAGGAAACTCATGGTAGCAACGGTGGTTCTGAGATTGTAAACCCTGTAGCATCTTTTTCAGACACGTGCAGTTGCCACAGCCATGCCTTATGCCGTCAATACAATCGGCCATCTCCAAGTCATCGACTTGAAATATATGGAATCAGGACATTCATACCTGGAAGTTGATTTAATGCATTCTGCAATTAAGAGGGGTCGGACACATAAAAAAATTTACAACACTTGTAATGTCATTTTGAAATTTTGCGTACTCATCCGAGTTCTGCTTTGAGTTTCGTTTGAAATACGTTCATTTAATATGAACTTATCGTTTCATTTCGTTTTATGATATTCAATAAGTTATTTATATGTCAACAGATATTTCGTCCAAGGTTCTTTTAAAGTTCTATTGTTAAAATTGTTACGGTACGTGACTTTTCGTGAACTTTAATCGCCTTACAGTCGTCTAAACATTTTTTATAGTTATCAGTTCGTAGAAAACTCTGTTGATACTTCAGCATTTTATGTTCGAGAGAAAGCCTGATTTACACTTGAATCATGAGCGTTTGTAAGTTTCCACGACCTTTATGTCTGTCAATGTTAGTATCAATAATACTACTAATTCTAGATCATTTACGTGTTACAAAATCTGGGTGCCCCTAAGTAAGTTTTAGCCTGACTACCAACAAGGCCGCTTCGGCGTCGGGCCGATGCCTATTCACGGTTTCGCTTGTCTATTAACGCAAAGTTACTACCGTGAATTTATTTTTTTAGTTTTTCGTATCGTGTTTTCAAAAGCTGATTTTGAAAAATTTTGTTTTGCTATTTTGTATTGCAAAATAATTATTGTTTGCGTAGTTGGGATCGTATTGTTACAGCGAGCCAAGTGGAATTTTGCCGTCGCTTATAGAGCATTTTATCGTCCCGCAAGGAAACGGAGAATTTTCTGTGCCGTTTTTAAAGACACTCCGTGTGTTGATTTTGTAGTTAGTCAAGTTCTGTTATGTTTGGTGCATCTTTTACTTTTTGCAAGGTATGAATTTATTTTAGATGGATTCATCATATCTTTGGCGCCCAACGTGGGGCCGATTTGGCTGTTTACCGATCTCGTGTCTGCCGATTTAGTTGTTTGGCTGATTGTCGTTTACCGATTTCGTCTTTCTGTGTTATAGTGTTTCCTTTTAGTAATTGCTGATCAGGATTTTGTTGTCCAACGTGTTTTGCCCATTTAGTTCTTTGATCAATTTAGATCTTTTTTTCGTTGGTTGCTTAGACTTTTGGTCATTTTGCTTTGAGGTCTTTACAGATTTTTGGATTTCAACGTGATGGAGCCTGATTTTGTTTGCCGTCTACCGATTTTGTCTTACCTATTTTTGCCTTTTTATTTTATCTTAAAGTTTTTATAGCTTCGTTAGCAGTGTAGCTGATTTGTGTATCTTGTATTAGTGATAGATTTTGGCGGTGTCGCCGTATTGAGTTCTTTGAGGAACTCCTTGACATTTGTAACTGATTTGGCTTTTTGTCATTTCACTTAGGTTCTCTTTGGCCAAGTGGTGATTGTCGTTTCGTTTTGTGATCTTTGCAGATTTTAGTTGTTCAATGCGTAACGCCAGTGATGTTTTGAGAGTTTCTTTTTGTACCTAACTTTGACGTTTCGAGACTTTTAGGTGTTCGTTATTCGACATTTGTCACCTTTAGGTCTACCTTCGATATTTTAGTATCGTATTTTTCTCAGTTGTCTTTTGTCCTCAAGGGACTGATACCTAAACGTGCAGGTCCATTTCCGTTTTTTTTGTTTTTATTTTGACTAAAGGTCCTCTCCTTCGACGCATAAATCGTCGAATAAATCTGGAGAATCCAAAGGCATCTAGCATGTTTAGGACTTAAATTCCAATCCTAATTTGACTTTTTCTTTGTCGCCACATTGAGTATATTGTTAAACCGAATCTATTTAGTTGTCTTTGATTTTTGTCAAGGTCTAAACATCTTAAGAGTTTTTGGATTCATTTAGTGACGTATCGCTCAGACTTGTGACTGATGTGTGATTGGCCTTCTGAGTTGTGGGAATCCCATGATGCGATGATCTCGTGATTCGTTGAATGCCCTCTCTAGAGGAAGTGCTTGTTGCATGTAAGTTTGTCGATTTTGCTTTGCTTTCCATGGCTGGTTCGTTGGGCGCCTTGGCGGGTTATCTTGGAACTTTTCCACCTTTGCCCCTAAAGATAACTAAGGAGACCTTTTACATCTTTGTTTCCTTGTCTTTCTTCCTTTTAGTATATTTTGGACAGGTTGGTAGGTAACATCTTTGTGTAGGGTGTACTTGAAGTGAAGTCAATACTTTATTGTGGTCACCTATTTTGACATTTTTATTAACACCGAATGTGATGTTTGTATATAGTTTTTTGTTTCGTTTATTTTAGTTTAGATTAAGGATTCTTCTTTGTTCAAATACTGGTTTATGATATTTGATTACATTGCTTGGAAGTTTTGTTTTGATTAGTGTGTTTTAAATTAGTACTTAAAGGGCGGCGTAAGCTGAATTTGTTGGAAGTCATAGCCGATTTACACTGATCAATTTGTCCTTGAAAAACTCCACTCGATAGTTGCGGTGTCGACGACGGGCGAGGAAGTTGCAAATTGTGCACAAGAACTGAGAATGATCAGCAGCTTTTGAAAAAGCTTCTTGCGCTATACTTTATCAAATGAGAGCTCTATGTCCAGGAAGTGTTTTAGTGGTTACAGCTACTCTGGCGTTCATTTGGGATTTTAGTAGTAGAGCTTGGTTTAGACATGGCGAAGAGGAAACCGTAATGGGTCGGAAGAAGGATGGTATTTTCGTAGTCTGACGGTAAGGATCCTCCCAAACACCTTGCCTAAGACGTTAAATGCAACAGGACTGTACAAAGAGGGTCGTTGTGATTTTGGATAGGCTTGGGAAGCATAAATAAGAAAAGTGTCCACAGCGAAGGCACCTGTTGAAGGTGTTGGCGATGAGCTGTTTTCTTAGTTTGGCAAGGTGCGCTAATCTTTTGATATTAAGTCCTATATCGAGTCTTTTACCTCCTGCATGACTCATTCACGTTTTACTGTTATATAATTTTATGGAACGTCTTCAAAATAAGTTGTAAGTAATTGAGCATTTGCAATTGAGTACATAGAAATTGTTGAGTACTCGAATATTTTGGTAAAGCTGCTCTAGGTAGTTTTGTTCAACTGAGAAGACAAAAAGATCAGTGCAACTCAACACCAGACAGTGTTATATTTACATAAATCTTGCTCAGAGTCCAGATGTACAAGAGGTTCTATAAACCATGTTCAAATCCGTCAGAAATGATCTCAAGACAACACATGCGGGCAAAACTGTTAGGAAAAGTGAACCGTAATGACATTATGTTGCATTGGAGAATTAAAAATGTCGAGCTGTTACAGTTTTCGATATGTTCAAACAAACGTGATAACAATATTGGTTAATTTTGGGAACGAATTTTACTGTAAAGCCAAACAGAAGATATTTCTGAATCTGACGCAATAAGTACAGAATATGCTCAGAGTTGTATTCAAAATATTTACCGTTTAAATCTAACCAAATTTAAATACAATTTAAAAAAGTTCTCTATTTACATGTTCAATGGATCTTGTAACACTTTGGAGTCTTGCTTCCGAATAAGGACTACAAAAACAAAAAAATCTTATTCAAAATAAATTTTTATAAAAGTTCATAGATGCATAGGAGGTTTCTTTTGAAATTGTTTTCAAGCATTTTAGGAGTGCATAGTTTTCTAAACGTAACAAAGTTTCAAATTGTCGTCTAACTATAGTTATGATAAGGTATACGGTATTTTTAAAATTAATCTTCCGGAATAACCAGGACGCTATGCCATGGTTATTTTACCTTTTGGTTTTAGTCTATTATTGATGAAAACGTCACATTTGTAGTGAAGTACCTTAAGTGTTCGTTACTGTGTTAAACTTCATTAAGTTCTAAAATTAGTTTTATGACTTGGACATCGTTAACATAAATCTTTTCGCATAAAAACAATTGAAATTAAATCTGAATATTTTGACAGCTAGATTCAGGATGGTCGTGTCATAAATTTTAAGGTTTTATTGTGTTATTGGCGATTTTTTATTATTCTTTTAATGTATGCCTTTATTGTCCTTGAAATAGTTATGAAACTGAGACTAAATCAGATTAAATTCTACTTTATAAGCTTCTAAACAATAGAATTTCTTATTGACATTTTTATTTCTCTGATTTGTGTTTATGTAGTCGCCACCGCTTGATGTGCAATATAAATATAAAGATGCAGCAGGGAAACGATATTAAAATTTATGCGAGTTTTGTCGGAAAGTTGTAGTAAAAGGTATAAAATAACAACGTTTTATTGAACTTTTAGTCTTATATATATATCTAGAGCTTGGAGCAGTGTTTCAATAAGGGACGAAAACGGGAGTTAATGCAGAAGAAATATACGGGCCCCAGAGATATTACTACCAGTCCTGTTGAATGTTATAGCGTGCCTGGATATTGTAACTCTTAAAAAATTTCTTGCCAGGTCCGTTTCACGCTTCAAGTATTTTCCAATAAAAGTAGAAAGAGAAAGGGCGAGCAGCCGAAACAGGAAGGACCGGGAAGGGGGGGCAGATGAGGAGTCCTAATGAAAAAGTGTCTCTCATGTGATGGAAACATCGGGAATCAGGTGGTGGTGCTCGATTGAAACTACTGTGAAAAACTATAGGGAGGTCGTGATTGTCCGAGAAAACTGCACATGGGATCTTCGTTTCCCCTTTGACTTTTCTCTTTTTTTTCTTTTCCCATTCTTTTCTCTTTCTTTATGTGTAGTATACGTGTGCGTGTGAGAAATATCGCGGTTATAGGCCTACATTAGATTAGATCGATACGTCTGCTTTGACATTTTCGTTGGGGAACATTTATCACTCCTTTTGATTACAAAAAAGGTGAGAGTAGGCGGAATAGTAAAATTGGAAACTTCTTTTTTTTCTAACTTCAATGAAAAGAATTTTTTAACTCTGTAAGTTTATGAAATTCTTATGACGTGACGGAACTTGTAAAAACGTAAATCTTATTTGCATCTATTTTAAGGATAACATTGCATTGGTATATTTAAGGATTGTTTTAGGTAAGTTTATACATTTGTTATTAGAAAGATAATACAATAAGGCGATCTGAAAATTATTTATAACAAAATGGTTTTACTCTTTGTTGATGATAGTTGAAATCCTCTTACAGTTCCTTTCATTCGGCCAGTCGAACTTTAAATCGATTATTCCTTATTTTATTATAGTATGTTACCTAGTAATATAATCAGATAAAATTTTCTATATTTATTATACTACAAAGATTTATGAATTTTGCTTTCTTGGTTTTTGCGGTGACACAGGTTTCCCTCCGTTTTATTGTTTACAATCTCTAGGCCCTTTTCACTTTTACTTTCATTTTAATTTTAACCTTTCATGCCATAAACCTTAATTAACTTTATTATAGATACCTTGCGGTTCTATATTTCCACAGTTGATCAAACTGTCCTGGAATGCTGATGAGTTGGGTAGTTTTGTTTCAGAAGCAGCATTAATCTCATTTGGTTCGGTAGGACATTTTCTACGGTTTTTTTAATTTTTGGTCACAACTTGCATTTATTATTAATTTTTCCATAATCAATTGAAAATATTTGTAAATAACTTTGTAAGACTCTAACGGCAACACTATTTCTCTCACCTTAGGTCGCAGGTGTCAAGATAATTTTAATATAGATCGGGAAATATAGGTATCACTAGATAACAAGTATGCAACACAATCACAGTTCTATGACCAAACACTATTCATTTGGTTGAGCGTCATTGTTTTCTTTTAAAGTAGACCGGGAGAAAACAAAAGCATGGCATGTTATGATATGGAGAGCTCTTTTTCTCAGGGTCCTTATTTTTCTTCGTTTGGTTTTTAATTTTTTTATTAAAACGCTATTTTCTTGACAATATTAATTTATTTATATTTTACTGTCATTACATTTATCAAACAAAGAACAAAATTTTTTTTTATCATTTTCAAATATCACTACATTTTTAATATCATCACATTTCCCCTCCATATTAATATAAATTTTAAGCGTTTTATACTATAGCTTAAATTTTGATTAATATTAACTAAAATATACTCAATTGTGAATGCCATTGCAATTTGATCTTTGTTTCTTTTATTTGTCTTAAGTAATATAATAGATATTGTTTTGTTTCATGATATACATAATCATTTTTTTTAATGGTGTTTTATTTTATGTTTTTATTCTAACCTTAATTATTTGAATTGACGGTCTTGCACTTTGACATTTGTCGAACGTCATTTTGACATTAGGCAACTGTCATTCATTCATTTTTTTTTCTGACATTAGTTAATTGTCATGTTTGACATTTGTTAATTGTCACTTTGACATTACATTATTTCAACAGAATAACAATTTAAAATTTTATAAGTTTAGTTAGCATTATTAACATTTTATACAGGATTTTTTTTTATTGTTTTTTTTAACTCAATATTCGATATTTTCATTTTATTTCACATTTCCTTCCTATTTCTCCCTTATTTTCCTCTATTTTCCAACTAGCTTTCATTCATGCTGCATTCATACAAATCATTTTCTACAATTTCTTAAAAAATTGCAAAAATTATTTTCTCTAGTAGTAACGTTTTCTTCATATAACTTAACTCCCAGCCTCATTTATCTACTTCAATATCATATTTTATCTTTACTTATTCATAATTAAGGATCATATTTTGACCTTTTCTTTTAATATTATCAATCATATCATTAATTATTTATTATTATTATCATTATTATTCTACTAACTTCATATTCAAATCTTCATAATTATCATCATTTTAATAATACTTCATTAATAATTATTTAACTCATTATGATTATCTTTAACACATTCATTCAAGCATCATGCATACCTTCTTGTCAAACCTAATACGCAATGTTCCCTATTCTTCTTTGGTTATTTTTGTCAACATTGGCTTATAATTTTTACTTTAACATTCTCTTGTAGCATTTATTCTAGTTCTTTGATTTTCTTTCTTTTTCTGTATTTGTAATTTCTTTGTTCCTCTCTGACTCCTGATAGTAAATTCTTTAAATGTTTTTTCATTATCATTTTATATTTTTCCATCCTTATTTTGGATTTACTATCTTTCTTAAATATTTTATACCTCGATTCCTTATTTTCCTTTCTAGTCTTATTTTTAGATTTTCTTTTGACTTTGATCCCCTCCAACCTTTTACTTTCCATTGTCATCTTCATTTTGTTTCTTCTTTCCGCTTTTCTTGCTCTTCTTAGTTTATTCTGCCAATTAATAGTACATTTCAATTTTTCTTTATTATTATTGTTATTTTGATATTTTTTTTCTTTTTTGTCATTATTCTTTATCTTATTTTTAAGATTTGCCTTTCTTATTGGTAAACTGTTAATTCTTTCTTTTGGATTTATTCGTTTGTGGTTTACTGAGAATTTTGCCATTTTTTGAATCCCGCTATCTAATATACAATAATGACTTGGTCCATGATTACCTGCTGTTGATTTCTCTTCAACATTTTTGTTTAATTTTTCTAATTCTATTTTCACATTCTGCTGGTAGTTTTCGTGTGCTTTTTCTTGCTCGTTAATTTTCTCATTTATATCTGCATCCCTTATTTGTAACATGCTGATAATTTCTTCTTGGTGTCTTTCTATTTTCCTACGCATTTCATTCTGACATTCATCTATCTTATTATTCACCTCTTCTTGTATTTCACCTCTCATGTTTTTAACAATATTATCCCATCTATTCTCATGATCTTCAAATTTTCTTTTAATTTCTTCAGATCTTTTCTTTTGATTATGATTGATTTCTTCAAATCTTTTAGTATTATCTTGTTTAATCTCTTCTAATCTTTTAGTTTGGTCTTCTATTCTTTTAGTTTGGTCTTCAAATCTTTTATCTTGGTCTTGTTTCATTTCTATTAATATTTTAAGTAAATCTGGTTGTTGTTGTCTTATTTCTTTTTGCTCTTTATCTCCCTTTTCAACATCTCCCATGGTCTCCTCCATACTTGTACTTTCTTCTTCCATCTGTTCAATTTCAATACTTTCTTCCTCCCTTTTGTCCCTTTTTCTACTATCTACCGATTTACCTCGCTTTGACATCTTTCCACTACCAACAGACAACTAACAAAATGATAATTATGTCTTTTATTTAACTTGCCCTACCACGTTGGGACGCCAATTTTTTATGTTAGGATATGGAGAGCTCTTTTTTTCGAGGTTCTTATATTTCTTCGTTTGGTTCTTAATTTTTTTATTAAAACGCTATTTTCTTGACAATATTAATTTATTTATATTTTACTGTCATTACATTTATCAAACAAAAAACAAAATTTTTTTTATCATTTTCAAATACCACTACATTTTTAATATCATCACATTTACATTTTTAATATCATCACAATATGTAGTTAGAAAAACACAGCGCTGAAAAGCCAACCAACATAAATTTTGTTATATTTCAATTCATAAATGCATTATAAAAAACATCAACTTAAGTTTTAGGTTTTGTTTCTTAATTATTAAACAAAACATTGAAAAGATGACGTCATCGGAATATTAAATTTGTTTAATACTACTCGACTTAGTTTGGCTAACTTAGACTTAATTGGAGACGAAATGTAAAAAATTCTCTTAAAAGAAACTCAGTTTGCAAGTGCCAATTTATCCTGGGGAACAATACCAATGAAAAGTTCCAATATTGTGCAATTGAGGAATCTCCAACCTTGAAATTCTCAAAGATTTTGCAATTTCATAAATTCCAATAAACTTCCCCCAAGGTTTTGTATCTCTCGGGACATCCCTAATAGTTTGATGAAATAATCGACATTAAAGTAAGGCGATATTAATTCAAAACGAGTATCTTACCATTTATATAGGTGCGGGAAATCACCGGAATAATTCCAAACTAATGCAGGGCAATTAAACAAAAGATGTTTTCCTATAGAAAAATTCTAATATTTTTAATCTTTTTCTTAATCCTAAAGCCTTTCTACCTTTCGGTGTAAAGCTATGTGGAGTTGAGTTTGTGTTGTCTTCTTGCAAATTTTATTCCCCTTCCCTCTGCTGCCTTTCTCACCTCTTCAAACCATGGTTTTCTTAGTCTTCCTTTTTTCGCTTTTCCTATAGGTCTTGCTTCATACACCTTTCTAGTAAGTCTGTTTTCACTGATCCTCTGAGTTGTCCTTGTTGAATCGTCTGAGTTGTCTTGGATATCTTTAGCTGTTCTCTATATAATTGGTTTCTTATTCTGTCTTTCTTCGTTTTGTCTTCAATCTTTCGTAGAAATCTCATTTCCGTAGCATTTATTTTTTTTTCTTTGTCTTTCGCTAGTGGTCCATGTCTCACAATCGAAAGTCAGGGTGGGTTTTACTATCTTCTTTACTACTTCTACCTTTGCTGATTTTGGAACTTTACTTTTCCCCAAAAAACTGTGTTTTAAGGGCGATAAAAGGGTTGCCCGTTTTTGCTATTCTCTGGTTTACCTCGTCTTCCAAGTTTATGATGCATCCTAAATAACTAAATTTATCTACTTGTTTGATTTTCTGCCTATTTATATTATATATTATCTTTCTTCTGTTCATCTCCAATAACAATGACTTTTGTTTTCTCTAGGCTAATTCTCATGTGTATTTTCTTCAATTGTTCATTAAATAGATTCATGTTGTGTTCTTTTACCAGGGTTTTTACTATCGTCTTTTTTGTCCTTACATGTTTCGTAATACTGTGGTTTTCTTCCTGTTATATATTTTTTCCACGTCTTCTTCTTTTCTTTTATTACATTCTTAATTTTCTCTGTCCACCACACTATTCTTTTTATTTCTTGGTTTTCAATTTTGGCTGTACTGCAACTTTCTTTCGCTGCCTCTAATATTCTCGTTTTAAAATTTTGCTATCTTATTTTTATTATCTCCTGATTTTCTTGTATACGCCGTCTCCTTGACAGTTCTCTTTTGTATCTTTTTGCGTTTCTATATTTCTTAATTTATATATTTGTATTTTTCCTTTTTGTTTCAGTGGTGGTTTGTATGCTTGTTAGTCCATTTGTTCTTTGACGTATGACAGTTCAACGCTACCAACATCAATACAGTAAATTTTACTAGTCTATTCTGTCACGCCAACGACTTATTCTAACATTCAAATGACGTTATTTGGGTGCTTGAATAGACTTATTTTAAACGCAAAATAGAAAAATATTTTTATGTTTAAATTTTATGTTCTTTATTATTAAGTCATTTTCAATACTCAGATCGATAATTCTTCTTCCATTTGCATTTAAAGCTATTTCTCCTTCTCTCCCCATCCATCTTTCTAATTCCCAGTTTTCATTGCCGACTCTTCCATTTAGATCTCCTATTATTATTGTCTTTATATTTGTCCGTCATCGTTAGGGCCATATCCTACTATTACTGTGTGGGCTACTGATTTTATTTTTATGACCATTGTTATTATTCTTTCCGTTACCATTTTAACTATTATTACTTTATCTGTTTGCTTTGCATGTTATAATGACTACTCCTGCTTTGGCTCTTGTACTATTATCAACCCCTGACCACCATATAGTGTATCCTCTTTCTAGTATTTGGCTTTCTATTCCTTTCCTTTTTGTTTCTGTTACTCCTAATATACCCATATTCCTCTTTTTCATTTCTGCAATTATCTCCAATTTTTTCTCATTCATGCTTTTCACATTCCATGTTTCCAATCTAAGTATTTTTTGTTTCCTTGATTTTATTTTCCCTTGTTTTATTCTTGTTACTTTCGAATTTATTTGCTTTTCCGTTTCCAACGCCATTGTCATTTTTCTTGTTTCTTTATCTGTCCTGCTTTTCCCAATACTCTTAACCTTTTCCATTGCCTTTTCCGTTATCATTTTTTGTTAATATTTAGTTTTTTGGCTTCTTTTTGTTAGAGTTTTGCATGAGCACATCTCTCCTTCTTCCCATTTCCACTCTTTACCGTTTATAATTAACTACATATATCCCACTTTTACTTGGTTGCCTCTGTCCTTTTTATATTTTTGATACCAAGTAGTAACTGATGAAAAATTTTAATTTTACCTTTAGATTCTTCAAATGAATCTACCAAAATTTTGCACAAAACAAACTAACAATAAAACGCAACTATTCGCTCTGAAATTTCCTGATTGAATAATGAATGTCAAACCGCAAGAAACACAATGGGTAAAATTAACTACAGATTGTTAAGTAGATTTAAAATATAATCAATGGTTTCCGACTCTTTTTATACTTTTTTTAATTTAATTTAGAATTTTTGGACAATTATAGGGGATTTTTGCCGTTTTTCGCTTGCATCCGATTTTTTACAGGGTGATTCTAAAAAGCTGCACGATAAAAATTATTTTTTTAATGGAACACCTTGTATATTTCTACAGATTTAGATAAAACCTTGTCTCACAAACACAGTAATGTAGATATTGATGGGTCTATCTTTAATAATAATGGAGATATAGTCAAGAGGGCAAGGAAGCAAGTTTAATACATTAAGAACAAACGAATAAATTAAATTAAATAGTATTCAACAAACAAAATTTAAATAATTCATTTAAATCAAATGTTGGAAATGCCATCCGTCAGCCTCTAGGCAATAAGCAAACCTATGAACACATTCTTCTTGTACATTGCGAATGACCTCTGGACTAATTCTACCCATTTCTTCATTTATTCGATTTCATTTAAATGAGTTATTTTAATTTAATTTGTGAGACAAGGTTTTATCCAAATCTGTAGAAATATACAGGGTGTTCCATTAAAAAAAAATTAATTTTTTTGTGCAGCTTTTTAGAATCACTCTGTAAAAAATCGGATGCACGCTAAAAACGGCAAAAAAACAGAATAAAATCGACGTGTCTTGGCGTTTTTATATAAAAAAACTATTACGGTTTTATTTAATTCGTTTCATAATTTAGCCGCTCACTGTATATTGGCGGGATTTTAGAAAATTTAAACATAATCTATTGATTATGAAAATTACTTATTGAATAGGAAACGTTAAAAGACAATTATTGAAAGGGACCCCAGATTCATGGATTTTCTTTACTAACTTTAGACAAGTGCATCATAAAAAGGCGAAAACTATTACTGTTGTTACTTGTAATTGTTATTAATCTTAACCATAATGCGCTGAACTAGTCATTACAAGGCCTTAACAATCTTATCTTTGACTCTTTACCACATTAACCAAGCCTCCATAAATTGATGAGGCTGTTGAATCAAGGTAATAACGCATAATGAATTATTTTATAATTTATGTACAATATAAGTATTGGTTACCTTCACTATTTTCAGACTCGATCCACTAACCTTGGATATGATCTTAGTCACACTGCCTAAATTTTGGAAAAAATATAATAAAATGTGGGGCAATCAATGTAATTGCTATTTAAAAGGCGCTTTTACTATTTGATTTATTTACGGTTTTTAGAAATAGTAACTGATGGAACTCCAGTCATCTAAAATTAAAGTATTGTGGCTATTTATTGTTATCAAAAAAAAGCAAAACTGTAAACTCAAGGTAAATCCAATGGTGCCCTTTTCACGTTTTTCGGAACGCGATTGACCTTGACAGGTAAAAATTCAAGTAAGATGAGATCGTCAGTAATGTCTAGGACGGTTAGTCAAATTGGAATCCAAAAGAAAAACCTGTGAATAGGCTGGTCTTCTCTGTAGATTGAATGAATTAATTGCTAAAACGCGCCTGGAGCAAAACTAGCAGTATTCTCAACTACGTCATCATTATGAAGAAAGTCTAGGGCCAAAAATTTCAATCCCACTAGTTTAACGTCTAAAATTCTCTTAAATTATTTGCTGGGTCTTTCTACACGACTATTCGAAACGCCCCACAAGTGTAATAGTATGACATATTAAAAGAGCGCCGATTATAAAAACAGACCTAATATTTCTAACCTAAATTTAGAACAGTTTCTTTGTCATCTATATGTAGTGACTTTGTCAGTTTATAAGATACGAATAATTTTTTAAAGTTCTACAGTTGGTTCAATTTAGGAGACCTGATTTTTAAATTAGACCATCATCGGTCCTAAGTTGAACCATTGTTAAAGTCAATTCAATGCTTTAAGCAGGTCTGCTGCAATCTTCAGTTGTTGTCCATCAGGTGTTAATCATTGCTTTAAGCCCCAAGAGATTGGTTCTTTTTTTCCATAATTTAAAAGCTTGGTATATTCTTTGCGGCAGTTAAATATCCGCGATTATTAACTACTGAGAAGGCTCTGGGGATTAATTTTTAAATCTCGCTAGCATATCTTAGTGCTGACTACGTATCATAAGGTTTCGCAATCAACCATGATCAGTCCAATTTAGAAAAAGACGCCTCTTTTTAAACAATGTTCAACCATCAGTTAACAATGAAACAGGTACGAAACCTACATCAGGTGATGGAAATATTAAAGAGCAATCTTTATTTTGCAACGTCTTTAGTACTACCATTTTACACAAGACTAGCAGCATTGTCAAGAATTAGTCAATATTAGAAGATAGTTCAATAAGACAACTCTTCTTTACAAAGGTTTTCGGTTTGCTGTTTGCTGAAGTAGAACGGTCTCCTTACTTCCAGTAGCTGAAGAAGTGGCGGGTACCCGTACGTACTAGGTCAAGCCTTATAAGTTAACAAGAAATTTCAGAAGCTAGAAGACTTCCTAAAGAAAACAATAAAAGATTTTTCCTAACAGTCTAAAAGCTTCCACTAAGAATGACCACTCACAACTTAATATCAACGTGCTCTACAAGGCAGAAAACAAATGTAAGAATAGCATACAAGTATTTATGTGTGATAAGATGGATAACTTCTTTGTGTAGTTAGGATTTATGAAAACTGGTTACAATGGAAGGAAACAATGTTAATTGTTTTTGTTGCCTTTTGAGAAATAGATGACAGTTCGGAGATCAGCTTAACCTTAGAGGTTTCTCTTTGCTAAGCTTTCCAAAAACTACTACTATTGACCAAACTTCTGCGTTATCAAGAATACAACAAGGACAGAATCTTCAGTCTTTCTTGAAACTCACAACTTGCCTGTCTTGTAATTTACATGTAACAGCAGCAAATTTATTGTTATCGATTATTTAGCCTAAATACCCGACCTTCTTTTTCCCTGACGACGCATCTAGATATTGGTTGTTTCAAACACTGACTGTGGAAATAAGTCTAGATGTCTCTTGAAAATTATCGGTTGCTGTGAAACAAACTTACCTCACTGTAATGAGACCAAGGTGTTATTTAGCAACGCTTCTTATGTTACATCAAAAGCAGTTACAATTTTCATTATCTTTTCGGAAACTGTCTGTGTTGCAAATCCGTTGAATGGTTATGGTAGAATCATATCATGTAAAATATCTTTTATACGTTAACATTACTAATATTATTATGCGTGTTTAGTTGTAAAGTTAAAAAACTGTGTCAATTTGAAAACGATTTACAAGAGAATAAAAGTCATAAGAAAGCCTTAAAATGATATGAAGAGTGTTGATATCACACGATCAATTTATTTTCTCGACAGTACGTGTGTTGGAGTGGGCGAAATTCACAGTTGTTGGTTTGTTTTAGTTCCGCGCGGTGTCTCTGATAGTCCGCGCCCAGACTCGCCTGACCCGCCGATGTTCCTCCATCTGGCGTGTCTTGTTTCTTAGCAACCTACGTTCTGGGGAGCGCATGCCCAGAGGCAGTGCCGGATATTCTGGGACCTACCTGATTCTGAGAGCCGCAAGCACCCGGTATTGGTTGCCCTTATTCTTCTTTCTTGCTCTCCCGGTTGTCCCCAGGTGTGGCCTTGAAAGCCTTTTTATGAGTCTAAGCCTTGGTTCTGTGTTTGTTATTTGCTTCTATTCCTCACGAGCTTCAACAATCGGCCTTCAACCACATCCGACACCTAGCAATAGCCGGCTTTCAACAACATCTGGGTTCGATACTCGCTGTAATAGGTTACCTGGGCTTTACCATTCCTTCCACACACACCTATTACTTTCATATACGAATTCCGGCGCGCCGTCCTGCATGTGCAGCCTTCTCTACCAGAAATACCGATGCCCAACATCCGCATCCACGTCGACTCTACAGATCGCCAACCGACACCACAGGTACTCATGCCAACACGTAGCTGCGCTCTCCAACAACCCGGACGTTGCTTCTTTATCCCATTACTGCCAACAATCATTACTACTATTACTTCTGCTGCCACCTCGTCCCACCAAGTTTCATCAGCTGGCCCAGTTTGAGGGAACAAGAACAAGGACCTATCTGCCCCACAAAGCATTCATTCACACCCTTTGGCCGAAGAAGTACCGTAGGGGCACATAAAGAATCAACGCTCACAAGCAAGCTAGTTTGTTTGAAAACTTGCACTTGTTTTAAGATTTTTGCTTAAACAGACTATTGTTGGGATTTTTATTATTTTGCCTTCTTTAAGATTTACTTTTATTTTGTTTAACTTTTCTGTTTTTTGTTTTGTTGGATTTTTTATTATTCTTAGGAGTAAGGAATAAAGCAAGATATTCTATTGAAAGCACCACCAGCGGCTTGGACTGAGAAAGAGATGACACAATAAATCTGAATGATTCTTTAGAAAGTTGGACAAGGCTGTCTGTGGCTACAACAGTACGGCTTCATTTTAAGATACATCAGTCGCAGATTTCTAAGAGAGCGCGGTAGTTTGGCTCGGAGGCAATAGACGAAACTAGTCTCCACGACGGTATTATTTATCCAAGTGCACCTTTAGACGTGGCGACTAAAATGGTGGGGAGGCGAACTGTCTCGACTGGTGGTGATGAGATAATGGGAAATTTGAAACAGGTTTTTATAGTCATAATCCCAAAATGGCAGGACTGCGAATTGGTCATTTGATAACAAAACGTATCGGTGCTTTTGAGTTAATTTCTACAATCTCAAACTATGTACTTATTAATTTTATCGTCTGTGTCAAAACTGCTAAAAAATCAGAAAGCATTCGATAGATAGATGCTGAGGAATCTGAACTGTAGGAAATTAATAAAATTAATTGAGAGATTGCCATTGGTTTATGAATTCAAATGTTTGAAAGAAAAATAAAAGTGAAGCTGTTATAAATCAGAAAGTGTTCAAGAGAAAAAATGTCATAGACTCTGAATTGTAAAAACTACTTAGTAGAGTAAATTGTCTTAAAAGGTCAACATTAGTTAATGATTTCAAATTTTTAGAAAAAAGACTTAAGTGAAAACTACAGTGTTCCACGGTCTAAGATCACTACTTTGCCTGGGCATTAGAAAAGTTATTAGAAGTTAAAATTAAAGAAGTAGACATTTTGGTATGATGACTATTAAAAGAATTACTGGGTTTTTCAACTTGCGAAAGACAATTCGGGTAAACACGATACTTTCTAAAACTGAATGTCCAGTACAGTAACTATTACACGAGGGAGAGAACGTACGGCGATTAACAATAATCACAGCACTTTTATTCCTTAGGTATCTGGATAAATTAATCTCCTGCTAATGAAAGTTTGAAAAAAAAAGAAATTAAGTTTTTTAAGTTTTTCAGTGTATCACTCAAAACCAATCTATAATTAGAAATATTTGGTCTAAGGAAGAAGCCACATTTACAAGAAATGGATACTTAAAACGACCATTGATCTATTCATGTCTGCAAGCCCCTTAATTGTTAATAGTTGTTTGTTGAAAAGCCTACATCTTAAAATCAGACAAAATTTACGAATAGGGCTAAGCTTATTTGTTAGTCCGAACGCGGTACCAGCTTAATAGCGCTGCTGAGCACTTTGTTTAATTGTGAGGAGAAGTATAAATCTGGACACCAAGATCTCCAGGCTGGAGATGTTTAGATTACTACTGTTGTATGGGGCCATATAAAGAATGCTGTACACCAAACAACTTCAGCGACTGCAGTCAATTTTGCTTAATTGATTAAAACTGCTGACGGTATGTCACATAAGTCAATTATATAATATTCTAGTGATTTGGAATAATCTTTGGAGATGAAGTAGTGACCTTACGCTATAAGACACCGTACATATACTCAAACTTGTGCTAGAAGCTTTGTTTTCTCTCCTGACGAAATGTGATACCGGTTTGATTGTACTGTGGCTAGAGATGATCTCTTGTATCCACAGGTCTATCTTGTAGACAGCGTTGGTAGCAATAGTTCTAAGAACAAGATGCCCAAAGACTATGCCTTCTGTTTGCATAAAATGTGTTGCAACATTTGGTTATCCACTTCTCACAACCTACAAGATGAATATCCACATTGTAGAGATGTTACGATTTGAATTTGTCTTTTGCTGAAATTCAGCATTTGTTAATGTTGTTTTTCTGACAATTCTCGAATAAACAGTTAAAAATATCTTAACTCAAAAGCATCATTCCAGTGGTTGTAGTGCTCTTTGACAACCTGGAATATAGGACGTTTCATTTCACCGCCGCGGCGAGCCTGGCAGTTCATCACATGTCTACCTTGTAGTTTTTTAGAGCTGTAAAACGAGTTAATGAAACTCTGGAGCTGTAAGTAATTATTGCTACAATCTGACATTATTCGTCTAATCCTTCTATTGATCAGACAAAATTTCTTCAATTTCGAAGATGGCTTGCCAGGCTAGGTTGAAACAGCTCAACTAGAAATCAAGATACTCGTCTAGTTCTTTCAATCATATAAGTGGCAACTGTTTTGGCATGAGCGGTTCTGATGAGTCGTTAGGTTTATAAAATTTTCCTTAACTTTATTTTCGGTTTCTTTCTCTTTCTTTAGAATGTATTACCGAGTGTGGAGGTGGGAAATGTGTTTGTATTTTTATGTACCGTAGAGATATTTTTATCGCCTCTGCTCTACTTAGAGTCTTGGAAGCTTACTTAAAGTTCGGTTATTACTAATTTATTTCTAAATAACAGGCAGTACATCGCAATGGATTTTAGTTTCCAGATTATCGCCATTAAAGGTTTTCTTCAATCTAAAGAACTAAAATCTCTCTTCACTTCATAAGTTCTTAAAACTCTTCAACTTCTCAAGTGTGTGCACCACCTTTTTCAATTAACACCGAGTCGTCTGAGTGATTGCCAAACGTCCTTTTTTATACTTGTTTAGTACATAATTGCAAGCTGCATGCAAGTTGTAGAGGTGATTTAAATGATTTTGTTTGGTTAGATTTTGAGTAGACTATGTCTAGTAAGGTCTAGAAATCTAATTTTTCTTTTCTAAAGACGTTGAACTTGCTTGCAGATGTTAGATTTTGACTTAAAGAGAAAAACCTAAAAATACCTCTTTTACATATTTACAATTTTAAATTCAGTTTTTCGTACTAAATAGTTTTTTGGATTTAATAAACGCATTTATCTCTAAACTTGCTTTGCATTCAAGTAAATAAATTTTGTTTTATTTACTCTTTTGTATTAAACAGATTCAAAACAATTTTAAAAACTGTTAAATTTTCATCTCTTGTTATCTCTGTATATTAAACCTTCCGGTGTAGTATTTTTATTTATAAAGCATGCATACAAGTGAGTAAAATAAACTAAACAAAAGTCGACCTAGCAAATGTCGTTATTTCCTGTGGTATCAGATAGCACACCAGTAGAGGACAAAAAAGATATAATCGTGATGATCCGGTACGTATCAATTATACGATCGTGTACTTTTCCGGGAAATAGTGGATATATTTTATTTAACACCATATGGAAGAGAGAGCTTCCATATCGTTAGGGAGGACGCAATCGAAACCCCGCGGCTTTGTTATTTGAATCTAGTTATAGCATATGTTTACTCGGTCCTGCTTCACACAAATTAATGATAATAGCCTTTAATTCCATATCATTTACAACCTACCGTACATACTAGGACATGTGATATTTTTGTATTTGATTTACTACAGAAACATATCAATTGCATGAAAGTTAATTGCCATAGGGAAATTTTAAAAATTCAATTTTCCCTTGTAAATAATTAATTTAGAAAATTGTTTTCACAGAAAAGACGAAGACAAGCTTAATAAGGCATTTCTAATCTATCCCATCATTAAACTGCAAGACATGAGAATATCATTAATTTTAGAGGACCTGAAGGACATTATATCTAAATTAAGCTATCGGGGTCACAATTAGCATAGTTGGACAGTAATCCTTTGCCATTACATCAATTCATATTCAAGAACCGTCCCTAATCTCAGCTGCATCTGTTTTTATTGATCATTAACAACACGAGTTCTCTTTGTCACGTGGTCAAGATGATCTCCGCGTCTCACCCTTCCATACCGCCCCCAACTCGTCTTGCTAAAGGAGATTCACTACAAATGATTTGTAATGAGTAGAGCGGAATATTAACTACTTCCTTGTTCATTTTCCTCTTTTGTGAAGTAAATGAGAACGCTGTCAGCATTTTTTAGGTTTTGAACTCGTTGTTTTCCAATAATGATTCTGCTGATTTGGTAAAAATATGTTATGTATAAAATTTAATTTTAAAAGATTTTTTTGAATATAATATGAACCATCCTTTTCCTGATTTTATTATTATTATTATTAATAGTACTATTAATTCTGTTTTAATTTAGAATTTCTTAAGTAACAATAACAACAACAACAAACAGTAAATGATTAATTTAATTCTTATAAATTATTTTCAAAAAAATTTCTAAAATTTATAACAAATTTGCTCTTACCGGTTTTCCTTTATTCCTTAGAAAAAAAGGGCAATCTGATTTATAAAATTAAAAAAAGTTATTACAAAGTGTAAGTGTATTAAGTATCATTGTAAGTCAATTCTAAGTCTACAATCCAAAGTAAAGTTCTGCAGTAAATTTTGAAGTTTCTGGATGTTCTCAATTTTGGTATTTATAGAAATTTTTTTCGTTGCGTTTACAAGACAGAAAATAAGAAAGTGTGATATATACAGAATCTTTAAAAAGTACTTATCACTTTCTATCTTTTGATGAATGATTATTCTGAGCTGTCTAATATAAGATGTTATAGTCTTACATTCTCAAAATTCCCTAAAGCACTGAAATTTATTTTTTCCGATTCACATTTATTTTATTATTTTACTTAGTTAATTATTAAATTTATAAACTAAATTTTATCAGGTTTTTGGAGAAGTAGGAATAAACTAAATTTACTTATACATTAGTACTTGTAAATGTCGCTTGCACATTTTTATCTTGTATGTAATAGCCTTGGATTATGAGTATACCTTGCACTTTAATATCCGAATGCTTTTTTTAAGATAATGTGAGATTTATGATTATTTTCCTGCCGTACTTGCTGGATTTTTTAATTTTCTTCTTTCGACATAACTTGTAAACAATACAACAACAATAATATAAAGTTTTCTGCAGGAATTGTTCTGGAGAAAGCCACTAAAAAACATCAGGAGATATGTCCAATCAAGTCCAATTTATCTAAATTTCGACACAACTTTGTTTTACTAATATTTTTTCTCTTTTCAAATTATCTTGTCATACTTAAATCGTACTCTTTTTAATCTATGTATTTTTAATATTTCTTTACTGTTTATCAATATCTTCCAATAACTAGTTAAAAATCCCAAACAATATTCACAGTGGAATTGCTAAAATCTTTTATAGCGCGCTTCGATATCGTTAGTATCAAATAGAACATAAAGAGGTTACAATTTATAAAGCTCTGTTGATTCCTATATTGCTTAACTGGGTGCAGTCTGTATTACAAGAACGAAGAATAACAAGCTTTTAAATGGCAGTTGCCCATAGCAGAAGAAAGAAGCTGAGGATTTAAAATGCAATGCAATTCATTCGTTGTCAAAATATGCTCAGCAGAACTAGCTATTGAAGATCAATTGCTCCGGTCAATAGTCTTTTATATGTACTGACCACTTTCACCGCTACGTTGTTCTCAGTTTTTGCTTCCTGTGGTCTCGCATTGAATCTACTTGATAATCAAACTAAACATCAGAATATCAGAAGTTTCTCTTTCTGGAAAAACCTCAGCGCAAGAAATTCTTTGTCTTGTATACTTCACATTCTTTTAAAAAGTAAATAGGCGTCTTTTTCCTTTCCAGATTTCCAACCAAAAACGAGGTGTCTTTCACACTTGTTAATGACTAAGTGTCTTCTAGACTTGCAATGGTCAATAAAGCTTTCTAAATAAACTCAGAGTCGAGTACGTGAAGGGGAAAACGTTTATATTTTCTCTATTTGTATAAGAAAAGAAGCATAACGGAATGCAAAAACTAGCACAGCCTAAGTTTTTTTGCTCAGTAGACAGGCGTCTTAAAGGATTGAAATGGAGATAATCTACTGGGAAAAAGAGAAAGTGGTGTATTGACAATTTCTACAAAGATGAAGCTAGGCGTTTAACGTTTGTGAATCTACACAAAGCGTCTGACAGTGACAGAATTTTTCAGATTTCGAATATCCCCCGTGGTACAGAATTCTGACGCTAGCTGCCTCTTGGTGAATTTTTGAACCAATAATCTGCCAACTGATGTCTTCTTGAGTTTTGGTTCGTTTCTTTACACCACGTCCTTGTGCTTCTGCAAATGTTGAAATAGCTGATATCAAAAAGCAAAGATTTTGCATTAAATTTTACTTTGAAATCGAGAAAACTGCCGCTGGAACCTTATGAATACTAAAGGAGGCTTCGTGTGACCAAGCTATAAGTCAAGTAACAACATTTAGGTAGTTTTAAGCCTGTTCAAAGAAGGCCGAGAATCGGTGGAAGATAACAAATATAAAAGCAGAAAAGTGTATAAAAGTATCCGTGGAAATGTGAGGCGCAAACGGCCTGACACGTGAAAGGCTGTAGAATGGTTACTGCATCATGACAATGACATTGTCAGGCACTTCCTGAGAAAAAATAACATAAATACCATTCTGCACGTCCCGTGGTGACCTGATCTGGTCCCATGTTACTTCTACTTCTTCTCTGAAATGAAACTTTCGTTAAAAGGGCGTCCTTTTGATTCAATTGAAGAGATCCAAGCGGAAACGCAAAAGATGCTGAACGCGCTAAAGCTTAAAAACTTCCGTAAGTGCTTTCAGAAATATCAAGGTGATGGTGGAAATGAGGGGTTAACTTAAGTGTTCATGTTTCTAAGAGCAAATTCTGGGAAGTTTTGGATACCACCTCGTATAAATGCTATCTAAAGTCTTTATGTACAAGCTGTACGTTGCATAAAACTGGAAACAGCTGTATCGAGAAATCTGGAACTATCAAAAAGGTTAACGACGAGGTTGCCGTATTGCACTCACTTTATTTAGAATTTATGTCAATCAAGCTTTTAAGAAATAGAAGGAAGAAAGTCAGGGCATGGGAATACCAATAGATAATACTACCTTGTAATAGTAGTACATGCTGAAGAAAAAATGAAAGATAACTCTAGACAGAATACAACGAGAGTGGTCTCTACTGATTAAGGAACTATTAAATAGTGTGATAGATTTAATATACTTGGGCGTGATGTCTTCAAGTTCAAGCACAAGCGATATAGACAATCAATAACATGATGTAAAGGGAAAGAGTAATTAACCAAGTTAATACTATTGGAAAGGTAGTACAACGAAAGAGACTAAAACTACTATATTTAGAACAATATCTAGAGTTATAGATAAGAAGTATGAGAACTCAATCAAAGAAACAAGAAACGACTAAAAGCTCTTTATATGAATTTTTGGCATTGAAATTGTAGAGTGTCAAGGTTATCTAGAACATGTCCCAAATAAAAAAATCTGAAGACGGATGAATATAGATGACAACAGCTTGAACACAATTAAAAAGAAAAAACTAACATACTAGTACAGTTACGTAAGAAGAATGCATGATTATCGATGGTACAAGAAGGTATAGTTGTGGTACCGAGAGAGAAAAAAAAGACAGTGAGGCCGATCCAGAAGAAAGTGGTAGATAGATATTGTTACGTTTTAACAACAACGTCTATTTATTTTTATTTAGTTGAGTACATTTTATTTATTCACACTAAATTATTTATTTATTTATGTACAGAATAATTTTTTATTTCGTTCGTAACTACACGCGGTTATTTACTGCAGAACTCCCTAACTCTATTCATGCTACCGCTTATATACGTTTCCTCGTTCCTCTCGATGAGTCTAGAAGGTTCGCGCCTTTTATCGCACATTCGATGGTCGGAAACTCTGAACAGTGCGAGATCTCTTTGGCACATTCGATCAGCAACGCCGAGACTGTTCGACACTTCTCTAGTAGGTTTGAGGGATGGCTCGTTACAGTATATTAAAAGCTCAGTTATCTAAAAAAAAATTAATTGCGTCCTTGTTACACTTAAAAAAGGCTAAGTGGTTGTAGCTAGTTCGTTCATCTCCTTAAACTCAAACAAAGTAGGGTCTAGAATAAATGAAATAGATTTCTACTGATAACACAGATTGTTTCTGACTATAGAGAGGGCCTTTCAACAGACTACAACGGCTAATAGTTATTCTTTCCTTAATGTACTGCAGAACTATTGATAGGTATTATGGTGAACGGTTAACTCTTTAAAGGTTAAAAAAGATTTCTTCTAAAATTGGAATTTGAAGGAATTGCCAACTTAATAGGTTAATTGGATAGCAAATTGAATTAGAAATTGCTTTTTAACAAAATGCAGATTTACACAAAGTAAAAAGAGAGATAAGCTAGATTATGATATATTTTTTTTTATATTCAATAAGGCTGACAAGCAGTTTACAATCGGAATTTAATTAAAAAATTGAGAAGACTTTACTAAAGCAAACTACTCTGAAGTATCTTATTGGTAGCAAACAAGAAATAAATTAGAAAGACGAAGAATACTTACTCCTGTTTTAAAATCCAGACAATCAAGATGTCTTCTTGTTCAGGACTACAGAGTCGTTTTAGGTAATGGGACAACAGAATCCATGAAAACAAATGGCGAATGAATTTTCTACATATGCAGCTGGAAAATTGAGCGATTTCACGTACCTTAAGCCAGTTTACGCAATTTTTTTGTTAGGATGACCTAAACGTCAAGCAAAGAAAGGTTGAGTAAGGTTTGGGCACTTATTCTTCAGTCTTCTCAGAGTAGGCACCAGGAAGACGTGAGTTGAATCTGCTGATGATCCATGAAACAAGTATATAAGTTCAAAAATATTTATTTTACCAGTATGATTTAAAGAACACGAGAAAGGCAAAGAGATTGCAAATATAGATGGACTTTCTTGTTTAAGAAGCCAAGTGGAATTTAAAAATCAAATGTATTCTCAGAATTAGATGATTTTGAATTTCTTAAAGTTTATTACTTGACTGAAGTTTCTTCAAATCTTTCAAAGAAGTTTTTGGAAATCAAAAGTTGTTGCATTGGAAATAATAAATGTTGCAGTTGGGATATTTGATCTTATATTTGGGACGGCTTTATGTTTTTTAAAACAGATGATGCAATTCCTTTGTTAGGATGACCTATTGTTAAGTTATATCAGAGTACGCATCGCGTGACCTATAGTACCCGCTGAAAGATGCGAGTTAGACCTGCGCGTTCTGTGGACAAGATTAGGTTCAAATAAAAGTTGTGTAGTGTAATGTGTTTTGCATACTAGTCATTACAATTTGTTTGTTTTGTGTTATGTTGACCTGTGTACTACGGTGTTTCTCAAGAGGGAACGTAGGTTGATCCGTAAACTTTACCTCTGTATTTGTTTTCTCGATCTGTCCTTCTTAGTATTGAAATGATAAATAAAGATATTTTGATAAAGTGAAATGTAAGTGTTGTTCGGCGTGTTACTTCGCTTTAAAAATACTTTTCTGTATTAAGTAGAAACTTAAAGAAAATGGATGATAATCTAATTAAGCCAGTAACAAAGTCAACTGATTGGATTCATCTAATATTATAGTTTTGCAAAATAAAGTTTTCAAAAAAAATTATTTACATTTTTTTTGAATGATTCTATACCGTTCTAAATCTATTCCTAACCTGTCAGCACGTTGAGAAGGCTATTAGGTGACGAAACTGAGTGGCAATGGATTCCAGTTGAAGGAGAACAGATCAATATCAAACTCCTAGTATTCCAGATCGAACGGTACGATCGACAAGTTATTCAAACTGTCAAAGACATTATTATCAAATGTCAAAAAGCAAGTAGAGACAGAACCGACCTGCATCATCTAATCTTTTGATGGGCATAAGATTAAGGACCTCGCTACCGAGAAATTTTTTAGCCTAAAGGAATTAAAGAGAAATCAAACCACCTTAAAGAGAAACAATAAAAATACTGTGATGTCCGATTTTTAACCGAATCAACTTATTTTTTTACATAGAAATGATAGATTAGTTAGGGTAAGACAGTTAATTTTATTAATGAATAAATAACAATCGCGTACGATGTTTTATAATAAAAGCTGCAAATATCTAACGCTCAACAAATCTAAATCTGACGCCATCTACGTAACAAATAGTTAAGGTGGTCATCCGTGACTATCAGATGATATAAATTTCAAATTGCAATGCCATCTACAAGATCAATACTTCTCTTTAACAAATTCTATTTTTCCATAGCTTACTTCGACTAGGCAAAATTCTTTTAGATTTCATTGTTTTAGAACAACTCGTATATTGTAAAAATACGTCTATGTAAAAGCAACGCGTTTTTTTCTTTCCTATAAACATATAAAAGTTAATAAAGTAAGCAATATATTTTTCTCCGCTCCAGTTCCGAACAATATAAAATATTGCGTCAGGATGTTGCTGTTTCTCGTTTCGAATCCGAAATAGCAGAAATAAACTTTCTGGATAATAGTAAAGATTCTGCAGCACCGAAAAAAGTGTCTTGTAAATAAACGAATGCATCGAATTCATGGCGCGTCTTCATGCATTTGCCCGCGAAAATGCAATCAACAGGACGGTTACCATCATCGTCAGGGAGAATACAAAACTGTATCTCTCTCCTCGTACGATCAACATTTTTATGATCCCCCGGCACGGTGTATAAAACAAATATATGAGAATGACGAATGAACACAATTGGCTGAATCCAGGCAGTTAAGTCGGTGGCGTCAGAGGATAATATCGACACTCGGGCTGTGTTTTATGGGGACCGGACCCCGGTTGCTGACGATTGCTGAATAAACTAGGTAACAGTCCGCGGCATTAAAACTATTGAGGAGAAGAGGGCCATGTGAAATGTGTGACTCGAAACCTTTTCGAAACGCTACCGTAATGTTTTACGTCACCCCGAGGAATTACAGACAAAAATTTCCCCTTTCTGTTGCGTTGCAGAAAAGTGTGGAAACATTTTTCAGGGCGTTTTGTCATACATTTTCGGACATTTCATTTTACGACCAATAAAATTGGCGTTCTTAAAAGTAAACTAGAGCAGCTCAAATCGCTGCAGATTTATTATTAGGAAAAGGAAAAACAAAACGGAGAATGTCGAATATATTCCGAAGAGAATCATATTATCATCTCAAGATATCTTTTAAAGATCGACAGCAGCTGTAAAAGAATGGGACGAAAGAGAGAGAAATAAAACTAAGTTAGTGCAACACTGTTGTGAAAAGACTTAGTAAACTAAACTAAAAGAATAAAATGTTATTTTTGAACGTATTGCCGCATAGTTGAAGTGATACACTTGTGGAATTTCTAAGACTGTTTTAAAGAAAAATAGAACGTAATAAACTCTCTATTGGAGAAGTTATGGACAACTCTAGTAAGAGCTGACATTGCATTACTTTGATAATTATGGTGGGTGTTCTTTATCTTTCAAGCTTGGAGCGAATCACCCATTACATATCCTAACATAATTTGTCCAATCTCGCGCTCTGATGATTTTTTTAGTAGTTTCAGAGTGACCATTTGTCAATGCACCCTAAGTTAACATTTTATTAGCGATCTTTATGGAGTCATTCCATTATATTTCTGTCTTGTATCCTACTGAAGAAAGGTTTAAACTAGAACTATTCAGAACGAAGATGTAGACAAACAATCTCAGTTTTCTACAAGATTTTGACAGTTTTTACTCACTAGACAAGGATTTTCCAAACTACTGAAGCAGGTCAATCTTTGTTTTGTTTGCACGGCAAAGTTAAGACTAAAGAATAATTGGAAATTCTGACGTGTAATTCGAAAACCCTTGAATTTATTTTGAATCTCCCAAGCATTTGTTAAGGTCTTGTTTTTTAACTAACTTTTAAATCAGAGATGGGCAAGTCCGAACGCTACCAAAATCGCAGCAATCAAGGCTTAATTCAGGTGTTCAATAAAATTTAATTTAAGTCAGTTCAGCCCACCGCGCCGATTGCTATCATACTTGACCCATAGATGGACGAAGTTTTCCTCGACAATAAAAATAATATTGCTGCCTTCAGAACCAATATGTCTAAAACTGGTCTGTCAAGAATAAAGCAATCAAAAAAAGGTTCCTACGCTGTGATTTTATGCTGACCCATTTTGGCCTGCCGCTGTACTCATTTAAGTACGTAATCTAAGAATTTTTATTATGTGACATCTGTTGTCAGTTTTGCTTATTTAGTCGACAATCTAGTATTCTTTTCTCATGAGCTAATATAGTTTGCAGTCCTACGTCTTGTTGCTTTTTTGGTATAACCTAAAATCGTATCTAAAAGTGTGTGTATATTTAGCGCCTTTTTATACTCCCGGTTTATTTCGATGCTATAACCCGAGACTGTAAAATATCAGTAACTATTTTTTTGTAAGTGTTAGACAGGTATGTACTTACTGTTGAACTATCTTAGATAGCCAATTTTGCGTACACGAAAATTACAGGAACCGTTTTATGTATGTGCACTTGTTTGAGTACAGTAGAAACAACTCGACATTTTTTGCTTTTAGTACTTATAAAAGGTATAATAGATCCTGAACCTATAAATTCTGGTTTGTTTTATGGAGAAAAAGTACAAGCATCTTGGTCCTGCTGTAGACAACATTCAAGACGAACAACAAAATGTTGAAATCGTTACACGGACTATCAGGCGAATGCAGAAGAATTTAAAGAAGACGTTCTACAGATCGCTAGCCTTTCACTTGACATACCCAGAGAAGTCGAATTATTTTTCTTTGATGACTCTGAAGATGATATCCCTTTGGTAGCATTATATAATATTGGAAGAGACATTCCTAGAAATAAAAAGTGACGAACTGTAGATAAAGAACCTGTATGGACAAACCAGTTGATGCATGAACCAAAGCAATAGCTATTTAGAGCGAGAAAAACAAATAAAGTTTGAATTAGAGGGATTGAGCCCGACTGAACTGTTTGAAAAGCTTGTTGATGACGACATAATAAAGCATCTAAAGCAAGAAACAAAAAGATTTGGCATTTTATTTTTTTCAAGAGAGACACTATATTGGTGTGTAGACGATGACGTAAATGTTTCAATTGTTTCCAATTCTATGAGCCAGAACAGATACCAAGAATACCCCCTCATGCAGAAGCCAAACAAACATTGTTTGCAATGGGTAGTGATGGAAAATTCTCAAAATAAATATAATTGAGAATATTCTCAAGAATATTTCCGAGAATATTCTCAAGATTATTCTCAATGTAGATAGTAAGCTTAAAACTGAAAACATTTGGGTTATATGGATACCTTATACATAGAACACACAAAGTAAATATATACAGGGTGAGTCTTTTTAGATGTTTAGTATGGGAATCTCGGAAACTAGCGGAGATAGAGAGACGATTAAATGGGGAAAGAATTGCAGTTTTACGAGCTCAATTTAATGAGTTTTTTGTTTTTTTGGAAAAAATGCATGGCTAACTAGATATCTTGCAAAAACAATTTTTTTGTTATTTTGTTCGGTGCCTATGGCTCTGTTATTATCGATTTTAGAAAACATGTGTAAAGGAGAAAGTTGCAGGTAATTATGTGCTTAATAGTACAGTCTAACCGAATTTTTTATTTAAGCTGTAATGTTTGAGTTATGACACAAGTTTATGTTTTTTCTAATGGAAACCATAGTCGGCCATGACTTTATAAAAAAGGCCCTTTTTCAACCATTCTAACGATATACCACTTGACATAGTTATTTTTATAAATAAATAAATTATGACCTTTTTTTCTTTTCATTTTCGAACTGTTCAAGTAGTAGGCTATGGAAACAATTGATAAATGCACATCGCGTTTAATAATAAAATTCAAGCAAGTTATTAATATTTTTCTTTTAATTTCGAAATTATAAACGTAAATATTTTGGTGTGAAATATTTATTCGTTGGACTTACAATTTTAAATAAAAATAATTCCTGAGAAACTAATAAACAGATAATGACAAACGATAAATTAAAAAACAATAAAGGAAATTAGGATATAAATAAACTAGTACCAAAACAATGTAATTGAAGTATGTGAAGTATTTAAGACTAAAGATGTTTAAAGGGTCCACCATTATGATTAATGCACTAGTTAGCCATGCATTTTTTCCAAAAAAACAAAAAGCTCATCAAATTGAGCTCGTAAAACTGCAATTCTTTCCCCATTTAATCGTCTCTCTATCTCCGCTAGTTTCCGAGATCCCCATACTAAACATCTAAACAAACTCACCCTGTATATATATATTGGTGTATATTATATTATCATCTAAACAAAAATGAAAAATCACTCCTAATCAGATGAACTTGAAAAATATTCAACATTTTCTAATGATGTATTTGTATCCGTTGTGTTTGAGCATGTCTCTGTTTCTGCACCATGCTCTATTTCCATACGTACTGTAGGGTCCTGGGATGTTGTGGGTTCTTGATCTATTATTGTGGTTGAAGTGTCTTGTTCTTGGTGTTCAGAGATCTTGCTCTTCTGTTCCAGTAATTTTAAATTATGTGCTATAAACGTGAATTTTCCTGCTCGCTCTGCTGTTAGTCTATTTCTTTTTGCCGTGTGTATGTTGCCACACGTGCTGAAACTCCTTTCTGTAGCAGCGCTTGAAGCTGGCATGTTTAAAATGTCTATTGTAACTTTCTCTAAGTTTGATCCAAAACACGTACCTTTCCACCATGTTACAGGGTCTAGTTTTTGAATTGATTTTAACACATATGGTTTTGCATAAAACCCTTTTTTGCAACAATACTGTGCCAATTCTGCGAGCACATCAGGTGAGTCATCATGATATTTTGAAACAGCTTGAGCATCTATGAACTCAGTTCCCTGAATTTGTTCTTCTCTAGTAAGATAAGTACCGTTAAATCGAGGATCCAATATATTTGCGGCCAAGTGAATAGGATGTATTGTCATTTGCTCTCTTTTAACAAAGAATTCTTTTAATTCAGAGTCTTCTTGTTTTGAAAGAGGGTTAGTTAACATAGCTGATTCAAAATGGTTTTGCAGAGAATAAAAACATTGGGGAACTTGACTTAATACTGGCTTATTCGATTCCAATTTGGGAATATATACTCAACAATGAGATTTACTAAATAATAAAGCTTTGACACTCTTACCCAAAAAACTTCTTAATCCAAAATCAACTTTGATATACGCTTACTAAGGATATCTTCAACAGACTCACAAATAGCCAATGCTTTTAAGGCATATTTTGTATCAAAGAGACTTTTTAAGCAGTGAATAATTGATCCCCAACGTGTTTTGTTTAACAATAGCTTTTGCATCTCCTTCTATTGACGACATTCTTTTCATTTTTGATATGTCCCCTATTAATAAATTTAATGTGTGGGCAACGCAACCATAAACAGATATATTTTCGTATTTTTCATGGAGGATATTTCTTGCCTTGACCATCGCAGCTGCATTGTCAGTCACAATCGCTTGAAACTTGTCAGCTCCTATTTCAGTTAAAATTTCCTCCATTTTTCCAGCCATATATTCTCCTGTATGGCGATTAATATTGGTAGTTAAGGTTTTATAGAAGACAGGTATAGGAGTTGTGATGATCAAATTTATTATTGATTCATTCCGTCGGTTACTCCATCCATCACGCTGCAATCCAAGAGCACTGGCTTCTCCTATTTTAGTTTTAATATTTGCTTCGACTCTTTGGTATTCAGCACCCAGAAGTTTATGGGATACTAAATAGCGTGTAGGAATTTTTGTTTTTAAAAAATAATTGCCAGTGTATATTTTTAACAATTGCAAAGGGCGTACCTGTTACATATATGGCCCTAGCCAATAATTCATCTAAGTTATCTTGTTCTGATTTAGATGATACATCAATGAAACTACGTATAGAGCTAATCCCTTTGTGTCCTGCTACTGCAGGCAATATTGAGACACTATCGTCAGGAACTGCAGAACTGGTACTTGCAGTGTCTGAACTATTTCTGTTGTCTTCGTCTTCATAACCTGAAAATAATAAAAAAAGTAATTCCACGAGACCACAAAAGCTATAAAAATAACTAGAAAATAGACAAAAATTACACAAAACAGTTTTATTTGGTAATATTTAAAATAAAAAGTTACTTCTACTATAAAAAGAAAACAATCTAGAGTAGAAATAATAACTTAGATATTTTATTTGTACTAACTTTCGACACTGGACTTGGAACATGAAATACTCGAAGACCTAGAATCATGTCTCTTTTGAAATAGTTTTTTCACAGCAAGTGGACATTTTAAGCACTTCAATAGATGTTTTACCATTCTCGTGGCATTTTTAATATATTCTTTGTATTATAATAGCTTCACACATTACTTTTTGGTTTTGTAATCTTTATGCACTTACAAAAGTTAACTTAACCTTATTAAGCAAAGCACAATAGCAATATACTAGCAAATACACCGGTAATTCCCCTGCGCTCCAAGCCAGACAAGACGGCGCCGATTGGCCTCGATGAATGGCTCCGCGGAGAATATTACCGAGAAAATCTTCTCGCAGAGAATATTCTCGTTCTCGAGAATATCTTCTTGAGAATATTCTACGCTTTCATCTCTAGCAATGGGGAGTGTTTCATGAAACTGTCAATAGATGAAGCTGTGATAAAGTATTGTGTCACCATTCCTTTAAGCAATTTATTAGAGGAAAGCCGATTCGATTTTATTACAAATATTGGATGATTTGCTCTTTTGCAGGTGTTTTCGACTCATATTCTGATACCAAGCCTCATGTTTCCAAACAAGGAGCTGGTAATTGAATTACTTGAAGCTGTTAGTGAATCATCTGTCCATATAGTTTTTTTTTGATAACTATTTCTCAAGTGTTTGTCAGAGCTACTGGAACCGTAAGAGAAAATCGCACAAGAAAATGCCCGTTGTCCAGTGAAAAGGAGATTAAGAAAAAGGATCGAGGGTATTTTGAGTTTCAATATGAAAAAGAAGATGAACTTGTGTTTGTGAAGTGGAAGGATAATAAATGTGTCACAATGGCAGCAAAGTATGACTTAATTATGAGGCTTTCCAAGGTGAGACGGTCCAAATAGAAGAAGATTGATGTGGCGCAACTGCGGATGTTCGCCAAACTACAGTTCTGCCATGAGAAGTTTGGACCTTCTGGATCAGTCTGTAAATACTTACCATTTAGGGTAGAAAATGGTGGTGGGTCCTAGGGACACACAAGCTAAACATAACAGTAATAAAAGCATGGAGGTTGCATCTGTTGATTGATGACCAGAGACTTCAGCGTTTTACTAAATTACAGAAATTCTTTTAGTATAGAAAGAGACCGTCTCATTAAGTTTCATACAAAATAGTTCTTCTTATTTAAAATTCATAATTAAAATGTAAAAAGAGGGTCAAATGTCCATATCTCAGTGTAATATTTAAACATCGCTATGGTCCCACTGTGCTCATTTAAGTACATCTTTTTTTTCAAAGATTTTTAAAGCAAGATTGATAATCATACCTAAAACATGTTTGTTTGTGTTAACATCAAGCAATATAATTGATAAAAAAGATACTTTTCGAAAAATATCTGATGTGGTACTAAATAGGTTAAGTACATAGACATTAGACACACCTCCCAGCTCTAGACCTTGTCAGCTTCCACACGATTTAACCATTACCATTCGCCTTGAATTGCTTAAGCTTTTAAACGAACTTGTAATACTGGTAATAGTGTTAGAGAGAATCCTTCTATAATTTCTTCCAAATTGGTCATAGACGGCCACAATTGAAAACCACATGCTTGCTTGTTTATGAATACTACACCGGGACGTATCAGTGGGACACTAAGGCATAGCTTGGTTTAAAAAGTCAACTGTAACAATAAGCTTCTCAAGTCACATAACTACTAAATTTCATCAGCTGAGTGGTTCAATATCAAAAGTCACACAACCTTAAACAATTTAAAACTACATCAAACTACATGCAAAACTGCGATTACCAAAGTCACAAGCGGCGCAACGATCCTGATATAAGTGCCCGCTGAAAAGTGAAGCGTTCACACAAAACGAAAAATGTAAACAAAGGAGATTTTTTTCCAAAGGACAACAAACGAATATGAACTTTACATTGGGATAAAAACAAAGACTGTTTTGCGATCTTTCCAGATTTAAGTGCGCTGTTAATAATCGAATGTTCAAGTAAAATCTGAGAACACGAATTTTACTATCTGAAGAATTCCAAAGAAAATATTTTATAAAGACGTAAAATCGATTTTAAAATTGTTGCTTAAAATTGAACTAGTTAATCAAATTAATTGCAACGTTAGATTTAAGAATATTTAAGATTTTATAAAAGATCAAATTAAAAATTTGAGAAGGAAATAAGTCAGTTAAATGACAATAGAATCTTCCGCATCTTTACCTTTGGGTGGCAAATTAAATTCATACTTAAAAGCTTGATTGTCTTTCTGGGTCTTTTTCTGGGAAGAGGAGGTGGGATTTTTAAGGTCTCAAGAACGTACTCTTTGTTGTATATTATACCATTCTGCTACTTCTCGGAAATTCCAAGTGCACTTTCCCCATTAGTAACAAAATGTGTTAGTATGACCTGGGTCTCTTAGAAACTTAGTTGATTTTTCAGATTCTTCTAAATACTTCAAATGAGTGATACATGGAACTCGGTGTCGTTGAAGAATTAGGAACTGCTAACCTGTCCGACGAACCGGAATTTGTCAAAGGAACTAGAAACACAAGCATCTAACACTCAAAAGAACATTTTGTCTTATTGTAAGATAATAATTAATAAAACATGCAGAAATTAACTTACTAGGTTGGACAACGATCTTGACTGGGCAAGTTCTGTTTAGAACTGGCTGCAGTACGGTATCAGCGACCTACAATAAAAAAGTAGATTTTAAGGACTTCTTCCAAACTATGGGCCCTCCTCTCTGGGGATCAAGAATCACAACAAACAAGGGCAGGCAACTCACTAAAGTCAACAGACGCCCCAATCTACTGATCGTAGGAAGGTAAAGTACCTGATCGCCTTAACTTCTTTGTTACAAATGGAATCTCTAAATCATACATTAAAACAGAACCCAGCTAAGATCTATCAATCAGATCAAACTCCAGTGATTGATACAGTTATTACAACAATAATAAGTATAAAAAACTCCTAAGCTACACTCCGCAAAAAATTAACTGGCAACAATACAGAAATATAATTGACGACAAAATAAAACTGAATATTAGTTTACATACCCCTGGAGAGATAGAAGATGCGATGGAAACACTAATTTTAATTCTGCAAGAAACAGCCATGCTGCACATCCTTCAAACATACCAAGCAAGAAATAAAAGGCACCATGGCCTTAACAGACTCAAGAAAAAGTTAAAAGACTCCTCATTCCATGAATACGTATCCACTTTTCATAGACACAACTCCATTTAGCGACCAATCAAAACAGCCTCAAAACCGCCCCAAGTAAATCTTCCAACCCGAAAACAAACTCCTACAACCGGACCTTGGGCAAAATGCAATAAAGAGAAGGCTGTTTGCCGAGCATCTAGTTGAGGTATTCACACCTAATGACACCGCAATCAATTCGGGAATATCAGATTTCTCGCAAATAACCTAGAAACAGGGGAAAGTCTAAAGCTGCTAACGCAAATGCAAATCAAATAAGACAACAGTCATTTAAATAACAGAAAGTCACCTGGAATAGATCAAGTAAGTCGAAGCTACCAAGACATCTAAGAAAAGGTATTGCAATGTTAACTTATCCATTTAATGCTATACTAAGACTTCAGTGCTGGCTTAAGCAATTAAAGACTGCAGAGATAATCTTGATATCACAGCCTGGCCAACATCCTAACCATGTAACATCATATACAACCATCAGCTTTCTATTCCCAATCCAGCAGTGTCATGAAATCGTCCACAAAATCCCCAAAACCTTTGAAAACAATAACTATTGTTCCTCAGTATGCCTTGACATGAGTCAGGCATTTGAAAAAGTATGGCACGATGGCCTTCTCTATAAAATAAAACTTTATTTTCCATTTTACTTCAAACTTTTTCAATCCTACAGTTTAGAACAAGGATAAATGGTGAAATCTCAGACGCACTCCCCATCAGATCAGGAGTGCCACAGAAAAGAATCCTGGACTCAGTGCTTTATTTATTGTACACATCAGACTTACCAAGAACCAACGATACAAAAACAGATACCTTCGCAAACGGTACAGTGATACTAGCAAGTCATGAAGTCAGAAATGTCTTAGAAGCCTCAGAAATAAAATGGAAGATTAAATCAAACGAATCCAAATCAACCCAGGTAACGTTTACGTTAAACGCGGGCCAATGTCCACCAGTTCCATTTAACAACATATTAACAACAGAATTACCATTAGTAAGGTACTTGGAAATGCACGTGGATAAAAAGTCAACTTGGAGAGACCATATAGCGAAAATGAAAAAAAGATGGATTTCAAGTTTAAAAAATTATACTGGTTATTAGGAATAAAATCACTGTTATCACTAGAAAAGAAAGTACTTGCATATAAGGTAGCTATAAAACCTATATGGACATATTCTATTGAATTATGGATTGCGTCAGCAATTTGACTATTGGGATCCTTCAAAAATGACAATTGAAATTACTCACATCTATAGCAGATGCGCCATGGCACGTAACAGATCCTATCTTTACAACGATCTCTGTATCCCATTCATCAAGGATGTTATACAAGACAGAAGCACCGAACATTACAACCGAATAGGGGTACATCCCAACTCACTTTCGCGGCCATTTCTGGAAATACAAAACAACCAAAAAAAGACGCTTGTAGATCGACCTCAAAATGAAGTAGAAAAACTTTAGAACAACATAAGTTTCGATTTTTGTATTGTAAATTCTAAATTTGTATTCTAAATTTGAACGAACATAATCTACTATCGCAGAGGAAAGTGTAAAGCTTATTTGAGTCACCGGATACCATGAGATTCCATGTAGCAGGAGGACAGATGAGCTCATTCAACATAATGTAAAACGACATCCATGAATCTTAAACTGTCTTTAGATCTCACTAGATAGAAAACTAAATTTTTCTTATCTCATTTGATAGTTAGGCCAGTGCTATATAGACGAGTCGGAAACTTTGCAATTGACTTAATCAGATATGAAAGGAAAGGAAAAAGATAAACAGAATTTTTGATGACCCTGACTGGATAGCAACAACTACCAGCATGACCAGCACCAGGTTGGAGGTGATTATTATTCCGTCTGCATAGTCTTAGGTTGCGCTGGCCACAAATAGGCTCTTGAGGATCAAACTAGTTTATTGCAATTTTTTGATGATTTGATTTTGTTTATATAACCTAACTTTACTAACTTTACTAACATTAACGTTCTATTCCTGCTTATCAAAGAGTATAAATCGCTTTTGGTAATGATGCCCAAAGTCCCAGTAGTCAGATTAACTATATAACCTTACACTTAGACATTATATTAAAGTTAAGACTAATTTTTAAGTTACAAAAAATTTATTTTGACCCCAGATCATACCAATAGCAATCCTAAATTGTTAAAGCAATATTTTTTATGCAGGTCTCTATCTCTTAGTTGTCAAAATCTGCATTAAAGTCTTTACAAATATTTATGAGCCCAACATTTAGATTTTCATGTTTATTTTGGTAGCTTCTCCCCTGCAATTTTTTGTATTATTTTAAATTCAATTACATTTTACTCCTTCCCATTTCGTTTTAGAAAAGCCCAGATAGACGATTTTGGCTGCAGTAAAAACTTCATCTGCTTTATATACTAAAGCAAAATCGCATTTGTTAGCAAAGACAATGTAAAACACGTGAAGATAATACTTAATTTTCTGATCCATAAAAATTATCTAGTTCCATTACGATCATGAAAGATTCATGGAAATGCAGCTGCATCTAAAAATAGGTGTGTTACCAACATTATAACAACGCTTTTAGGTGCAAATACCTCATTATTCATCACATTTTTAACAAACTCATCAGACAAGTTTCTCGTTCTCTACTTGTTTATACACAGCTTGTACGATTCTATTCGACAACAATGCATCTTTAATAGATTGTGTACTCAAAAGCTGAAAGCACGTCTTTACTATTGGATGGCTGACTGTTATTATTGAGATTTAATTAAAATTTTAATTTGTATCACTTATATAAATCTAAATATCGTCTTCATCAATGTCAAGAATCTCAGCTAACTCTTTATCCGTTAAACACTTGATTTTCTTAGCAGCCATAAACATAAAGTTTACCCGTAGACAGAATCTTTATGAATTTGACATGGCAAAAAAGAAAATCTACACAAGTTGCATATATCGTTTAGTTATGTTGATCATAACAACAACAATGTCGACTCCATTTAAATCTGATTGTAGTCGAAGTCACTTCCATTTTGTAGTAGAACTAAATTGATAAAATCTAACCCTAAATAGAAATAAGAACTGTCTGCTAATTAGCTGAAAGGCGAAAATGTGTGGGTCAGTCAACTAGAAATTTAGTCTAAAGCGTCCAAACAGTCTTACTTTATGTCAGATATAATAGACAGTCTCTTGACCCATGCGAAGTCATGCGGAGTGGTAAGAAGATTCTGTTTTTGAACTGATTTTTGTGACGCTATGATGACGCATACTAAAAGATTTTTTTAACCTTAAAATACCTTAATAGTCTAGCATTACAATGTCAAACTTAGTTTTTAAAGAGCAAAAATGACTGTTTGCAAAGCAAACCAATCTTGCACAAGGTTAGTATCAACACTTCTAGAAGACTTTAAATTGCAATGAAAATACCAAATAAAAAGTATTCAATTGTAATTAACAAGTATAGCTCTCTGCGTATTTATAACAGATACTTTGGAAAATACCATGGAGCTGGCTTTTTTCTACAGTGAAAAAGCACGTACCTTTAATTTTGTTTGTTATGATGTAACCTCAGGGCATATTTACAATCCCAAAAAGGAATATAGAAAAACATTAGAAGATCTGCTACTTTGATCGGAATCGGCAGCTCTGACCATAATTATTTTGAAGTGTCAGTAACCACCGACTCCAAACGGAATCCCTAATAATTTAATGATACACTTTAAGCAGTTCCTGATATTCACTAAAGTACTCAACACAAGCTGGGTTTGTCTTCACAGTAGTCACAGTGATATCGTAACAGTTAAATTATAAGTAGTAGTGTCATTTTTAATAGTTCAACTCGGTGGATGTCAGAGGTAAGAATCGGAAACTGAAAAGAACCGAATCGGAAACAAAATCAATGATACTTTAGGAAGCATAATCGAAATCGAAACTATTCAAAACAAAAACAGTACACCGAAATCCGTATCGAAAACACTAAAATAAAGTTTATTAATACCCGAATCAGTATCAGAATCAGAACTACAGAATCGGAATCGGAAACGGAAAAAACGTTTTACTTTAACGACATCAGTTACCTAAAAACAGAACCGTGATGGGGAAGCGGAATCGTATGAAATAAAGGTTCCAAAACGGTTCTTGGTATCGGAATCAGCAAACCGGTGATGGTTCCAAAAAATGTCTGAATTGAAATGTACATCTGTTTAGCGGTTCCTAACAGTATCGGAACCGAAACCACTAAAATCTCTAAACCATAACGGTTCCGACCCCTGGTCGACATGTGTAACACATCGCACTTGTCCTTAGTGCGTGCCATCTCTAAATATTGGAATGTTCTCTTCTTTTTTTTTCCTATTTCTAGTGTGCAGTAGGTATTCTGTTTAAGATAGTTTTCTGCTAGTAGACAACTGTTGTAGAAATTTTTCTGATCTACTTTTCCCTTCATCGTCTTTATTACTGCCTTACTAACATTATCCTTTCCGTAGAGTTTTTCACGATCTACGTTCGAGTAGATGCAATGGTTGTAGTAACGTCCGCCAATCATCTGTTTATTGTTTAAATCAGAATTCGAAGAAAAATATTCAGAGCCACTCGAAAAAAAACTTCATGTTGCTATTTCGAGTTTTCCATTAGTTAGTGGTCTCCTCCATATTTACATAAGACAGTTTATGTATGGATCGGAATGAAGCTGCTTCGTCACTCATTCTTCACTTTAAATTCAATTTAAAGAAAATAAAAAAATTCATTAAAAACCTCATTAAAAGTTTTAATGATCTCTAGGGAAAGCAAAACCACGTGCTAAATGGATCAAATATGCGTATTGTCTACAATGCCTGCACAAAACAAAAAACTTGTTGCAATACAGATAAATCGAAAGTAAGCAATCGACTTCTTTCAAAGCCACAGACACTCACCATTGAGATGAATTGTCTTTGATCGAAGCCGCCGGCACCAAACGTGATATGCATTATCTTATGTTATCCGATAAGTATTCATCGTTGTGACTCGTATCCACAGGAAAATAATCACGAAATGCGGCTAAAGTTATTCTTTTATCGCGACTAAACCCGAAATACTAAAGACAGCCATATTCGTTCTGAAGCTTAGACTTAATCTTGTATGCTTAAATCCCCGGGTTATAAGCTGAATTTGGCTAATTAGTAAATTCATAAAAACCAATTCAGTATGGCGTCCGGTCGCTGAAAGTCTTGGTTAGTGGTTTCCTCCGTACTTTGAGTCCCAGGGGTCATTCGGCCTGCTTCACCGGCTGAGGATCTCTTTCCACTGCTACCCTGGTTCACTCTCTATGGCGGGCAGTATTCTTCCGACTAGTATACGAAGAGTACGTTTCTGCCACGACTATTGGCGCCGAATGTATAATATTTAGCCTTTCTGAATGTTCTTTTTCTTCGAACGCATGCTGGGTAGGTTAACGGTCGCAAAACCCCGATGCAGTAACTGCCACTGCTTCCTTCTAGCGACCGTTTACAAACTCCACCTCAGCAGTGTTCGTGTGTGGAAGTTATTTGTATGACCCAATCAACAGAAATATATTTTCTGTTTCTCTATCTTTATCATCTTCGTCCGTGGCAGCAATGTATATGGTGCGAGGTTGCAACATCATGATCATTTCCGAACATCTGCACACCAAAAACAATGGCAACACCTGGGGATCAATTTCATCCAACAAGCAAATGCGACATTTCCGCACTGAGTACAATGTGGCATATTTGGGTACCAAACCAACATTTGTCTACGTCCTTCATCTCAGTCGTCAATACTAATTCCGCACGATGTATTTCTTACCAACTTAACAGCTCTACGCCGCGCTCAGCATTAATGACAAGTGAGACATCTTCCTTGCGTCTCGAAACCGTTTTGCTCATTGGTTTACAAAATTTAGGTGGCTTTACAAATTTCGCTTAATAGCCTTTAAATTAATCTCAGTATCTCTGAAATTACAACTTGAACCCATAGCTAATGTTACTTTTTGTATTTATATTTAAACTAAAAGAAGATTAATCATTAAAATAAACAAAACTTAAATAACAAAATAAGCAAATTTTAAATGTGTATGGGCACTTTAATGTGGATGGCCTATGTTACGTAATCTCAAAATAATGCAAGTAACAAATTTTTAAAATTGAAGAGACCTTCATCAATTCATCAAACTTAATGTATTCAATCGAATAACGAAGAACGTAAAACAATAATTTACTAGGCATAAAATGGAGGCTAGATCAAACAGAAAATCACTTTTACATATTGAGTAATTTTGATTGTTACTTCTCCATTGAGTTGGATTACGGGGCCATATGATTTTGCAATTTTGCCCAAATTAGATATAAACAAATAATGTAAAAATATGATTTAAATAGAGCGTAGTGAAAGATTTTAAAACTACGTTACAAAATCTATCAGTAAGGCTTTATCGACTGACTCCGATTATTATCCAAGCTCCGAGCGGATGATTCACGCTTACTGAGGGCTTTTCGGATGAAATATGAACATTATAAATTCTAAAAACAATTGGATGAATTGAAACAAAGACTATGTGAAGTCTAAAAATTAATATTTTCAAATTAATAAAAGAATATAAGTAGCTCAACTCTTGTGGATATTAATATTACATAAAAATATAAAAACAGGTATTGTCTTCCTCAAAAATATCAAAATTATCCAAGCATTGTTGCCTGTACCTCCAAACTATCGTTTGGGCCTTGTACTTCGCGTTTTAATTAGATGGTATTCTAATTTTTTTCTTGTCATATTAGTGGTTCTATCTAACCCGACAGGAAGTGGGTAAGCATTGATAGTCGTTACCTCCACCGATGAGTTCAAACAAGGACTTGCTTTTGATATTTTTGGAAAAGACGATGCTTCAGTCTTATAACATGCGATGATTAAAATATAAGTTCCCAGTAGGCTGTGAAATTTTTCCGTAGGGCGTAGCTTAGACACAACCCATAACCTATAAACTGATGATTTTGCTTGTTTCTGATGCAAACTGTCAATTTGACAAATAATTTTCCGGAATAAGCTGACATGATTTTTTCCATAGCCTCCTGGAAACTTAAATTTTAATGATCGCATGTTACTATCTGCATCTTTTTGTCTTTTAATCAGTAATAGAAAGGTTCAACTTAGATGTAAATTTAAGATATCACGGAAACTTCAATAACTGGAACACTGAAAAAAGGATACGTGGGGTTACTGTCGAGTTATACGTAATTTCATTTGTTTTTTCTCTAGAAAATAGTTAAGAAGATTTTTTGTGCGGTTTATTAATGTTCTAAAGGACGTATTACACAGGGTGTCCCGTAAGAGGAGATAACAAGAGCAAAACTTGATTCCTTGATGTAATCTAAGCTAAAACTAAAGTACAAGTTTCAATAAATTTAAAATTCTGCCAAATAAAAACGCACAGAAAATTTTAAATATTTTGCATATTAACTTTCTTCTTGATAAGAAAAATCTATTGTGGAATATGTGAGCTAACACTTGTCATTAAAATTTCAGAAGTTACCATCAAGGCATCAACAGTCTTCGAGAAATCAATTTCTTGGTAGCTAAGGTAAGTAACAACTAATTTCATACCATAGTCTTTTTAGGATAAGTTGAAAATGACGTAATGCAAAATCGCCAAATTGCATTTTAACCATAAACGCAACGTAAATAGCAAATACTCGGAATGTAAAAAACGGGTAATTAACCTTCAAATTTTAAAATGACCGAAAGCTATTGGCAACAAACCGATTCGTGGCCAAAACTGCCAATAAAAAGGTTTATTAGACTCTGTCATTTTGTTTGTGCAGCAGATTTATAAGTTATTGTTGGTAGATCGGAATTACTGCGACATCATTTTAAACTGAAAAGACTGTATGTACGATTGGATTTAAAAAATGGGGAAACTCTAAAAGAATTTTTTATTATTTTATTAAATCTTCATAGTTTAAAAACGGTTTATTAGAAACAGGGTTAATGTAGTATATGTCAATTTATAAACAAATAGGTTAGGTTTTTTATATTTGAACAAATTATTGATAATTAGATAATTAATTGTCAGATACACATGTAGTGATTAACAGACAAAGTTCAATTCACACCATAAAAAACTTCATTTACCATTTTTATTGAAATCAACTTTTATAAGTAAATACAGTATTGCCAAGTTTTAAAAATCTTAATTGTTAATATCTTCAAAAGTAAGATACAGAGATCAAAACGCTATTAGAGTTTTCGATCTTACTTTTTAATAAGGAATGACGTCCCGTATTGTTTATGCATCATTTCTGGGGTACCCTATAATATGTAGTTTGCTGTAGCCATTTGAAATAAATAGTAACAAGGGTATTATTATATTTAGGTACACCTAATGTTTAAATAAAGGAAAACCAGTAGGGAGATCACGACTGTTTTATTTAATTCATGAACACATCCCACTATGAGGGACAACTTCATTAAAATATTAACGAATGTTTCGAAGATACCCTATTTCGAGAAGACACAATCAACACAATAAAAAAAAAGCTCCTCTCGAGTCACAACTCTGTTATTTAAAGCAAAAAACACATGTCTCTAGCTATAAAATATATGTAACAAAAGCATCCGTCTTAACAAATCTTGTTTTGAAAACAAAAACACAATAGAATGGAAAAACCCAAAGTTAACATCTCTAGCTTGTTTTCATGGTATTTCTAACACTATATCCGCACTTCAATAGTAAATTTCTAAAGTGTGAGAATTTAAAGTTTCCCAGTATCCGTCTTGTATAACATACTGCTACATAAACTTTTACGTTAAAGCATCACGTATATTCCAAATAAGCTTTACCTTCTTTTAATAATAAATGAAACATAAAATATCTTTTTAGAAAATTCAAAAATATTCAAACGAGTTCGGTTTACACTATAGAAAAAATATTTGTTTAGGTATTATTTATATTCGTGAAGAAATCAGCAGAATGTTGCCCCCTATTCAAGATTTTCCAACTTTATTTCACGAGCCGCGAACGACATCTGAATTTTAAACATTCCAACTCCTGTCGATTCGTGTTTTGAGAGTAGAAAAGTAGTTCTAGCAGAGTGGGAAAGAAAATAGGTATATACACTAGTATATAGTAGTACCCCGAAACAATCAAATTTTTACGAGAGAATCGATACGTAGCATGCATGTAAACCGCAGAATAAATAAATCAGCTTATTCGGTCTCCGTAACGATTCAGCTATGATCGAATTTACCCCAGGTTAGAGAATGGCACTTGGCAGTCCTGCGAGATCAATAGGGTGGAGGTGGTGGAGAGATTTTTCTGTTGGGAGGTGGAGAAGAGACCGCCGGCTACAACAAATTGTCGCTAATGGATAAGAAAAGAGAGAACGGAGATTCAGAATGACCAGAACAACCCTCATCCCTCTTGCTCTGTATACTCTTAGTACTTGTTTTTATACGTGCTCGTTTAAAGCTTTATCGTGCTACTTAGTCAGCACAATTCTCAAGTACACTATCCCTTGTACATGGGGTATTGCTTCGTCTTTAACTGTGTGACACCACAAGTGGCCTTTTGTTATCCTGTTATACGATAGGGGTTTACAGTTAATGATTTCTCTAGTTGTACCTGTGCACATCACGTACACAGTGTAACAAAATAATTAAATCTTACAGTTGCTCATTTGATTATTGTTAACATTTATTTCTATGTTTTGTGGTTTTATACAATCTTGATTTTTTTTTGTTAGAATGACATTTTAAATTGAATTTGTAAATATTTATTATAAAAATCCCGCCCGGCTACAATCGAGTGCGCTTGTAGTTATAAACATTATAATATAAAATGCTATTCTATTTAGTTTCTATTCTTTTTCCATCTGGTTCAAAGTATTTTTGCTCCAAGTTGTGAAATAAAATTGCAACTAAAGATACAATATAAAATGCACTGAATTAGTAATTTGGCAACCTTGCTGCCGTGTTTCTGCAGTATATCACCTTGGTCTTGTTTCACTTGTTTATTGGTGTGTTTCTTGACTGTAGTGGTATTTTATTTCCCGATGGAAGCCTTTGTGATTACGAATAACTCGAAAGAATTTACATAGTAGATACATTAGCATAATTTCCAAAATGATAGTACCTGGAAATATTGGCACAACTTTTCATTTTCCATAAATTCCATTGTACCATGGTTTCAAAAAAGGATCTGTAAGCCTAAGACAGTAAAAACCTTTCTATTGTCTATTCGCTATATAATCTCAGTTTAACATAACTACTTTTCGTTTTCTCACTAATCTGGTTTATTCAACAACAGACAGGTTAGCTCTCATGTCAGGAAAAAGTACGAGGGAAGTTCATCATTTATTGTCCCCGACATAGATAACATTGACAAACAAATGAAAAATTGTATGCCGTCGATTTGTTGTTTTGTGACATTAATGTATGTGAAGTTTGGTTTCATTACGTCTTTCTATTTAAAAGTTCTTAATTTTATTCTGTTACTGTAGATAAAACTTGGGTTCATCATTTTGATCCAGAGTCAAAACGCCAAAGTATGGAATGGCGGCATAAGGGTTCATCGCCTCCTCGAAAATTTCGTGTCAAGTTTCCAGCCGGAAAGATCATGGCAACCGTTTTTTTGGGATTATAAGGGAGTAATTTTTATAGATTATTTACCATGTGGGCATACCATTCACGATGCCGGTTTTGAAATTTTTGAACAACCTCCCTATTCTCCAGACTTGGCTCCCAGTGACTATTTTTTGTTCTCAAAACTAAAAGAACATCTTTGGGGAACCCATTTCTTCAGACGACGAAGAAGTTATGTCCGCAGTAAACAAGTGGTTTGCAGACCAAAGCAAAGAATTTTTTTTCGAAGAGTATTCAGGCACTTCACCATCGATATGAAAAATGTATTAACCTATCAGGAGATTATGTTGAAAAATACAATAGTTTTATACCTCTGAACTGTTTGTTTCTATGTCGGGGACAATAAATGGCAAATTTCCCTCGTATTAAACTGTATGTAAAGATTTTATTACTTTTCTTAATTACCAGTTTAATGATCATATTTTAAACTGGTTAAAGAACCTACTTACCAAATAAGTAGTTTAGAGCTATTTTGAAGCTTTTCCAGAAATGACTCGCTCAAAAACGGTTCAGAGCAGTTTGATTTGTCTGCAAAAAAATTCAAAATGCTATTTATTTTAGAATAATGAGTGATAATGAAGGTGATTTGTTACATGTGGCTGCTACCGTTGTGATCATGTGTGTGTATCATTTCTTTCCAAACGAAGTAAAATACAATATTGGCCGAGGCAACTTTTTACACAACAAACTTAATTAAAACTAACATTTTCGAACCGTATGACATCCACACTGTAAATCAAATCCGAGACTATTTGAATTATGAGCCCTTTGAAGTATCGCATCAAGTTCAGAATTTTTCTTGAGCTGCTTCGAAGCAGTTCCGAACGTATTCAGAACTTTAGTAAGTATGTTCCTTTATTCTTCAGCGTCATGCAATTTTGAATCTAAATGGTTGATGGGCTACCAAGCAGCAGCTCACATATCGTGAAAATTCTACATATATTTAAGCTAGCAAAGTCTTCATCTATATCACATCCTCATTCCGTGTGTAAAACAACCAAAGAACAGTACTCTGTTGTCTGGACTAATCTTGTTTTTCTTTTGCAAGCAGTCGTTTCAATTACTATCATTTGACAGACAGACATAAAGCAGTTAGGTTAATAATTTTGTATTGTTAAAGTAAGTAGGGGATTAAATGCATACGAATTCTGTTTCCTGCTTTCTTTAGGTCACTATTTGGCTATGTAATTTTAATACTCTATTTCTGAGTTACCAACACTTTAAAATATTAAATCTCTTGCTAAGGTACTAAGACTGTAAAAATGTTGAAAAATGCCTTTAAATCAACCAAGTTGTGGTAAGCGATAATAGCGATAATATCCCCATACGGATGCTGTGCAAAAAGGATAAAAAATAGCTGTATGGAAAATTGCTGTAGCAATAAGGTTGTCAAAGTGGATGATCGGTCATGGTGATGTATAGCGGCTCTGAAAGTCTTTATAATGGCGACATTAAACAACCAGATTATTTGCAGCAAATTGATCCTCAAAATAGTATACACCTGAAAGTCAGTTATTTTACTGTTTAAGTTGTTTGATAATAATGTGCGAAAGATGAAAGGAAGAAGTTTTGCAAATACTAAGTTTCATTCTTTCAGTTTCTATGGCTGGCGATAGAAAGGTTGATGTTACAGCTGTTACAAGGAAATCACATTCCCAACGTGCAGAAAAACGAGAATTTGACGTCGAAAACATGTTAATCATTAATTAATGTATTAGTTGAAATAACCACTTTATGTTTTGGTAAAATATTTAACGTGACTTTTTCAACGGTAAAATAACGTTAATTAAACGATATGTTGACGTACTTTCAAAGCCTAAGTTAAAAAAGCCGTTATTTCTCACAACGCTGACACGTTGGTCCTTGGTTATTCACATACGTTTTTCCAACGTACGTGTGCACGTTGGGCTATAGCCAAATGGAAACTCTGAGTTGCTGATAATTTTGAAATTGGCAGAGCTATGTACACGCGTTCTTCAACATCTATCTCTATTCGTACTTTTGTCTAAGAGTTAGTTCTTATAATCTTGTATTTATTTTCTAAGTATTTATATTAAATTAAGTAGTTGTTACTTTTGATATCAAAATCTCAAATTTTTACGAATTGTCTACATTAATTATCATAGCTTTTCACTAAAAAAACGCTATGAATGAGTATATGCAAAATACCCCTTAGGATGCTGTGGACATAATCTGAGTTTGAAGGGTTTTATTGTTAGATCTAAACTAGGTGGTAAAAAAAATCTAAAGAAAATAAAAAAAATCTAAAAGTAGAAACTACTTGATGGTAAGAACAAAGTGATATTTGTATAAAAGCCTGAGCGATATCCAAGATTCAACTGGAATAGTGAAAGCCTATTGAGAAGTAGAATTCTCTTCTTGATGTCAATTTTAGAAATTAGATTAAACGCATTTGAACAGAAATCTAAATTACCTAAAAGTAAAGTCAAAGCTTAGTCAAAGACAAAACATTTGGGCATTACTGCCTAGGAGAGAGCAGATAAATATCATCGTCAATTGCAAGAAGTAAAAGTAGAATGGTCTTAATGGTAAACCAGTTGTCATAATTCTTGCTAAAAGGAAAGTTTCAAAAAGTCAGTTTATTTAATTCCTGTTAAGTAATTTTTTGTCCCGCTTCAATCTATTCCATTTTGGGCATTCGGCAAATAAACCAAAGGCGATTCTATTATAGATTAAATGTAAAATCATCTATGTAGTTGCACACATTGAAAGCACACAATATTCCGCAAGAGTCTAAAAAATGACTCAGAGTGCTACAACAGCCTAAAACCTACACGAATGTCAAGATTTGAAAAACCTATAAGTTCTTGTAAAAACCAAAAAACATGAGAAAGTTCTGTAAAATAAAGAAAGAACGACTTGAGGATCTGTAAGAATTTGAAAGTTTCAGGCTCTCTCAACACCTTAAATGCAGGAAAAAGCGAAGGATTTTACAAAAACGGTAAAGACCAGCAGAGCGCAGAAACCGACAAGGATTAAATTGCCCCAAAAATACAAAACATATAAAACAGTGACACAGTGTTGAAATTCATTCTTCAGAATGAAAAATAGATTTGATCACCTTTTACAATCAGAAAACTACTAACATACATTGTGATTTGCCCGTGATGATGCAGGTGGTACAGATTATACTTCTTCACAGGTAACTTCAACCTTTTCTTTTGTTTTAGGAATATCATAAAACAGAGATACTATATGCAGTTCAGAACCTTTTTGCGCAAAGGTTGGTCATGATGTTGTTTTGTTAAAATGTTACATCTGAATTCATATTCTATTGTGTTAAAGTTGGCTGTACAATTTCTGTGCAAAAAAGATAAACCATGACGTCAGAAGTATTTTTTTACAAAACAAGAAGTAACAGAAAATAATATTGCAATGATCTCAAATCAAGTATGTTTTAAAGATATTTTCTTAGTTATCAGTCATGGCAACGTTGTTATTTCGAACTTAAATGTAAAACTAACTGTCAAGATTGTATTGGAAATGTAAAATTTCCATGACCAACCCTTACGAAAAAGGATCGTGAACAGCATATACTTACTACAATACTTACCCTGTTTTCGTTGTTGGGGTTTGACATAATATTATTTTAAGGTTAGTATTTTAAAGCAACCTGCGATTTCAGCTTAATGTCGATTGGAATGTCAAAATGCAAAACAGATAACAAAGTATATGTCCGTTTCACAATGTTTCTAAAATGAAGGAAAAAGTTGAAATGGCCTGTGGGGATTTACATGTAATGAGCTGCTTTTCAAACTCTTCTAAATGAGTCACTACTGGTAAATCTTTCTATGTACTATCGAAACATACTATTAATCATTGATCTAAAGGAATTTGCTCTGCATTGAATTCAAGCAGGTAAGGATGAACAATATACGAGGTATGTGAGAAAAGTAATGAGACTGATTTCATACTAACCAAAGTTTTTATTTTTTTCAAACAACAATGTTATCCCCTTCAAAGTAGTTCCCCTGGGCAGCTATACGCCGGCGGAGTCGTTGTTCCCACTCTTGGTAGCAGCGCTGGAAGTCTTCAATTGGTATGGCTTTTAACTGGTCGGTCACAATCTTTTGAATGTTCTCCAGAGTTCCAAAATGACAACCTTTTAGGACATGTTTCAATTCCGGGAAAAGGAAAAAGTCACAAGGACTCAAATCAGGTGAATAGGGGGGGATGAGCAACAACAGTAATGCGTTTTGAGGTCAAAAATTCACTGATGGAAATTGCTGTGTGACACGGAGCATTGTCATGATGTCTGTCAAAATTTGATGCACGGTGAAAGTGTTTAAATTTAACTGTTCACTCATCATCCTTATTGTTAAACGACGGTCTGATCTCACAAGAGCCCTCACACGTTCAACGTTTTCGTCAGTTTTTGAAGTTGAAGGTCTCCCTGAGCGAGGTTCATCTTCAACGTGTTCTCGGTCGCCCAAAAATGATTTGTGCCAGCGGGAAACTTGTGCTCTTGATAAGCACTGTTCCCCATAGACCTGTTTCAACTTTTCAAAAGTCACACTCGCGGATTCACCAAGTTTAACACAAAACTTTATTGCACAAATTCCGATGCTCCGTTTCTGTAACACACAACAAAAACACAACTTCACAGATGGCGCTGTCAAAAATAATGTGTTAGCTGTACGGAGTTGTAACTCGGACTGAGGAAGTGGAAGCGATAAACAAACCGGTTTAGCACAGGCCGGTAGACACAACGTTGCCAGATCTCTCGCAGTGTTGCCAGTCTCATTACTTTTCTCACACACCTCGTACTACTGAAATTTAAGAAGAGATTTGTTAAAGGTCTTCCAAGATCACATCCGTCTCAAGAAGTTCTATTAAAATGTATGTCTTTGTTTTATTATCATTTGTTTTTGTAAAATGTATCAAAATTTGGAGTCAATAGTCTTGACTTTTCAAATAACTATAATACACAACAGAAGCCTTGTATAAAATACAAACCTATAGTTACTGTTGGCACTAATACTTTTAATACACAGCATGTTAAAAAACACTCAAATTATTTCAAAGACAATTGATTATTGAAATTCTTAATTTGTCATTTTCTAATCAAGTGAGTTATGAAGTTTAATGCACACAACTGAAATATGATTAAACAAATAATACTGTCGTCAATGTCATTTACTTTTAATTGCTTTCATTAATATTCCCTACTTGCACCTAGTGTGTCTTGATATTGTTTTATTAAATGCCATTTTTTAAATAGGTAGACAGAGTGTGGCCACACTTGTCAAACAGGAGAGACAAAAATATACGTTAGCTCTACTTGCACCCAGTCATACGTCATACTTTACGAGGGTGGTCTGAAAAGTTTCCGACCTCAACGTGAAGATGGCAGCACTCGTAAATAAAAGCTACTGAATTTCGTTGTTCATCTGTTGACAGTTACTCACCAAAGTTTCAGCCATTTTGGACGCGCAGTTTTTATGTAACAGTCGTTTGAGTGAGTTGATTTTTTGTAAAAATGGACAAAATCGAGTATCGAGCTGTCATTAAATATTTGTTTTTGAAAGGCAATACGCCTTCGCAAACAAAAGATGAGTTGGATTCTGTGTATGGGGACTCTGCACCATCATTTACCACAGTGAAATTTTGGGCTGCTAAATTTAAACGTGGCCGTAAGAGCTTGGGAGACGATGAACGTTCGGGACGTCCAAAATCTGCAACTACCAACGAAAACATCGCCAAAATTCACCAAATAGTGCCAGACGACCGCCGAATTAAAGTGAGAGAGATAGCAGAGGTTATGAACATGTCAAAGAACGTGTTTGTCACATATTAAATCAACATTTAGGCATGAGAATTCATCATAGAATTTCATTTTAGCTCTTTGCTCTTTCTATGTATTTTTTCATGTATCTTCTTCTTCTTTTATTTCCAAATACCTTTCTCTCTTCTTTTTCAAGTTTCCACTTAACTTCCGTATGTCTAATCACTACCTTGTAAATTGATCTTGAGATTTTGTTATATTTTAGCAATTTCTTTAGTGTAACAACACATTTATTACCCGTCTGTATTTCTTTCTTTGCATTTGGCTTAATTTTTGTTTATTCCCGATTTTATTATTTTTGCTGAGTTCTAAAGCTTCTTAATTAATATTTCATGTAATTAATTCTTGTTTCTGGTCATACTAAACATAAAAACTAACAAGGTTAACAGGAAAAGGTAAAGCAAATTCAGTGCGCTGTTCAAAAACCGGAGAATTGGGATGGTTCGAATACAGTCGAAATCTTGATTTGAATAAACTTTAAGAGTAAATAACGCCGTTTACTTGTTTACTTTAAATAACCTCACACTGATAATAGATCTTATAAAGTTGACATCCACTTTCGGCCATCTATTTAAGTGCCTTCTAGCTTCGTCGACGGCAGATTATGTACTGCTACAGGATGCAACATAAACAACCATTAGATTTACTGATCGTTATACACAACAAGAATTCAAACGCCAACAGTTATGTCGATATAAGATAACAGTCTTAAAGGAATCAATAATAATCTAATAAGAGTTCGGTAATCATTCATATAATTATGGTTAGCAGCACAGAAGATTAAGACTTCGAATTTTCTCCAAAGCGTGATTCTTGGTAAAAAACTTTTACATTGATACAATGCCTTTTCACGTGTTTCATTGTTTGCAACTTTTGCGATACCAGTACAGAGCATCTCTAGTAAACAGCTAAGAAGTTATCTACGTACCGATGTCGCAACGCATTTTACTCCGACAGGCGAATGTACTATCTTCGGCTTTTCGGATTTGTTGTAATGAAAAGGTTATAAGTCAGGGTAGGATATGTGGTTGACGTAAAGTAGCCATGTTAAACGAATTTATCGCAACGGAGATGGCATGAGTTGAGGTAGCGGTAGTGGTTGCCACATGGATGGTATAATTTGTACTGTTTGGTATGCAATTATCGGATAGAGTTGTTGTCGACTTTACCACCTTAACGTCTTCCCTTGGTGTAGAGTGTATTTTTCCTATAGGCAACGACTGAATTGGTAACGTTACTTTTCTGTCGAACTTATTAGAGGTAAGTTACACTTTTACATTGCTTCAATTAAGTTCGTTTCTGTTTAGTTGGTATATTCACCCTACATGACGGTCGGCTAATTTGAAAACTTCCATCTTAGTTTGTTGCTGCCATCCTCACGTCTCGGTGGGACTAATCATGCAGTAAACTGATTATCGGTAAGGTATATGTCAGTTCTTGCATTAACTTTATTGATGGCGATCCTGTCCTGTGATTTACTTGATGGTTTTTTGGGTTAAAGCCCTTGCCCTTCTCTCTTGATGGTTTTTCAGATTGAACGTTCTCTCTTAGCTGCGAGTCTCTACTCGGGTGCCAAAATTGCGATGCTTGGATTAACTTTATTGTGGCGTTCCTGCTCTGTGATCTACTTGATGGTTCTTTGCGTTAAAACCCTTGCTCTTTCTTTTGACGGTTTTTCAGATTGAACGTTCTCTCTCAGCTGAGAGTCTCTGTTCGGGTGCCAAAATTGCGATGCTTGGAGGAGGTAAGGAAGACGTGCAAGCTATAATGGTAACGGAATGATTATTATATGAAGTAATTATACGGTAGAGTATTGGTTGAAAGTGGTATAACGGTTAGTCGGTTCGGTTCGGATGCGTACGTACGTGAGTGATATGGATTTTGATTTTGGTATATGTGTAAATGGTCAGATATTTAAATTTAAGAAGGTAAGGTTAGTGGTAAGTCACTCGGTTGTCTTTCTTGGTCGGTATTTCTGTTTAAAGAGGAATACGGATTATGTATTATAACTATATGGATAGTATTTGATGGACTTATGTACTCAGTTTATATACAGATAAGCGGATTAAATAATATACGATTGAAAAGATAATAAATTATTCCAGAGACAGGTTGCAATTGGAAAAAAACTGTTAAACGGCTATTTGGAAGAAGCGAACCTGGAATTTCTTATTTAAAACATCACAAATAGAGGTATCGAATTTGATGTTTGTATCTTCAATGATTCACAAATTACTATAAGAAAACTTGTCTCGACGTGTCAGCTTTTAAGAGCAATAACTAGATAATAAAACAAAATCAGGTACAGCTAAGTTTTAAGTATAAGTTTCGTCTTTTTCCAAGCAAAGATTACGTGATTAAGATTTGATAGTCATACAGTTCCAAGAGTTTAAAAAAGTCCTTTTACGTGCGGTCATTCCGATTTGTTATCGGTTGTAAAACTAACTATTTTCTTTCTATTAACAGTATTGATGGTATTTGACTACTTGGAAATTAATTGTAGTTAGACAACAATAAAAATTGAATGTATTGCTACAGATCGGATACTAAGGACTGTATCGTTAATTATGGGTACAGAATAAGCGCCCTGTAAATTTGATGTCAGACTATATTTTGAAAAATGAACTACAGATTTTGAATGTGTGATATATTTTTATTTCATTTATTTTTATATTAACAAAAAATTATAAGGGTTTTCCCAATTCTCGAACTTTGTTTTTTATATGCTGCATGAGGTTCTGGACGACAGATATTCCTACAGCTTTGGCTACTCTATTCTAGTCTCTTTTGAATTGTTCAACATTTTCTGCTGGTCGAACGGTCTTCTGCAGATTTTTTTTCATTAGCGCCCAAAATCTTTCAATAGGCCTGATTTCTAGGCAGTTTGAGGGATTCATAGTCTTATCGACAAATGGAACGTTGTGTTGGAGGTACCACATTAGAACTGGAGTAGCGTAGTGGCACGAAGCTAAACCAGGCCAAAATAATACTTTAATCTCGTGCTTTCGAATTAGTGGCAGCAATCGTTTTTGGAGACACTTCTTGCGGTATATTTCCGCATTTAAAGTTTGTTGAGTGAAAAACGGGATCGATTTCATGCCACATTGACAAATTGCTTGCCAGACCAATATCTTCTTTCCAAGTTTTTCACAAAAAATAGATTAATCTGCATTACTTACTTCCGTTGCTTGTTTTACAGTATAACACATCGTTCAATAAGTCCCGAGACTAACAACGAAAACAACATTTTTTTTTCAAAAATCATTTTTATTCATCAATATAATATCCTTTTAGAGGGATACAATCTTTCCAACGCCTTTCCAACATTTCTATACCATGTTTATAGAAGGATTTATCCTTTGCTTCAAAATAGGCTTCAGTTTCGGCAATGACCTCCTCATTCGAACCAAATTTTTTTCCCTGGAGCATTTTTTTGAGATCAGCAAAGAGCCAGTAGTCGCTGGGGGCTAAATCTGGCGAATACGGGGGGTGGGGAAGCAAATCAAAGCCCAACTCGTAGATTTTTGCCATTGTTTTCATGGACTTGTGGCATGGTGCATTGTCTTGCTGAAAAAGGATTTTTTTCTTCTTCATGTGCGGTCGTTTTGCTGCGATCTCCTCCTTCAAACGTACCAACAAGTCAATATAATAATCACTGTTGATCGATGTACCTTTTTCCAGGTAGTCAATGAAAATGACGCCATGTGTATCCCAAAAAACAGACGCCATGACTTTTCCAGCAGATTGCTGCGTTTTTGGACGCTTTGGGCGGCTTTCGCCAGCCATGCGCCACTCAGATGATTGCCGATTCGACTCCGGAGTGAAATGATGTATCCATGTTTCATCCATGGTCACGTATCGACGCAGGAAATCCTTTTTATTGCGAGTAAATAGCGATAAACAGCTCTCTGAATAGTCGATTCGTTGCTGTTTTTGTTCCATTGAAAGCAATCGCCGCACCCACTTGGAAAAAACCTTTTTCATGCTCAATGTTTCATGAAGGATTGTAAATACGCTTCCAGATGATATCTGTGTCATTTCTGCAATCTCACGGACCTTTATTTTGCGATTTTTCATTACGATTTTGAATACTTCACTCACATTTTCCGGTGTAACGGCTTCCAAAGGCCTACCCGAACGTTCCGCATCGTTTGTGTCCGTACGACCACGTTTAAACTCAGCATACCAACGACAAATCGTTGATTTGGATGGAGAGGAGTCCGGGTAACGTTTCTCAAGCCATTTCTGGGCTTCTACGGTGTTTTTACCCATTAAAAAACAATGTTTTATCAACACGCGAAACTCGCTTTGTTCCATTTTTCAAACAAATTACAAAGTGACTTTACTCTAACCTCAATAACTCTGCTGTTTGTGGTCCAATCGACGTGAAATGTTTACACGTTTCATGTGAAGGTTCGCACTCTAGGGAAACGTGGCTAGTTTGATACTACTAGCACCATCTCTGGGTTAGTCTCGGGACTTATTGAACGATGTGTTAATACTGAGCTCCCGGTAGAATTTTGTAATCGAGTTTGACGTACGTTTTATCGTCCATGATAATGCATTGATTTTTTTTGCACAGAACTTGTTCGTATAACTTCCAAGCTCGACTTTTCAGAGAAGATGCTTGAACTGAACTACGCTTTGGTTGTTCTTGTTTTTTATAAGTCTTAAAACCATTTCTTTTCTTAGTTCGTTGAACCATGCCGATCGAAGTTCCACATTTTTTTGCACAATCACGGACAGGCAGTTCCTTATTGGTCGTAAATTTTTTACATATCTTCTTGTCCAAATATGGACTTGATGCATCTGGTTTCCTTCCGCGTCCAGGTAAATCATTCAAAGTAAAATGTTTTCCTAACCTGTTAATTGCATTTTGGACTGCATGGACACTAACACCTTCTTCTTTCGCTAACTTTCTCATTGTCATACCTTTTTCATTGCAGTATCTGGACACAATTAAGCTTCGCTTCTCCGCTGATAAACCTTTCATTTTTTAATTTACTAACAAACACTTAAATTTAACTATCAAACTTTAAGGTCTATACACCAAGTAACAAATGTCAATCTGACAATTGATTGAAAAAGTCACAGCCTACCATTTATGGTGGTGTGAAGTTGTATCCATAATTGACGATACAGTCCTTAGTATCAAATTCGTGTTAAGAACGAACTTACTTTCAAGACGAGACAACTGATTCGAATAAAACCAAAAACTTCTAGAAATCTTTAAAAAAGCAAAATCAAATTTCTAGGGCTTTTTCATAAAAATTGTAAACGTAACTGATGTATATACAACGTGAGAGGTATTGGATCCATAAACGAATTTTTGTATTCATATTGTTATTACATAACTTTTTACAACAACATTCTATCGTGTTACACGTGTAGCACTTGTATTTTATGATCGAGTTGCATCCATACTAGTATCCTTGTTGCTTGTGTGCGTGTTCGTCGCTTCAATTTTACGTTATAGTACTACTAGGTTTTGCCTCTCATATTTCCCACTTTCTTGTCTTAACTTAACTGAAGTTTATGTTTAAGTGGTTGTGTTATCAGAAGTTATCGCATCTTACACACAGAAAACGAGCAACTTACGTGAGAAAATGCCTAAAGCTAGGAAATGTGTACGTCTTCTAATTTTAATTGCAATGCAGACGAATATTAAATTTCACGTCAGTGAGTAGCACGAGAAGTAGAGGAAGGTGGTGTGGTGGTGATGGTGTGCCCTTCCGTGTTGAGATAGAGAGCACAACTTCGTTTTACTGTGTATGTATGTATGTAAGCGCGCTGCTATTGTTGTTTCCATTTCTGTTCAACGCGCCAGGCTTTTAAATTATACAGAAATACGAGACAAATGAGTGAAGAGGTAATTTCCATAAAGAATCCATATCTTACGAAATTACTAATTTTGCGGGATTCAAACGTTTCCTCCGGGCGACACGTCTTTCAATTATTTACCGCCTTTTGTCTTAACCTAACTAGATTTTCAAACAAGAATATAAGGTATTCTTTACACGTTCAACTTCAAGCTCTTGTAAATTAAAGCAAATTAATCTGGAAACTCCCAGAGAATGCTTTGGGAGAAAAAATAAGAAGAACCGCATACAATTGAGAAACTTTATAATAGTTCTTGATAAAATTATAATCTATTCCATCTAGATTTTTAAAATATAGTTGGCTCAAGTTGATATCAATGAGGACTATTATTGAGTTTTATTGGTTTATGGCTTACGCGATTAAGTTTCGGTATCGTACGCAATTCTATATCCATTAAATAGGGCTTCTAAAGGAAAAGAGTCTCGTATACAGAATCCTCTTAAATGTATACTTTTACCCGATTCAACACCATCAACTTATTAACATGTAATTTGAGAAATGTAAGAGGAAAGTTCTCTAGTTATTGTTTTGTTCGTATCGATATCACAATTCGAAAATGCCAATATCTAAATGGTGTGTTTACATTTAAAGGAATAATGAAAATAGTAAGTAAATTGAATCTATAGAAGGGAAAAGATTAAAATGCAAACATGAGAAATTTTAGATTAGCCACAGCAGTTGTAATAAACGATGTTAGTACAAATATTACTACAATAATACTTTGGTTTTGTTGTCGGTCATGATATAAGGACTGGATAAGAAAGAAAGTGCACACTAATAATTGAAGACACAAGTGGATAAAGGATTCATGTAACATTTTTTTAAAAATTGAGATTTTTTGGTGAATAAAGGTTTTATGTACCCAGAAATTTTTTGGGATCAGTTTCGTAGTTCTATTGTATAAAATTAAAAAGTTACGGGATGATAAAGGATCTATGTTAATCTAATTTTAACAAAACTTAATGGATAAAAGATTTATGTGCGCTTGATTTCTGATCATAGATCCCTTATTCACTAACATTTCAAATTATTGCTACATGAATTCTTTATCCATTGTAAATTAGTTAGAAACCTGTAAAAATATTAACAAAACGAACATAGCACCACAATGTTAGGTTAGAAATGTATCAGTACTGATGGTTTTGTGCTCTACATTTTTATAGTTTTTACGCGATAGGAGACTTAAACGTGTGCAGTGCAAGTAAAAAACAGTGCTAATATGTCGGCAAGAAGCATGCTAATTGTAAAACTTGCAAATGAACAGACTAATAAGGGTAAGTATAAAAGTTATAGCTGCTTTTATTTAAAATATGACCTAAAAAATATTATTGCGTTTTATTCACGTTTAAGTTTTGCGGTGGTTTTTCATCGTTTAGTACAAAAAACAAAACGATAAATTTATCTTAAACTTGCAAACAAGTATTTTCTTTTAACAGTGTCTTTCTTTCGTTTTTAGGTCCCAATAGTTCAAATGACAGCAGGAGCCCAGCCAAGAGTGACAATAATTATTCTCTAGAAAGGTTTATTAGCAAAGTTAATACTACCCCTGTAAAACAAAGTTCCTATGGTAAGTTGCCATAGTTGAAATGAAAACTTGATGAGGTACATATTTTGTTATTGTTGTTTTAGACGGCTCAGATGAGACTTCTGACAATACTGATTCTGATTATGCAGAGCAATTAAAAGCTAGAAAAAGACCCCTATCTCTAAAGTCAAATATTCTAGGGGCTAGTGTATCAAATAGAAAGAAAATAAATAATGACCTGGAAAACTTCGAAGACCAGGTAGCTTTCCAAACGCCGGGAAATAATGAAAAAGAAAGTATGATAATAAGCAAAAAGGATAATACATTCAATCCTGTAAAACAGGCAGATTTAGGTAAGTTTTCCTGGTCCAATTGAAAACTTGAAGAGGTTTTTATTTTGTTTCTTTTTAGATTGGTCTGACAACGATTCTTCAGATGAGATTATGTACCAGATACTTCAGATGAGACCTTTGACGACAGCGACTTGGACTATTCAAAGGAACTGAAATCCAGAAAAGGATTCCTATCAACAAAGTCAAGAAAGGTCATTCATAATGACGTTGAAAACATCGAAGACCAGATAAAGACTTTAAAAACGCTGGAAAATAAAGAAAAAGGAAGTAAAATAATCAATAGTGAAGATGTAAATAAACTGATTACTAAAAATAATAATGCATTGATCGAAAAAGTTCAAAAGAAGATATTCCAGCTGCCTGAAAAAACATCTAGGAAGCGACAAAAGAACTTAGACAACTAGAAAAGATACAAAGCAGCAAAGGCTAGACAAAAAGGAGAAAGCTATATTAACCAAAAAGGAAAGCTATTTCCGTCAAAAAAGTTGAACTAGGTTTCTTATGCCAAAAAGAAAGATGCAATCTCAACTGCAACGAAAATTTTGACGGAGAAGCAAGATCAACAATATTTAAAAGATTTTACCAGCTAGATCAAAACTCAAAAAATGCACTTCTCTTTAAAAGCATTTTCATTCAACCTGTCCAACGTCATCGAAAAAACATTAAAAAACCAAAATCATTCTCGTTTAAGTATACAGTTACATACAATCAAAAAGTTTTGAAAGTTTGTAAAACTGCAATGTGTTCACTCTACCAAATTACCTTCAAAAAAATTCAGCTCATTCAGAATAAACTTAAAAGTGGTTTATCGGCACCATCCCCTGATAAGCGAGGTGTTCACCAGAACAGGCCACACAAAATTCCAAATGAAGTGATAAACTGTGTTGTCACTCACATTGAAAAGTTTCCTGCAGACCAATCTCATTATTCGAGGAATAGAAATTTAAACAAAAAGTACTTATCACCTTTTCTAAACTTAACAAAAATGTACAATTTATATATTGATTGGTGCAAGGAGCAAAACCTTCCAGAAAAGTACTTTATAAAACAATGTAGTTACAACAATATTTTTTTAACCCGTTTTAATCTGTCCTTCGGGCAACCTAAAAGCGATACCTGCAGTACTTGTGATGCTGGTTTAGATGATATTGAGCATAAAGAGAACTACAAGTATGCATTTGAACAACAAAGAAGAGATAGAAACTTTGTTCAAACAAACGATAATACAGCTTATCTCACAATGGATTTACAACAGACATTGCCTTTGCCAAAATTGTCTACGTCCAAAGCGTTCTATTTGAGGCAACTCTGGTTGTATAACTTCGGTATACCCACAGTATCAAAATCTGGGGATTAAGCATTTTTTTTTACAGGGACGGAAAGCATTGCTACCAAAGGTAGCTTAGAGATAGGTAGCTGCCTTCATACATTCATTCAGCTATTTATTGCTGCTAGACAAAACAGTATTAAACATCTCATCATATGGTCAGATTCCTGCAGTGGACAAAACAAGAACTTTAATCTGATCACACTTTATCAGTATTTCATTTTTAAAGGATATTTGCAAACTATCGACCATAAATTTCCAGAAGTAGGCCATTCATATATGGACTCGGATAGAGACTTTGGCCGTATTGAAAAAGTATTACGAAAGTATGAAAATATTTATACCCGTGAAACGTACAGAACAATCATAGAATCTGCTAGTGTCAAAAACTCGGTAGTATTTAATATGAAACATCATTTTAAGAATATTGACGAGATATCCGAAAAAATTCATTTGATTAACGGGAAAAAAATATTCTACATGAACCAGTGCCTTTTCGAGATGATATCAAATGGGTCCGTGTTACTGAATATGGATCATATTCGTATAAAAATACTTTAGATGAACACACACCTTTTTTACAGGTAAATATTTTGAAATCTGGATGCCAAAAAGTTGTATCGGAGAATTACACTCTAGCCCATATTAAAGAAAAGAAAAATAAGATATCTGATGAAAAGCTTTCCAATTTACAAGATCAAATAGTCTACGTTGACGAGGAGTTTAAATATTTTTATGAAAACATTATTTCCGAAAATAAAAACGTTCAACCAAAAACCGGAAAAAATACAAGGAAGACTACATAAAGCCCAAAATAATTTACAAAAACGAGACATAAATCCTTATTTCATTTATTGTCAATTCTAATATGTTTAATTTTCTTAGTTGATAAAGGATATATGTGACTTTTTTTTTACTTCGGTTCCAAAGTTGGTTTGATTTTCTTTTTCTCATATGTTACTAAAATTCTATAATAAAAGTCTATTAAACCCCACTTAATTTGTTTTATTTTTTTGTAACACAAAAAAGTACTGTTTAAAAACTTTAGAGGCTGTTTTCTCAAAATAAACTATTTGTGACATGAATCCTTCATTCACTTGCGTCTTCAATTATAAACAAAACGAATTAATATTTATTGAACTCCATTAATAGTAATTAGTACAAAAAACTTCACATTTTAAAACCTAGGTAATTGTAAATATTTGTTTTGATAAAATTTTGCGAGCTTTGATCGTATGCTCTTTTGTACAACAGATTTAGGAACTGTTTTACCAACAGCATCCCACATTTTTTAAACTCTTCTATGTTTTCTGCCGCTTTTCTCTTCTTACATAACTCTCGCTTGATAATTGCTCAGTAACGTTCTATGGGCCGAATCTCTGGGCAATTAGGAGGATTTGTGTTTTTTGACAAAATCAATCTGGTGTGCTCTAAAGAGATCTAGAGTAGCTTTGGCATGCCATTTCCATCGATAAATGTCACCATTTTATAGTTCTTTTGGCGAGAAAAGTGGAACTCCTCAATATACAGAAACAGATTGTTTGCCACAGTAACACATTATGCCCAAAATTTTCAATTTTCATTTTTTCTCATCTTCTTGTACAAAACCTACCACTATTATAGTATAAAACTAAGGTCCAGATAGACTACGAATATCCATTTTTGCATTTCTTAATCGAACTGCGCTTCTCTTCGGTATTTTTTGTTTTATATGTAGAGCTGCCCCTACAGATTGGACTTTTTTCTTAATTGACCTTGAAGGATTGACTTTTTTAGATAGATCAGGACCAAAATGCAACCGAATATTATTAGAACGTATCAATCTTACTTTAACTGAACTTCAAGGAAGTAAGCGATTGCAATATCTAAATTGCTAATGATAGATTTCACTTTGGGATTTGCGTTTTTCGTCTAGACACATCTCAGTAAAGATACCCAACATTTTCTGGTGTTCGCTCTTTAAGAATCGTGGAACTAGAGTTCTTTGACCAAACTGGTTAGTTTCACACAGCATAGTAAGTAACATAAGTTGCGGAAAAGTCTTCATTTATAAAGGCGAGATTGTTGTCGGATCAGATTTGAGAAATTGGTGACATACATATTGTGCTGATTGAAAGCAGTTATAAATGGCCAATTGTTTTTCAACAAATCGCTGAAAGCAACTTGTAATGCGATTTTAAATAACCTGAGAACTACAACATCCAAAGGCTGCAGTAGATGCGCGCTTGGCACAAGTTACGCTCAAAAGTGATACTTGTCTGTAACGACTGTCGATCAGTAGAAGCACTGGATGGTGAATTGCGCAACTATGGCATTGAATTGGCTCGAAACTTGTGAAAAGATTTAGGTCCACAGGCGCGGTGCGTTGTACACGACGTAGTCTTTCATACCCACCTTAGAAAACATACAGACGTGTTTTCAGATGCTGACATAGTTGTACAGAAGGTTGCAAATCTACTTAATGTATGTACTAGATGAGATTTGTCTCATTTATTTCTGTCTATATTTTATTATAACTTTTGGAGAAAGCAGGACTGCATTAATGTCTGCCTCATTGAGGTTGAGGATGCGCTGTAGAGTAAATTCGTATAAATATAGATGTTCTAACAAAACTGGTTTTCTCGGGTTTTCTTAAAGAAGGTGTTTGTTTCTATACAAATTCAAACACCTATTCTTTTTCTACTTTTTTATTCTAATCCAAAGAATCAGGAAATCTAGATCCCTAAAGCCTTTAGCATGTAGTTCCTTAGCTGCTTTCTACCTTCTTCCGTTTTTTTTATTCTTCAGGGTCTCACCATCAGTTCATAATACTCCAGAGTGTTCTGCTCTAAATTACATTTTGGAACATCTCATGTGACCAATGAATTGTTACAAATATTTCCTAACTTTGTAGTTATTTCCTAACATCGTTTTACCAAAGCAACACATTTTGCAATTCGGAAAATATGCACGGTTTAACATTTGGAATCGCAGAGTATTTTATTGTTCAGTACACAAACCCCAGAATTACAATTTTAAAAACTGAATGTGCTAGTAGTGATCTTTTAAAGTTAATAGGAAACATGCACTGGTCTATTGGAACTAGTAGAAATGAAGAAGCTAAGTCTAAATCTACCTTGGTCTAAAACTGCATCCTTTAAATTCTTCTAACTTAGTTATTGACTCTTACAATTTCCAATGAACCCAATTAAGACGGCACAAGAAAAAGGAAAAAAATGAAACTTTTGGATGAAGCAAAGTGACGTCAAAAATTCCTATCAAAACAGCAGAGCCGGGAATAAAATCATGAAGAAATGGGAAAGCTTGAAAAGTTTTTTAAAAGATGGCAAGAAGAAAGCAAAAACAATAAAGAAACAAAAAACGGAAAATAAGTATCTAATAATTGATAACATTAAGTATATCAAGGAAGAAAAAGACCCGTCTTGGTGCAAATATAAACAAGGAAATTTAGTAAATGACAAGGAAAAATACTGAGAAGACCAAAGCTGAATCACAGTTATCTCAGTTAGAGGCTTTCTGCCTCTTCAACCTATTGACTGGTTTTATTGAAGTCGGCTGTATTGCTGGTACTGACAACTGAATGGTAGTTGTCTGCAGATAGCGGCTAAAAAACTGGCGTTGACTTAATGATAATGGTATGATGAAGCCAGCGGTGATGATGGTCATGATGACTTAGATGTCATAGTTGGAATCGTGGTGTAACTATTCATCACTAATTGATCAATTAATAATCGATGCGGCAACATTAGAATGTTGAAGTGATAACGTTTAAAGGTATTGAGGAAAAACTACTTTAATTAATAGCAGCAGAAAACCAGGTGACTAATATGGTCCAGTATAACAAAATGTAAATAGTTTAACAATATTAAAGTGAAAATTACAACTTAAATAACATTAAAAATAAAAGAAATACAGTCAGGCATAAAAACAATAATTGTTCGTGATGTTGGTATTGTTGATATAGGCATGAGAAGGCAAAATCTACTGTGCTTCTTGGGACTCGATCACTACATCTTGTTCTAGATGCTTGAGGTCACGTGTCAGACGGCTTACTACGCCGGAGGCTCTAGAAAAAATTTTGGTGGAGGCAAATTCATTAACTTTGTAGCGGAAGACCTGAAGTGTAAGGAAAAAGGACTTTCAGACAGATCTCATAACCGGACTCAACCCATCAAAGCCCGATAATATGAGAAGACTACGAGAGAATAGGAACGAACACATAGACTGTGGGAAAGAACAAGAACAAGATAATAAGGAAAATGTTGCACTTGACTTAAAGAGATGGACAAATTAGGACAGTAATAAAAGGTTTAGAAAGCAAAGGATTAACAAAAATAAGGATGTTTATGAAAAAAATATGAAAGGAAGAAAGAATTTCATGATAAGAGTAGAAATGCCATTATAGATGCATCGGAATTCTTCAGAACAAAAGCATTAGACAGAAATTGCAAACAAAGTTTAAAAAATTCTACATTTTATTACTATGAATAATTTGTAATGGGCAGGGCACAAGCTAATGGCATCGTCTTTATCCAAAAAATAAAAATAATGAAATTTCTTATGATACACTCTGTTTAACTATCATTTGGGATTTTTGGCTCTATAGATCAAGACGAATGATGTGCGACTCCTCATTAATTGCCATACATACAATCGAGCAGTGAATTATCCAGTCGATAGATCCAGTAGTAATCAAAAGATATGGAAACCTTAATACTCGATTTTGGCAATTTCTTTTCGAATCGTCTTCAAGGTTCTAGAAGACAGCTATAGACATTAAGTGCATGAGTTTCTCTACGGTTTTGAGCAAATTTGGTAAACATGTTTGGGTAGTTTTTGGGCACAACCATGGAGGTATTGCCAGTCGTTTTTTTGTTTTTCGCCGAGAAACTGCCTGAAAAAACTGGTTGAAGATCTTCTATATAGAATCAGCAAACGCGACTTTCTTATCCTTCTTTGTTATCAAAGGAAGAATTTTTACAATGGTATTTTGTTTATTTTGTCGACAGTGCTAGTGGGTTCAGTTTAGAAGGTAAAGAACTGGTTTTGCGGAGTCCGTATACAAATGAAGAACAGAGTTTTTTGATTTTATTTTCACATCATTTAAAAATTCAGTTGAGACTTCTACTAATGGATTCCTATGTATAAGAATTTGATTAGGATGCCGAAACACATTTCTGCATCATAACAATAATAAAATTTAGTGGAAAGACAAAGCGTTTTATTTTAAATTTCAACTAATCCATATGAAATAGACAATTTAGAATTTAATTTGAATAAGTTTAGATAAGTAGACTGCTTGATGGTCTTAAATACAGTACCTTTACTTTCGTTTTTTTGAATGCCGTACCTATGGTTAAAAGCGATCTTTACAGTTTACATCGCTATTTAGATATGGTGAAGAGTCTTTCTTGAGAAATAGCCATACTAAATATGATTTTAGCTGATTGTGGGAGACTTGTTTCTTGTTTCTAATTAGCAACTAATCAAAAACCAATAACGCATGACGTGGATGATCGGATAGTTGATTCCAAGTCTCAATGGAATTTGCTAGAGTTTCTATTCCTGGTTTGTAGGACTATCTAACTTATGTTGTGCAAGAACCAGATATGGACGTTAAACAAATTTTATTTCATAAGCTAAACTAAACCTCACATGGTTAGCCAAACTCCATATTATTATCAATAATAAAATTGATTAATGTATGTTTTATAAATTAAAAGAATATTTTACCTTCAAAAAGAGAAAACAGATGAAATAGAAGTAGAGGATGATCACATATATAGTTTTGATTTGAATGTGGATATTTCTTAATGAATCTTAATCTACATGTTATTACAATTACAGTTTTATATTAACTTAAAATTAAGAAGTATTTTTACACAATTTACAAAATTTAAGACATGCATGAGCAACTTAAAATAATTAGAAAAAAAATATTTATAATCTACTGATCTTTTTATATTTTGTAAACTAAAATTGCGATTTCTAGTTAATTAATTATAAAGACGTTTATCAGAAAGATAGATAATTCTACTTCCATATTTAAACACTAGACGCCACTATTATCAGCTTCTACAATCTTTGATAATTTCAACACATTACATTTAATATTTATATTTTGAATTTATTATGTATACCGAAATGTAGATCTAAATAGGTTTGTATATTTCTTTATATTAGTGTTTTTCAATCTGTGGGTCATGACCCCCAGGGGGGTCCCGAAGTCTTGCTCGGGGAGTCGCGGTCGCAAGCCAGGTAAAAGTAAAAAGCAAGGGTTATAGGTCCTACACTACAATAAAAATACAACGATTTCAGTGGGAAGGATGTGCCTGTTATTCTTTAATTTTTTTCTAATCTTGCTTCTATGTTTGATATGCAAATAATTAAATCATTTTCCAATTGGAGCTTATTTATCTTCTTCTTAGTTTTTATGTTAACCATTGAAGAGAAAGTTAGTTCAGTTAGGTAGAAAGTGGCGAAATGAACTAAAAATTTCAAAACTTCCCTTGCCAGCTCTGGATATTCTTCTTTTCTCTTCATCCAGAAGACGTCAATCATTTGCGAACTAAATTCCAGTTTAAGCATGCCGTTAGCAACCAAATCTATAAGATTTTCTCGCATCTTCGTTGGCAGATCAGCCAGTTGTACTGACATATCTAAAAAAGGATTTAGTATCCATCTATGCCCGTTGTTAGCTTGAGAGTTCAGTTCTGGAAAGTAACTGAATAGTTTCTCTTTCAAATTTTGCAAGCTCCGTATTATGTAAGGAATGCCAGAACTTACTACCAACGATTAGTTAATGGCAATTTCTTCGACAATCTTCTGAACGCAAGAGCAAGAGTCATATACATCATTTTTTCTAAAGACGTTGACCACAAACAAAGTTTTCTCAGGAATCCCTTGATTTTATCCTTTGCCGTTAGAATGTTTTCTTCTCTCCCTTGAAGGATCTTATTTAAAATATTTAGGTGGTTGCAAAGATCAGTGAGAAATGTTAATTTTAATAGCCAAACAGGATCACAACAATAATTCGCATAATCAGATTTAGCATCTTGGTAGACGTATAGATTCAAAAATTGATCGTCAGAGCGTAATTCAAAAAGATTGAAAAACACTGCTTTATATTGATCACGAGATTCCAAACAAAGATTTAGATTTGGAGATGGGAAGCTGAAAACACTGTATATTCATAGTAAGGATTATATTGATTCATAAATCGTCTAAATTTAAATAACGCACTTACTATAGATATTTGGTTTTTCCTCACATCAGCTAAAGACATTAATAAAAAAGTAAAGAAATGTAAAATATCAAAATATCATCATCATGGATTTCAAACTCAAATTTGATTTTTCTTAAGATGCATTCTTACAAATAATGAAAATAACCTTAGATGGAAAGCAGAAAAAACAATCTAAATAGTAACAACAGGAGTAATTTACTATAACTTAATTTTTATTTTATTCTGGGCATTTTTATATATGTCGAAATGCATCTAATAGTTAGTCCAATACAACCTTAAAAACATTAATCAATGTAAGGGTCTAAACAAACAGGAAAAAACCACTAAACTCGCTTTTATCATAAACCTAAAATAAAACCTGATTTAGGGTTCTGAACTTGACCAATGTTCACCTCAATCGCTCAGGCTAGTCCTGCCATTTGTCTAGCGATTGAAATTCAGCATCCACGCTTTAACCCTCACCTACTCTGGGGTCTTCTGTCGTTACTGATTGAGTTCTATATCATATGGATGTTCTTTACGTCTTAATAAGATTCAGTTTTATTCTTTCTTTTTCTCATTTTTTCCCTGTCACTCAGATTAAAAGTCTCTCATTATCACACAGAACGTTATTAAAATTAAGGTTTTTTCATTTTTGTTATGTTTTTTTGTTGTTGTAATGGAATTTTTAGTATTGCTTAAGTATATTTTGGAGGAAATGAGACACGCACGATATTATTCCATCAAAAATAGTGACAAGAACTCGAGAGAAAATATTGCGTGTATTTTTAGTGTTATCGGACCACCATTAGAGTGCAGAATTTAACTTATTCATGTAAGATTATTGAATTCTGTCTACGGAAATTGTAATACACTAATTTTGATTGATTGCAGCTCATAAACTATACAGGAGACCAACGTTTAAGTAGCTTATCATAATTTTTCTCAAGAAAAAATATTCTCATGTGTAATACATTATAAATAACAGCATTATTTAGAATTTTAAACCGGAAATGGAAAAATTGAATTGTAAAAAAAACCGTTTTTGTATTGATAAATCTGAAACGAGAAGGGGTTATTAATATAAAAAGCTTATTAAATTTAAGTCATTTTCTCAGAAATAATCAGAAAAACAAAAAAACATAAGACAAAAAAATTGATAATAGCAGCAGGAAAAGCAGAAACAACAACAATACGAATTTGGCACGATATAGCACAAAATTGCAACAAGCAAAACAGTAATATTCCATCAAATAACCTGAAAGCGGCCTGCTTCATTATGGAAGCGGTCGGAAAAGCAATTTGAAGCAATTCCAACAGACAATCGAATGCTACGGAGAGCATCAAAAAGAGATGAGAAATAAAAGCCTTTTGTTCTGGTAAAAGCAAAAGCAAAACAAAATATATAATATTGTGTGTTGTGTGTACGTTTAAGATATAAATGTACACTAAGCGATTTCTTAAGAATAATTCTAAATCCTCGAATGATCTGAATCTACTTAAAAGAGAAAAAAGTTAAATTTGAAAAACCTGAAATTTAAAAAATGTTTAATGATGTAATTTTTTAATTTAATAAATATTTTCAAATATGGTAGAGCATTCATGAAACTATTTTTCATATTTTATTACACACCCGATTTTAAATTTAATTCTATCCAAATATTGCTTTCTTCCATTTTCTAATATTAAACTTTAAAAGAAGCAAAAGTTTACATACCACATGTTTGATTTATTCTGAAAGCATGGGATTATCATGAATAATAATCAATTAATTGTTTAAAATACTAGTAATATTAGAATTGCAATTGTGATGTATCAAAACAGCATTTTAATATTTTTATAAAATATCATAATGAAAATCATACATGATTGAACTCCTTTATGAGTGGCCAAATTAAAAATGACCAAATATAATAAAACAATAATTGAATAGTGAAAATTCAAGAAGGCATACGTGCTAAAATTGAATATTTTGAAATTCAAAAAGACTAGTGAGTCTTACAAATTTAAGAAACAATAAAGTTTAATGTTCCAAAATACGCAATCAAGGTACCAAGTTCCTATTCACACTTTATGCAGCATACAAAATGGCAGAACACGTTAACGAACTTGTTAATAACCCTAAAAGGAAAAAAACAATGGTGGCAAAAGTGTGACTTGCAGCAGAGGCAAATAGGCTACTAGTACACCGAGTGTAAATTGGCCCGCATAAGCTTTTAATCAGAGCAACTGCTTGCCCAAACCCACTACTATTGCTCACATGCAAAGACAGCGGTCGAGCTTGATACCCACCGTAAGTGTTTTTCATCATCATCCATCATTATTGTTACTTTTTTTTATTATTTTAAAAAATATAAAAAATTAGTGCAATGGATCAAGATTTTAATTTAGAAATAGTAGCAATGTCCACTTAAACCTTTTATGGCCGTAAAAAGGTTCAAAACTTGTCAGAAGCAGAGGAATTGCAGCAGCAATGATATCGATGTCGTGATATTGCCATCTGCTCCTGACCAGCTAACAGATGAGAAAGATGTCGATGATAACAATTTGGATTCTACAGAACTTCACACTGATATTCCTGGCACTTTGGAAATTTTTGTAAGACCTTTGGATGTGGAATCACAGCTTCAGAATATGATGCCAGTGACAATGAAACGCTAAGTTCTAAGCGAATAAAGCTTAATAATATTAATAATAATGTCCACCACTAAACGTATGAAGAAGCAGTTAAATAGAAAAGATCCAAACTTGTTACAACCGGATTGGGAAAAGTTCAATCCTAAGTATAGTATAGTATGGAAAATGTAATTCAGGAATTGAAAAAACTTATTTCGAAAGACATATTCGAGAAAACAGTAGATGAAGATATTTTACATACATTTACCCTAGCAACTAATAAATTGAGGAACTTTTTGGAGATACTTTTCTGGACTGGGCTATCATAAACTGCCAAGAGAACGCCTTTACCGCTCCCTTGATGAGAATCTTTATGTAAACGTCATTTCCAACTTTATATTAAGAAACAGATATTTAAAAATAAAGAAATATCTCCATATAAACTATAATACTCGAATAAACGTAAACTGTTTGTACAATGGAAAAACTAAATAAAAGTTTTCAACAGTGGAGAGGTTTTTCCCGAACGATTATCTATAGACGAGGCAATAGTGAGATACTACGCGCATCATTCTGACAAACAGTTCATTAGAGGCTAGCCTGTTTGCTTCTGCTGTAAAAATTGGATGATTTGCAGTGATAAACCCTATTGTTTCTCGTTTGATACGTATTGTGGAAGATCTAGAGACAATAACTAGATTTAGCAGAGTCTTGAGTCCAAGGTAGTATTATCCTTATTGCAGCGTGTATCTGAACCACATGATCATATAGTGTTTTTCGACAATCATTTTAGGGGATTGCCTATACTAGATGCTTTGAAAAGGCAAGGTTTTATAGCAACAGGCACGTTGAGACAAAATTTTACACAAAAGTTCCCTTTAATGTCTGTCAAAGTAATGGAAAAGAAAAAGAGGGCTAGCCATGATAGCTACTTCAATGCAGCATATGAGTTTCTTCTTGTACGCTGGAATGAATAGTGTTTGCACTATAGAGCAACAAATTATGATTCAATTGAGCCATTTTAGAAAGTTAAACGATGGTGTCGGGAAAAGTAAGAAAAGGCTAATATGGAACAACCCAATGTGTTCCGAACGTATGAGAAAGGAATAGTAAGGAGTAAATAATTACCGAATTATGTATAATCAATAAGAGGTAAAAATGGTATTGGGTACTTATTACGTCAATGTTGAACGTAGCCATGGTAAATATTTGGAAATTTCATATGCTTGTATCAGATGAAAAAACGGGTTTGCTTTTATTTCAAACGATTTTGATTCGACATTATCTTTGTTTTTCAACTAAAAAACTGGAAAATTTAGGAATAGAGGCACAGTGTCACAAACCATTGCAAAAGACAATATTGGGTACTACCCTCAAAAAATTGCTTATCAGGGTAGATGTTACATCTGTCATGCAGTTTCCTATTTGCAATTTTAAAATTTGTTTAATAAATATGTTTTTCTTTAATGTTCATTTGTAAATAATTTACTATAGTTTTTATTTGGGCATTAATGGGTTAAATAGCAATATAGCGATTCTCTTGCGGGCCACGACATTTTTGTGGAACTAACTCAAAAAACCGACGTTGACATGGTAAATATAATGAACCAGAACAAATCTGTCGACGAACAACTGTCTGTGATAGTCTCTGATGGCGCAGGACAACACGTTCAAGTATGGAGGCAAACACTTTCCGAAATGCTTGCACTCAGCCATAAACCTGTACAAATACTTGTAGAAAAGAAGAATTGGAAGCAGTTACATACAAACAAATATTTTACGGATCTGAAACCACAAGTCATACTTCATATTCATGATTTAAATATAAACCGAAGGTACTTGGTGTGCAAACAGCACTATCCAGAGTCAACGGAAACTTACAAGCGAGGTTTTTCACAAATATTTTCCATATTTAGAGTTGGGACGGTCGGTCGGAGTAAAATGCATGTTGTGGCGTGACTTATACAATAATAAGATAAAGGCTACTCTTACAGATGATCCCAAAAAGAACTCTTCCCTGAAGATACCATAACTATTCCACTGAAAATCAAAGCAAGTCAGGATAACCACGCAGAGTGTACTAGTAAGCCTTAACAATTTCAAAAACGTTCTATGGTTGTCATCTTTTGGGTTACAATTTAAAAATTTATTTGCCGCTATTTGCTTAGGAGATGAGTCTGTAATATGAAGAGAATTAATTGGCTCTAATTCTCTATATAGTAGCTATGTTTGCCGTAGAGTTAAAAACGAGTGTAGAAATTAGCAAGAAATTCTTTTGCCCACCCAAGAGGGAAAATCGACCTCTTTGAAGAGGGAAGACTTCAAAAGAACTATTATATAAAAAGAAATTTTAGTCGGAATATTTTCTACTCAAAATACTTGGTGGTTCGCCTACAAGTATTCTTATGGAATTTATGAAAGTATTACAAATTTAAGGTTTATGGGTGTTGGACAAATAAAAGTTGTCAATGGTCACCGTTGTCAAAACTTACTTCAATTGATTTTTGTATCCTATAAGGCAAAATGTTACAGATGTACTTACTAAAGAATAAATATTTTATGTCACTCTGTAAAAAACTTCTTACAGTTTTGTTAGCTGCATAATGTAGAACATTACAGGCTGCAGTATAATTTTATAGAATAGCATAGTAAGATCCAAACAAGTTTTATGGAAATACCTTCTTCTGTTATATCACAAACTTCAAATGGTCGAAATATGTATTTTTTTTCTAGAACGTTGACCTTTTCTAGGTCTTTACTGCTTGATGTGTAAATATTTCCTGATGGTCTTTCATTCTTTCTAATTACCTTCTGAATATTAACTGTTCGAAGATAGTCTTCGTCTGACTGCTATTAGCGTAACTGCCCATATCTATACTTACATATTATTACTTCTTTTGAAAATATTTTTTGTAATCTTTGCTAACGTTTTGCAAAGTTAGTACTGTTTAAATAGTGCTACATGATTGTTCCAGACTTCACGTTATACATATTTTATGGCTGGGATTCTTCAAAATGTTTTTCTGAGATTTGATCTAAATGGCTGTGACTTGCTTTATTCTAAGATGTTTCTAAGTGCATTTTATTCAACTTTTGTTAAAAAGATTATTAACCTCCACTACAAAAAAAAACCAAAAAACTTCGGCTGTTCACATAATAACTAAAATTATGCAAGTCTCAGCCATATTTAAAATTTGTATGTGCAAGCCTTGTGAAGTAACCCATTAACTAGTACTCGTAACTGGTGTCTACTTAATGTGAGAAGTTTTCCTGCTTTGGCGCGATATGAAACTGCTTAATGTGTAGGTTTCCTATGTTCCTGCCTTGGTACAGATTGCCAGAATCTTGTACGTTGTGCTTTGCTTTATTTTATGACCTGCTCGGTGATTGGGCCTGTGCATTTTGTTATTTCTAGAGTAACTTCTTAACCAAAGTACAGTTTCTATTGTTCTTTTTGTTAGCTCATCAACTTTCTTATTGCCTTAGATTCTACGATGTCGTGGTACGCTGATGAATTTCAGTACATTCTAGCTTCTAGTTTGCTAGCTTTTGTAATTCTTTGAGGTATCTTATCTTCGAGTTTGCTATAGTCTTCTGGGCTACCTGACATACGTGCACTGCATTTGCTTCTTGTTTTCTTCACTATAAGTTCTTGCCTTTGGCCTTAGATGGAACTTCTCTGATCTAATTCTTTTCGATTTGCAAAAAATGCAAAAATAGCACCTACTATGTAGTTTTAAAAATAAAATGCAAAGTCGTAAGTCAAAATCTTTTTAGATATTACGAATTTACATTTGTCACATTACTGGTTTTGTGGCGGAACATTTAAAACCGTTTCAAATATATTTTACGAGCTATACACAATTAACGAAAAGGTTAGTAATTCAGTTTCCTCAATAATTTATATTCTGACGCTGAATAAACAAAAAGCAATTTACATTCGAATTTTCAGTCAACTGAAGGAATCAATTAAATCGTTTAGTAATTTGCTTTCACTTAAGGTAATTGTAACTAATTTTGAACTTGGTGTAATATATACCGTAAATGAAATTCTTTGGGCAATTTGGGATTTTGGATGTTTTTTTTTCATTGTAAACAACGCTTATACAGAAAAATCCAGCAAATTGGATTGAGAAAACAACACGACTCCCACTTAGAATTCCAACAAAAGGTAGAGCTTTTGTACCTATCGATCTCATTGCAAAAGCATTTGGCGTTAATTTGAAAAATAATTTGTTGCCTGCCCAACTGCAAAAGTTCTACTTGAAGATACGTGGGTCGGTAAATTTGAACTTCGCCAACGGAATCCACTCATATTTCCACAACGTACATTCTGAAATTGTTACGAGAAAGTTGTCGAAGACTACTTAATAACAATTTTGTAAAAAGATGGAATCAGGCTTCTTATCACAAATTAAATCAGAAAAATCGTCTATCTGGGCTTTTCTAAAACGAATTGGGAAGGAGCAAAATGTAATTGAATTTAAAATAATACAAAAAATTGCAGGGGAGAAGCTACCAAAATAAACATGAAAATCTAAATGTTGGGCTCATAAATATTTGTAAAGACTTTAATGCAGACTTTGGCAACTAAGAGATAGAGACCTGCATAAAAAATATTGCTTTAACAATTTAGGATTGCTATTGGTATGATCTGGGGCCAAAATAAATTTTTTTAACTTCAAAATTAGTCTTAACTTTAATATAATGTCTAAGTGTAAGGTTATATAGTTAATCTGACTACTGGGACTTTGGGCATCATTACCAAAGACGATTTATACTCTTTGATAAGCAGGAATAGAACGTTATTGTTAGTAAAGTTAGGTTATATAAACAAAATCAAACCATCAAAAAATTGCAATAAACTAGTTTGACCCTCAAGAGCCCATTTGTGGCCAGCGCAACCTAAGACTATGCAGACGGAATAATAATCACCTCCAACCTGGTGCTGGTCATGCTGGTAGTTGTTGCTATCCAGTCAGGGTCATCAAAAATTCTGTTTATCTTTTTCCTTTCCTTTCATATCTGATTAAGTCAATTGCAAAGTTTTCGACTCGTCTATATAGCACTGGCCTAACTATCAAATGAGATAAGAAAAATTTAATTTTCTATCTAGTGAGATCTAAAGACAGTTTAAGATTCATGGATGTCGTTTTACATTATCTTGGGTGAGCTTATCTGTCCTACATGGAATCTCATGGTATCCGGTAACTCAAATAAGCTTTACACTTTCCTCTGCGATAGTAGATTATGTTCGTTCAAATTTAGAATACAAATTTAGAATTTACAATACAAAAATCGAAACTTATGTTTTTCTAGAGTTTTTCTACTTCATTTTGAGGTCGATCGGCAAGCGTCTTTCTAACGTTTAGTTGTTTTGTTCTTTGAGAAGTGGCTGCGAGAGTGGGTTGGGATGTACCTCTATACTATTGTAATGTTTGGTACTTCTGTCTTGTACAACATCTTTGATGATTGTTGTAAAACTAGGATTTGTTACGTACCGTAGCGCATCTGCCATAGATGTGAGTCTGTTTGTTAATTAATTTCGTAAAGTTTTATCTGTTGGGTTAAGGCCATGGTGCTATTTCTTTTTTGCTTTTCTTCTATTATTAATTTTTTAAATTCAAATGGTATGTTTGAAGGATGTGCAGCATGGCTGTTTCTTGCAGAATCAAAATTAGTGTTTCCATCGCATCTTCTATCTCTCCAGGGGTCTGTAAACTAATATTCAATTTTATTTTGTCATCAATTATATTTCTGTATTGTTGACAGTTAATTTTTGCGGAGTGTAGCTTAGGAGTTTTTTATACTTACTATTGTTGTAATAACTGTATCAATCACTGGAGTTTGATCTGATTGATAGATCTTAGCTGGGTTCTGTTTTAATGTGTGATTTAGAGATTCCATTTGTAACAAAGAAGTTTAGGCAATCAGGTGCTTTACCTTCCTACGATCAGTAGATTGGGGCGTCTGTTGACTTTAGTGAGTTGCCTGCCCTTGTTGGTTGTGATTCTTGATCCCCAGAGAGGAGGGCCCATAGTTTGGAAGAAGTCCTTAAAATCTACTTTTTTAATGTAGGTAGCTGATACCGTATCGCATAAGGAAAAGTCTTGACACTTATAAAAGTGGTTTGGTGGTAATCTTTCATATTTGTTGAACTCATGGCGTTCTATTGTACTTCTAATAATTATGGCAGTTCCAGTATGAACTGTGTTATCAGGATGATTTGTGTGATAGATCTTATAACCCGGAATCTTAAGATTATTAGCATAATATCAATTAAATGGTCTTGTAGGAAGAATCTTAACTGTTCTTTGTGTTGAATTATGCCGTTAGCATTCTATAGAGCAAATCTAAGGAATGTAGTCATTTTTCTTACTTATCAGCATTGTAAGCGTTTTGAGGACCATGCTGTTTTGTTGTAGAAGTTAAGTAAACATACTTTTGAAGTCTTCTAGAAACTTGTTGATTGCTTTTCTGATAACTTCATTGTTGTTTTGTTTATTAATTGTGTATTTGTATTGTTTTTAACTGTATTGGCATAACTGATCTGCTGTTTAGGTGTTAGAGATGCCGATGGTTATTGGAAGGTGGTATTGGTATTTATGATTGCTGGTTGGTGTGCGGGATTGTTGGAATTATTATTTCTCTCTGTACTGTCTCTTACTATAACAGGCTGTGCTATGGGGGCTTCCAGCATTTTACACACAAAAAGGGTCTGTTGCAATACGTTTTGGTATGCTCGTATTGCTGATATCTCATACATATTGGATAACGGTTTTGTCTATTCTTGGAGGCTGAATCTGTACGATACCGTTAAATAATTTTTTAATTTTGTATACATCTTTATTGTTACCAGTAGGCTTTAGATATATGAAAAATGGGTTAAATAGTTTCTTGGTTTGTCTTTGCTTTGCTTCAACTATGTTTCTGACTTTGTGTTCTAGGCTAGTTAGTTTATTGAATGATGGAGGAATTTGCAACCCTATAGGCTGTTCTTCTTTGGCTGATAGGCATGGTATATAATACTGTCCTCTTTCAAAAATCTTACTAATTTTCTATATGTGTCTGGAATGGTACAGTTTGTTTTAATTGTGTTACTGCCCATACTTCTGGTTGTGTATTGCTCGTCATCTACAACGTCTTGTAACTTTTTGCTCATTCAAGAGAAATAAACCATATAGAAAAATAGGAGGTGGTTTAGAGATGCTCTTCTTTAATTTATTGATATTTTTACCTGGATCTTTATCTTGTGTCAAAGAGGCGTATTTGTTATTGAGTTCAAAGTTTCCGTATTGTTGTGTTTTGAGTTGTGTGTGTTTTTAATTTAATACTTGTTACCACTTGCCATGGGTTTTCTTTATTAGTGTTCTTCGTCACTTGTTGACTATATTCTTATGACTTTCGAGTCTTGCTTATTTTCGTGATAGCCTGATTGTTGCAACTGTAGTGAATACGGTTGAGATTGCTGCTGGACATTTTGTATTTGCATATACCTTAGGTATTGTTCCTGATTTGTTGGAAAAATGTGTCGTTTGATACCATCTGGCAGGGGATTGACATCCTAATGGAAACATATTTCATGTATTTTATTTTTATTTTTCTTCCGTATAAGTTCACTCTGTATGTACAGTTTTTTATATTTACTTTAGTATATAAATAATTGCTTGAATTCCAAGTGCGGAGCGAACACAGCTTTCATTGACGAAAATCACATGGATACTGAAATTAACGTGATATTGCTTTTATCTATTCTAATTACCTGAATACCCGATGTAGCAGCAGCTAACATAGTGGAAGAGGAGCTTGTATTTCTTTACATGGTAAAAATAAACACAACGGTATGAAATACCAAAAAGAAATCAATAGCATGATACGTAAAAGTATCTTGAGAAAATATTTTGATCTGACGTGAGTTACTTTTTACACTGAATATTGAATATAGAACTATTCGATTGATTCCTGGTGGTATAAGTAATTTGAAATGTATGCCAGTGACGCGCGCTTTTAAACCTTTACATATGGAGCAAACAACCAAGAAATCATTCCATTTAGATAAAATCATCAAAAGCAAAAAATAATTATGATTTCTATTAACTTTTATAACTTTTTCTTGAAATTTCTTTAGATTTATGTTAGATAATTCAGTGACTGATATACCAGGTGTATACCTATGAAATGAGACTTTCAGCTATTAGACCACAGATGTCGCTAGGAGTATTTTTAAACTGTCCCAAATGTCTTATTTTTTTCGTCTGTCATCTGTCAACAATATTCAATTCATTGTTTGTGATGTTTCATACAACAACGCATTTTTTTCGCTCTTAAAAATGTCGAATTTCGTGCCTTCAAACTACGATTTGCGGACATCGTTGATTTTCTGTTATCAATTGAAGAAAAACGCTTCTCAAGCTCATCAAATGCTTATAGAAGCTTACGGTGGACATGCTCTAAGCAGAGCACAGTGCTTCAGGTGGTTTGAAAAATTCCGAAGTGGTGATTTTAGCGTGGAGAACGAGGAACGTGGCCGGCCACCGAAAAAGTTTGAGGACACCGAATTGCAAGCATTGTTGAATGAAGATGATGGTCAAACGCAAGAAATGATGGCAGAGCAGTTGGGAGTGACCCAAAAAACCATTTGCAAACGTTTGAAAGACATGGGCATGATTTTAAAGGTCGGAAGATGGGTGCCGCATGAACTGACTGAAAGGCAGCAAGAGAACCGAAAAACCACTTGTGAAATGCTGCTCTCCCGGTTCAAAAGGAAGTCTTTTTTGCATCGAATCGTTACGGGTGTATTTCTCCAATCCCAAGCGTAAACGATCGTATGGTCCGCCCGGCCACAAGCCAAAATCAACGGCCAAACCAAATCGCTTCGGCCGCAAGGCAATGCTGTGTGTTTTCTGGGATCAGCACGGTATGATTTGGTACGAGCTATTAAAACCAGGTGAAATAGTTGACGGTGCACGCTACCAACGACAATTGGCCGATTTGAACAGCGCTATACACCGAAAACGCCCAGAATATGCCGATCGGCGTCACAAAGTAATTTTTCTTGATGACAATGCACCACCACATCGAACAAGAGCGACCCGGGAATTGGTGGAGACGTACGATTGGGAACCGCTGGTGCATGCGGCTTACTCACCAGACTTGGCGCCTTCCGATTATCATTTGTTTGCATCGATGGGCCACGCACTTTCCGAGCAGCGCTTCAATTCTCACGAAGAAGCCAAAAAATGGCTCGATGATTGGTTTGCGGCCAAAGACGGCCAATTTTTTTTGGCGCGGCATTCACAAATTGCCTGAGAGATGGGTAAAATGTGTCGCTAGCGATGGCTATTATTTTGAAGATTAAATTTGTAACCATTTTTTGTTAATAAACGTTTAAAATTGAAAAAAAAGTCTCATTTCATAGGTATACACCTATGTAGTTTAATAAATTGAACAGTTAAACCGACAGAGAAAACAAAATAATTTTTTATGGATAATTAATTCTGAATCGATTATGAAAAACGATTTTACTTAATTATTTTGGTAAATAGTGCAAAACCTAAATCATGATGTGTTCATATCTATTTGAAAGTGTTATTGTGCATTGCTTTGTATTTCTTAAATTTTTAAGGCACGATTTTTGCTAAATGCTCAATCGATTTTCTTTACGAAATTTTAATTTGTTGTTTGTGAAAGAATTTAAAAATGTCACAATCTCCGTGCGCATTTGCATTTCTGTTTATCGTTAGAATCTTCTTCTTACTATATACTCTATAGAAAACAGAAAAAAAGAGATTTCCTTTTAAATGCTATTGTTTTTAAAAATGTGAAATATTTAAATAAAAAATTCTTAACCGAAACAGAAAAACCTGAAATATGAAGCAATAAACCAAGATGGATTTTAAGAGAAAAACAAGACGAAAAAAAAATACTAAAACGTGGGTTATTTAGTATTTTTTTTTATCCGAGCTATCAAGTTCTTGGTCCCGAAAATATCGTTACCCATTCTACAACTCTTTTCGTGTTATATTGTTCTTTATTTTCTAGATTGCAGTCGTAGCGACTGGTTGCTCTCTGCTAGCAAAGATGGCTCTAATAAAAGCAAAACGTGATCCTCATGCGAGAAACTCGCCAAGAATTCTAAATGGCAACAGGTTCCTCTTCTCCTCTACGCGAAATTCTCGCCCAAACAAGAACTAAGTTTATATTGAATTTTGACTTCTATTGTTATTTTTAGAGGTTTTACCGGCGCTGTGTTACACCCTTTCCTCCTCCACACTTTCTTCTTTTCTACAAACATTTGATTCTATGAAATCGAGAATCGGAATATCGTAAATGAACTTATTGTTATTTTTATATCAACTTTAAGAATTCATAAAAAATTCTGCTAAACTTAAAAAAAGAAAAACACAGAAACAAAAGAAACAAAAACAAAAGATGAACTTAATAAAAGTTATAAAGTGTTATTTTCGAAGTTAAATCACAGATATAAAATGCTTTTCGTATGAAATGGGAGAAAAAGAAACTTTTAACGACCGTAATGAAAAGGAAACATTTCGCTACCTGCTGCAACGAATAAAAAGGAACAAATTCAGCAACTGCAGAACACACAGAATTATAGAGCTTAATTTGTTGGGCGGTTTGCTAAAAGAATACAAATTATAACTTTATACTTTTAGTTACTTCTTTAACTTTTTTTTACCTTTTTCCTTTTGTGTTTTTAACTTTTTCCTTACGACATATTATTTAATACTTAAGCAGCTGTAGGCTTATTAAATAAACTTTACATTAAAATATTTTCCTTGAAAAACTAAAATTTGAGATTTAATCCAATTTAACTTCTTGTTGTAACTTCCAATAGTTTTCAGTAAGACAGCAATCATCATTTTAGCAAAAGAGAAGCAAGGTAGATGTGTCTTTATTGATTAATATAAATTCATTTGTGTCAGTGTCAATTTAGACAACTTTATAAAGCGATAAAAGTCTGATAGTTGTAATAATTGCTGAAACTTGAGCACCGTTGTGTTAGAACCTAGAATAAAAAAAGTTCTGAAATAGCTTCAACTTTATTATCCCTGCTAGTACGTACTACGAGTGTAGTTTGAAAAGTCCGTGCAAAGTCAGAGAGATGGCGCTACTGGCGCATATCGAGGTTATGTTTAGTTAGTAGCATCTCTTGGAAGAACACACACCAAGTTTCAGCCAGATCGGTCTATTTCTTTGTGTTTGGCATTTGTTTGAATCGAGGAAGTCGAGTGATTTTCAAAAAATGGACGAAAAAGAATTTCGTGTGTTGATTAAACATTACTTTATGAAAGGCAAAACGCCTCAGGAAACTAAAAAGAAGCTTGATAAACATTATGGTGAGTCTGCACCTTCGATTAGAACAGTTTATAAGTGGTTTCAAAATTTTCGGAGTGGCCATATGGGCACAAGTGACGCTGAACGTTCTGGACGCCCTGTTAAGGTTACTACTCCAGAAATCATTGATAAAATCCATGATATGGTGATGGATGACAGAAGAGTGAAGGTGCGTGAGATTGCTAGTGCTGTAGGCATCTCGAATTAACGGGTACATAATATTTTGCATCAACATTTGGACATGACAAAGCTATCCGCAAGATGGGTGCCGCGATTGCTCACGCTTGACCAAAAAACGAAATCGTGTGAAGTGTTGCAAGGACGGTTTGCAGCTGTTCCAGAAGAATCGGCAGGACTTTAAACGTCGTTTCGTCACTGTGGATGAAACATGGATACATCACTACACTCCAGAGACCAAAGAACAATCTAAACAATGGGTTACCAAGGGGGAATCTGCGCCAAAAAAGGCGAAGACCGTTCCTTCGGCCGGAAAGATTATGGCGACTGTCTTTTGGGATTCGCAAGGAATAATCCTCATCGACTATCTGGAAAAGGGTAAAACTATTACAGTTGCATATTATTCATCGTTATTGGAGCGTTTAAAAACCGAGGTGCAAGAAAAACGCCCACAATTGGCCCACAAAAAGTCCTTTTCCATTACGACAACGCACCAGCTCACGCCTCAGCAGTTGTGGTCGCAAAATTAATGGAAATAGGGTTCCCACTCGTTTCACATCCCCCCTATTCTCCAGACTTGGCTCCCTCGGACTACTATTTGTTCCCCAATTTGAAGTAATATCTGGGAGGAAAAAGATTTTATTCAAACGAGGAGGTGATTGCAGAAACGAATGGATATTTTTCAGACTTGGACAAATCCTATTATTCAGAAGGGATCAACAAACTAGAGCAGCGTTGGACGAAGTGTATAAGCCTAAAAGGAGACTATGTTGAAAAATAAAAAAGGTTTACCCCAAACAATTAAGTAGTTTTTATTTTTGCACGGACTTTTCAAACGACCCTCGTATATTAAGAAACACCCAACGCTAAACAATTTCTCTGTCAGTCAGTCGTTGCAGAAAACCAATGATAATGAGTGAATCACCGATATCGGCTTTTTCATTCTAAATTGTTTATCTCAAAAGTGGAATTGAAGACTTGCACGATCGGAAACAACTAGATAGCTGTTTGGCATGAACATAAATAGCATCACGTTTGAATTAAAACTCTACCGGGTCTTTTTCGGGAGTAAAGCAAAAGACGGCAAATTTTAAGAATATGTAACCAAAAAGAAACAAAGAACAAGAACAAAAGAAGAGATTTAGAGGTAGTTCATATATTGCTTTAACAGGTTTTTTAATTTTTAATTATAGTTTAAATAAAAACAAAATTAGCTGAGAATAGAATGTACATAATGAATAAAAAAAGTTTTATTTGAAATAATAGAATTTAGACAACAACACGTAATATTGACATCAAAAACTAATGATATATATACGTCTATAAAGGTACATTAAACCCAATTTAAAGCATCTTCCAGCTAGCTACTCACTACAAAGACGTCTCAAGAGATATCATACTGTTGTAGTTAATCAACTATTGAAATAAGACTTTTTGTTTCTATGTTCAGCGTGGATTCTCTTCGAGTCCAGTATACTTTGTACATTGTACATACTAAACGCACAGGTTGCTATTCATTATTCAGTAATGTAGTTTCAACTGTGGGCTTGTTTATCAACAAACATGTCGTTATATTAGCTGCAATAAAGAGCATTTGTAATCATGATTAAGTCTTTGTATGCTGTTATCTGTCTGTGACAGCAATCTATTACTTTAGCGTCAATGATCTAATGAATTCTCGTCATTGTGTAACCAGAATCTTTTGTTATACAGACTAGAATTTTGAAAATAGGAAAACATGCACTGAATGTTATTCAAAAGTCCACGTCTACTTGCATCAATTTAAATCAATGAGCGCCTTCAGGGACAGTCAGCAGCTGAACTAATCTAAAGAAAATTAGGTGTCAACGGCGATCATTTCTCTAAACGATTAGCTCGAAAAAATTGGTGCTGCTATTATTAAAAACAAATTCTAAATTATGTTTAAGCTACGTTGCCTTTCCATTATAGTTGGTACCTTGAACCACAGCAGCCAGATTGTGTGTGTCTAACTCGTTTGAGACAGTTAATTTAGGGCTACCACAGCTGGCTTCTTGGAGGGTGCAGCTGCACTCTTAAGATGGTTAATGGAGGATGATCCGTACTTGGGCCATCACAGGTGACTTTTTTTAAAGAGAACCGCACCGTACCCGTGTTCATGTTTATTTCTCTTAAGATAGTTAATGCAGGGCAAAGCCCAATTTTGATTTACTACAAGCGGTCTTTTCAGCAAATCCTGACCATGTCTGTGGTTAGCTCTCTTAGGATGATTAATAGAAGGCAAAGTTCGACTCTGGCCAACCATAGGTGGATCTTTGAAAGGTGTAGGAGCACCCATATTTGCATGTAGTACCCTTAAGATGGTTAATTAAAGGCGAAATCCGTCGTTGGGCCAACACGGGTGCCTTTTTAGAGCGAGTCTTATCCGTGTTTGTGTTTAGTTCTCTTAATGTAGAGGACAATATTCGACCATGAGCCACCTTAGATGACTCTTCGAGAAGGCGGCCAGACCTGCGTTCGTGCCTAGCACTCTTAAAATGCTGCTTAATATAGTCCGAATTCTTGTGTTTTGTTTTCTCTAGATGGTCAAAGCCCAATTTTGAGCTACAATAGGCAGCACTTTGGAAGCTTGTTTAGATCTTTTAAGATGCTTAATGAAGGGAAAAGCTTGGCGTTTCGTTACTACACGTGGCCATTTGGAAGGCAAACTTCAATCGTTGACCACCGTAGCTGTCCCGTCTTAGTACACAGCTGAACCCGTGTTTGTAAAACGCTCTCTTAAGATGGTTAAAAGGAAACGAAAGCTTGACCTTAAACCACCAAACGTGGTTTCAGTCACAACCGTGTTTGTCTTTAGTTTTCTTAAGATGGCTAATGGAGGACAAAGTCAGAGCATGGGTTAGCACAAGTGGTTCGTTAGAGGTCGCAACCTTGGACCACCACAGGTGCATCTTTGGAAGGTGCAACTGTAGCCGTGTTTGCTGTTGTTGTTTAGTGGCTGAGACTTCAGGTCGCGGTCCCTTGGACCTCGTGACTTCAACTACTATGGTCATTTTGTATGAATGGCATTCTTTTTCGGATTTTTCCCCTTGAAAAATCTCAAGACCTCGGCTGGGAATCGAACCCGCAACCATTGCGTAACTATCACAGCCTAGCCGTGTTTGTGTTTAGTTTCCTCTAGGTGTACAAGTACAGCCATAGGTCATTATAGGTAGTCCTTTGGAGGGCCCCACGGCACTCGTGTTCATGTTCGGCTCTCTTAAGATGGTTGGACCTAAGCAGAATTGTTTCTAAACAAAGATGATCTTGATTGGCGTTTGCCACACGCAGTCATAACTATTTCTGCTTTAAGCGGGTTAAAAGAAGAGGAGCTCTTTAATGTGATTAGACATATTGAAATATTTTAGCGGTAGAAAAAGTCAGTCAACCTAACTTTTTAGCGGTGTTTTATATTGCCATGCATAAAGTAAAAATTTTCATTGTATTTGTAACCAAAGAAAAATGGGTTTACTAAGAATTTATACAATACTAATTAGACAATTTTTTGTAATACCATTTTTCACCACAGTTTACTTTATTTGAAAATTCTTTTTTATGTTGTTGAGTAGATTCAGGAACGCTCAACCCTTTGATTTAGCGAAATTACTATCAGCGCAGCTTGCAGCAGAAGATGATTACCTGAATGACCCCTGCTATAACTCTGTCACAATTTGCTCACACAAATAGCACTTGTAGAGGTTGAACTAAATTTGAAGTATGAAACTGCTTTTGACAGCGCTGACAAGCCTAGTCTACAGTCTAGACAATAAGTAAAATCCTCCGCAGTTATTTTCAGCGATAAGTCAGCTTATCAATTTAAGAAATCTGCTTAGTTAGAATCGCTTTCGGTGACTGCGCTCATGATTAAACCTTTACCAAATTCCTTGTTATATTGCATTGAAAATACCGTTCACAAGTGATACTTACACTCGTTGGGCTCAGGTCTTCATTTGTTTATCTGTTACTGGAAAACTTGTAAAGACAACTTCTTGGTTATGCTTTGTGAAAACTTGACTATGTGGACTACAACTTTTGGTAGATGAGGTGGCAAAAGTTTTCTTCTTTTTTGGGCGTAATGTCCGTTATAGACCTTTGGCGACCTTTTTATATTTTTATTTTTTACGGTAATCTTTTTGATGTTTCTTGCTAGTGGTAGTACTACTGAATGTAGATATAGTTGTTAATTGTTCATTGTTTTTGTCTAATTCTTCATTTCTTCTTTAGTTTTTTATTGATTTCAATGATGATTATAGCTAGACATATTTTTCTTTTAGATTTATCTAAATTTTGTTATTCTAGGTTTTATTTTCTGTACCTCTTATCATCTCTTATCAAAAAGTTTTTTTGTTGATGCGGTTATGATTTTTTAATGCTGTTTTTTTTTTCTTAAAAAATGGATGGAATGGAATAAATGATTTTGGTTGAATAAAATTATTAATTATTAAATGATCAATTTTGTTAAATTATAAAAATACTGCAGATGGAATGATTACTCTGCAAGCAGGACAGCTTCAAACGTTAAACAAGCGAGACACTTATCTTAAGCTGTACAGTAACTTTTAGATTTTCAGGTTAAATCCTTACACACAAAATAGACATATCTGATTAAGATGTAAATACTGTAGATCGGTGATGGGTACGTTGCGTTTGTAAAAACCAATGTTCTTGTCAATAACTTGACTCAATCATAAAATTAAAAGTAGATTTATAGGTAAAACTAACAATAAAATCCGACTTTAATAATACTATAAAACCCTCACTACAAATTACTATAGAAAAGCTTCACATCAATTTTAATAAAATCACACGATAAGATACGTGTTCATTAATTTAAAGCAATACCCTACGACTGCGACTGGGCAAATTAGGTAACCGTTTGTGGTGTCGTGTTGCGCATAAACAGTTTTTTTTATTAGGTCAATATTTCGAAAAATAAAAAAAGAATTAAAATCACATTATTATTTATGCTGATTTCTTTGAGACGATAGATGTATAATACCCGATTATTGTTTTAATGCGTATGTACAATAATACTATACAGTGTGTTCAGTTAGGAATGAGACAGCGAGATATCTCGGGACCAAATGCAGATTTTAAAATTCTGGGAGCAATTCATTTAAAAACTTTTCACTACACAATATGTGCCTCTACCTTACATTTATAACAAAATTTTCAGAATTTTAAAATTTGCATTCGTTCCCGAGATGTCGCGCTGTCTCATTCCACTGTACAGTCCAGGAGACCGTAAATTTTCCCTATGTAATCTTCACATGGTTAGGCAGTAGAGAATTCTTAAGGGGAACTAAAGGTATCATGCTGAGCATAAGGTTGTGATGGCGCGGTCCAAAGTCCTTATTTCAGCCACCATCTTGAAAAATAGTTTTTCTTAAATATCTCGAAAACGGTTAGTCTTACGACAAACAGAGTTAAGGCCTTTTTTGTAGAGATGGAATTCCTCTACACGTTTTGTATGAAACCTTTTTTTCTAGAATCAATAACTTGTGAAGAATTGAAGATTGATAATAACTATTTTCAATGTACAACTTACCATTAACGAGATAATGTACAAAAACTATGAATACGAATGTTTAAAAAGCTGTAATTTGAAAAATATACACATACATGTAAGTTAGAAAACAATCTTTAAATGAAATTGTGTTGAAATAATGTGCTTTTTGAAAATAAAACGAAGAAGTAGGTATAGTTTTTGTAGTATTATTACAACATTAAAATACCAAGATCATATCGGAATGTGAAGTTAAGTTTTGTAAAGGGATCACAATTCTTTTGTAAAGTCAAAAAGCTGGTCCAGATGGAAACTTAGTGCGGAACAGTTCAATTATCCTCCTCTATTGGAACTTAACCATGAACAAATTGAGCAGAAACATATTGATTCGTGAATTACAATTTGAGATACAAAACTTAGCTCACGTACTTCTCCAAACCAATTTCTGGGCTGCCACCGTTGCTCAGATTTGAGCTGGGTCGAGTTTCATCTTCAAGAATATGAGATTTTATTATTAACAGTTACTGTTTCTTTTTTGAGATCGGAAGGTACTTCTTCTAATATCAAGTACAATGCAACACGTAGCAGTTTCTTTGATTAGAAATAAGTAGCGGTTGCTCGTAAATAAGACCATGCGAGTAATAAGTCTAAGGAATCAGGTTTTTAGGTCACGTACATAAAGTTCTCAGTTTGCGTCTGGTTTTTCAGATTAATCCGGCTGTTTAAATCTTATTTCAAAACTTAAGGCGTTTCAGACATTTTAATTAAACTAGTCAGGAACGTAGCCAGAAATTTTGTTCGGAGCGGGGTCCTACCTTCTTAACTTCCGAGAGCTGCCTAGTCAACGTGCAACGTTATCTATGCGCTTTTCTTTCTACTAGCTGTTTACTGACAGACTAATCAGACGGCATTTCATTCAGTCATACACACAGTAGATTTAAGAGCGCATCATAGTAATTTGTGTCACTCAGCGTCAGTAGAAAGAGCAACGTAAATATAGCGCTCGGACTCCCTGGACCCCCCTTGGTTGCGTGCCTGCGATTTTTTAGATTCTGCTAATAATTCAACAGGCTTTCTTATATTACCTTAAACTGTTTTAAACTTCGAAAACAATCATTTTGACGTCACTATACTTAATTGTAACCAATCATTGATCGATACTAGGCAAAAGGGCGCAAAGATTTGAATTTGCTTGAGAATGCACTAAATTCTACTGTCGCACAGTACATGTGGACAGAATTTCAGCATCTCTGATTTTTTGTCCCTTAAAAACCAAATGTGGGCAGCAACAGAAGCTGGATATATTATTAAGCAACGTTACTTTATACCCAGCAAGAGTTCTAAATATTTTCTTCCTCGTAAGCAAAACTTAGTTGTCTACAATTTGTGGGAAAAACTACCAAGAGTTGTACTAAATAAAGTCTAAATGGCCTGCAGCAATACAGAAATTTTAATGCAAATCTTATACTATTGGTGATACAATTAGTAAGACGATAAGAAAGAAGACCTGTTGAAGTTAATAAGAAGTCAAGTTATAAAAAAGTATAACAGTTTGGGTATCTTTCTTTAAGAGGCAGAAAGATAATTTGCGAAACCACAAGAACGTAAAAACCAAAGGCACTAATAGGTAATCACACTTCTGGTTTAGTAAGACTCTGACTTCTAAATTCTGGTTGATCTAACGAAAAATTACAATTTGACCTTAATTATATACCTGATGTCGATTAACTTAATCTTTTCCAAATACGAAATATTTTTTTATTTTGCCTCCAAAGAAAAACTAAAGTAGTTTTAGCTCTTCTAGCACAAGCTTTCACTCCTGGAAGTTGCAACATAAGATTATGCGTACGTGATTTTGTTTTCGACTTCTCCAGCTGGTACTCAGTCACTCGGTTTGATCTTTGCCTACAAGATCCACACATTGTTCATAAATATAATCTAAGAATTCTGAGTCTGTGGGGACTTTTTAACACCACTTCAGAAGTATTCTGACACTAAAATCGAATCAACTAGAATGACACTATAAATATAACAACAAACAGTAAGCTAAACTTATACAAATGAAAAATAATTGGTCACGCAATGAGATTTTCTTAAAAAACCAACACTTTAACCTGCAACACTTTTTTAGTCAAGTAGATTGTAGTACGTTTTTGTAGAATGCTTCTTTTGTCCAATCTCGGTAGAGAGCGGTGGCCGACGCGAGCTACATCAAAGATTTTAAACCAAATTGCGAACTGCAACTGAAAATATGGGTATATATTGCTGTGGTATCTTATTCAAAACAGTAAAATAGAAATAAACAAAAAATTTTTAAATATTTGTCACACCATGTTGAATTTCAAGAAAGAAGAATTTTCAGTTGCTCGCTTTAATTTCAATTCTTTGAATGCTTTATTTTTACAAAGAAAAATTCATACTGATTTTTAAATAATATAACAAAGAACTTCTAATATCAGAAGCTTAGCCTAACGCTGCTTAGTACTGGAACTTTCAGAAATTTCAGCTTCAGTTTCAGGTTTCGATTGGTTCTGTTTAGAAAAGTTGCACTTTCCACCCTTCTTGCTTAATGAATAATACTTGTGATGTCAAATTAAAACTTTATACTTTATAAAGGGTTTTCCAATAAGAGGTGTTATTTTGAATAGCCCGCTATTTCGGTAGATGTCACTTTTGAAGCTATCATTTTTTGACATTTGACAAGTAGAAACTACGCCATTAATAAATATGGAACGATACACGCTTCAACAACGCATTGAAATTATTAAAATTCACTATAAAAATGGTGAAAATTTGGCAGAGACGGTTCGTAAAACTCGAACATTTTTGGGTCACCGTGAAGCACCTTGTCGGACCGCAATACAGAAATTGGTGAAAAAATTCGAGCTCTTGGGACAAGTTAGTGATGTGAAGAATAAAACCCGTGCACGTCGCTCAAGAACAGCCGAGAATATTGCTGTTGTAGCCGAAAGTGTTAAAGAAAACCCAGGTTTGTCCATTCCTCGTCGTTCTTTGGAATTAGCCATTCCACAAACGTCATTACACCGTATTTTGCATAAAGATTTGGGTCTTAAGGCTTATAAAGTCCAGTTAACACAAGAACTCAAGCCGGCCGATCATCAACAACGTCGTGTCTTTGCTGATTGGGTCGTTGAAATGCACGAAAATGATCCAGAATTCCATCGAAAAATCATCTTGAGTGATGAGGCCCATTTCCACCTCGGTGGCTTCGTCAACAAGCAAAATTGTCGGATCTGGGGCTCAGGAAATCCAAGAGTTATTGTTGAAAAGTCTCTCTATCCTCAACGTGTGACTGTTTGGTGCGGTTTATGGTCCGGCGGAGTCATTGGACCTTACTTTTTCGAAAATGAGGCTGGAGCAACAGTTACGGTGACTGGATTGCGCTATCGAGAGATGATTAACGATTTCTTATGGCCGGAATTGGATGGTATTGATCTGGACAACGTTTACTTTCAACAAGACGGCGCTACGTGACACACAAGCAACGAAACCATTGATCTTTTACGGAAAAAGTTTCCGGACCGTGTTATCTCTCGAAGAGGTGATCACAATTGGCCACCGAGATCTTGTGATTTAACACCTTGCGACTTCTTTCTTTGGGGCCACGTGAAAGAGAAGGTCTACGCCAACAGCCCAGCGTCGATTCAAGACCTCAAAGATGGAATTCGTGAGGCTATCGAGGACATAGGGCAGCCACTTTGCGATTTGGTTATGGAAAATTTCATGAAAAGGATATTGTCCTGTAAGCGTGGTCGTGGTGGTCATTTGCCTGATGTTATTTTCCACTATTAACGGCATACCTTCCTCTTTATAATGAAATAAACATTCGATCATTTATATTAAAAAATGGCACTTTTCTTTGAATATCAAAATAACACCTCTTATTGGAAAACCCTTTACTAGATGATCAACTGTTATTGTTACAAAATTCCAGTAATCAACTTAACTGTTAATCGACAGATTTTTGGACTTTTATACTAACTGGCAACTATGAACTAAGTAACTTTGAATGTTTTTCGTTTCCTATTGAAAGAAACTTATTTTATTGATTTTTAAAAATAAAACACGTCAATTTAACATTGACGTTCAAAAATTGCACATTGCTGAAATCACTGTCTACCGAAGCAATTAATTGTTAAAAATGCAAGCTGATTGTTTTTTACGACTTATACACTGCAATTTAATTTTATTTTTCTATTAACACGTGTACATCTAAAACAAAGCTTTTAAATCAGCAGTTTCTATTACAACAAATTATCTCTATGATTTGACGCATATGCAGAGTCCTTAATATCCTGTTATTACGCATGCAGTAGCTTTCGATTGATAAATCATGCACCACACGTTTTAAGATAATATAATCTTTAAAGTTCGTTCAACTAATTCTTTTTAATTATATGAGTTTTCAATTTTATACAGTTCAAAAGTCATTTCTATTGCATATTACAAAATCATTCTATACAAACTTGCTAGAATAGCAAATTTGCAGACTTTTTCAACATATTTTTTTGTGCAGCCAAATCTAATTCTGCATAACTCTGTTCTTTAACTTATGTTTACTTTTACATAAAACTTAAACTAATATACAGTGTGTCCAAGATAAGGATGCACAGCATGGGAATCTTGAAAACGTTTAGAGATACAGGATCGATTAAATAGGATAAAAGTTGGCTGTTTATAGGACCTTTTTGTTGGCGTTTGCAAAATTTAGATATCTTGGATAGTTTCTGTGATATTTAAAAAAAACTTGATTTCTCAATTTTCGTTTTTATTTTTTCTTTCATATATTTCTCTATTAACAAAACTTCTGTACAACGTTTCAGTTTCGAGTAACCATCAACAACCTCATTTTTTTAAATAGGCGAAAAAACAATTAAAAATTGTTTTAGATAGCTCTTGCTGTCACGATTCTAATGATGTAAACATGATAGGGTTATTTTAGTTTTGATAAAGAGAGAGAATCAAATAGATATAGAAGCAGTGTAGGATAATTTTAAGGAGACAATAATCAAAGTCGCTGGCAAGGTATGTGGAAAGATTAGTCATACAAAAGAAAAAAGTTAACGGCTTGGTGTAATGAAGATATTAAAAGGTTAGTAAAGATTAAAAAGGATAGCTGGAAGAAATACCTATACACCAATAGTAGGAGCGACTGCAAAATAGACAAATCAAATAGAACAAAAGTCAAGAACGCGGTCAAGGCGGCTAAACAAAAGAGTTGGGAACAGTTCGGTAACAAAATGAAAAACGGAGGACAAGACAACTCCAAGTTATTATACAGAACTTGGAAAAGCTTAAAAGAAGAAGACAACAGTAGCAATACGCTTAATTTATCAAAAGTAATGAAGGAAAGATCTTAACAGAACCCAAAGAAATTAAAAAAAGATGGCATCAATATTTTAGAGAGCTGCTGGAAGGACAGGAGTACGCAGGTGACACAAACTAAATGAGGAGAAAGACATTAAATATGAAGTGGCTCTTAGGAGACTGAAAAATGGCAAGTCGGCTGGGAAAGATGGGATCAAACCGGAAATGCTGAAATACATAGGGCCCGAGAGAACGAAGTACCTACACTGATTAATTCAAACGGCTTGGAGGCGAAAACAGATATCTAGGGACTGGAGGCTAGCAGCAATTGTACCGGTTCAAAAAAAAAAAAAGAAAAAAAACGATATATAGCTATCTAGAGATATCTGTCTGCTAAACGTAACGGGTAAAATCTACGAAAAAATTTTGAAAAATAGAGTAAAGACACAAATAGACCAAAAATACAAGAGAATCAAGCGGGTTTCCGGCGGAGGAAGAATACGCAGGACTGGATATTTAGTCTGCGACAAATTTAGAAGAAGATCCTAATAGGAAGGCGAAAACTTTACATTTGGGCAACCGACTTGGAGAAGGCTTTCGATATGTTACGAGAATATGGACGTGCCTAGAAGAATATGGCGTTACTAAAGACCTACAGCAAGCAATCAAAGATCTCTACAAAGATACAATATACATAGTGAGAACAGGAGTGGAAAAGATAGGAGAGGTAGACAAGGAGGGATATTAAGCCCACTACTTTTCATTATGGTAATGGATAAAATAGCAAGAAGGCCAGTAAGGACAGCTTGGGTTATGGTTTAAGGGTGCGTAACCTCCAACACGTATTTATTAAAAAATTCCCATGCCCAGAAGATTTATTACTCCTAGCACCAAGTAGCAGAGAATTACAAGTAACAATTTTAAGATAGAAAGAGTCCTTGAAAGAATACGGCATGAATATTAACCTAAATAAAACTGAAGTGATGGTAATAGCTACCACACAGGAAACAGAGAATGTTAACGTAAATGGACAAAGACTAAAACAAACTAATATGTTGAAGTACTTGGGAGTCATGTTCGATTGCAAAGAAGATATAAAAGATGATGTAAACAACAGACTAAAAAATGCAACTGAACTATTTAATGCGCTGAAGACAACTTTCTTTCAGAGAAGAAAAGTAAATAAAAACATAAACGTAAAGATTTATAAAACGGTATTTATCCCAATATTAATAAAGTGTGTCCCAAAATTCACGCAAGATTTGAATTTTGCTCCATTTGTGCGTTAAAGTGTTGTCAACGAAAAAAAAAAGACAGTGTGATAGCTGATAGTTTAGGGTTATTAAAAATGGAGGGCTACAGTTAATGGTGCTCGCTATCGCGACATGATAATCCAGTTTTTTGTGCCTAAATTGCATGATATGGATGTGGACGACATGTAGTTTCAACAAGATGGTGCCACATGCCATACAGCCCAAGAAACAATTCAATTACTGCATGAGTCATTTCCTGGTCGTGTAATTTCCCGTTTTGGTGATCAGAATTGGCCGCCCAGATCATGCGATTTAACGCCGTTGGATTTTTTTCTTTGGGGTTTTTTGAAGTCTAAGGTTTATGCCAACAAGCTCACAACCACCCACGTCTTGAAGAAAGAAATTGATCTGTATCAACGAAATTCAGCCACATTTATGCAAAATGGTCATGGAAAATTTCGACAAAAGAGTTCGTATGAGCAAAGCCGTGGAGGCCATTTATCCGATATGCTATTCCATACATAACCCTATATTGTATACTTTATGAATCAATAAGAAATTTACAATTTTTAATTAAAAACCTGTGTTTTCTATCAAAATTACTTCTTGCGTGAATTTTGGGACACCCATTATATGGTAGTGAGTCCTGGACTCTAAAGTGATAAAATGTAATCTAAAATCCAAGCTGCGGAGATGAGAGTACTTAGATGCATAGAAGTGACAAAATAAGAAACGCGACTATTAGTGTGAGGCTGGCAGTGACGCCGCTATTAGAAATAATTGAACGGAGACAGTTACAGCGGTTTGGTCATGTAGTGCGAACGACAAATGACAATAGGGTGAAAGTGATATGGGAAACTAATACGGATACGAAGAGACGGAGTGGTAGACCTAAAACAAAGTGGAATGACGCCGTCAGTAAACTAATAAGGAATAGGGGCTCAACATGGTTGGAGGCTAGATAACTGGCGATGGACAGAAGAGCCTGGAGAGAAGTAAGTAAGTAAGTAAGTAAAAACTTCATAGAATATATGCTCGAATAAATGTCCATCATCTTCTAAACACAAATATGCTTGTTTTGTTGTCAAATGTAGGACACGCATTAACATTTCTGAAGTAATTTAGTTGAACACTGCCGTCTGGAATAATTGCTGTTCATTTTCAAAATTTTGGTTGAACACATGATTAAGCCCGCCATTGTTTAACAGAAATAACGTCCTTTCACACAAAAAACAGAAACATTAATTTTACAGCATAAAAAATCAAAATAGCTCTCTCATATTTACATCATTAGAATCGCGACAACAAGAGCCATTCAAAACAATCTTCAATTGTTTTGCCGCCTATTTACAAAAATGAGGTTGATGATGGTTAGTCAAAACCGAAACGTTGTACAGAAATTTTGTTAGCATATTTTAATAGAGCACAAAAAGTGGATTTAGTTTTACGATATTTTTTCAAACAAATGAAAGAAAAAATAAAAGCGAAAATCGAGAAATCAACTTTTTTTTTAAATATCTCAAAAACTATTCAAGATATCTAAATTTTGCAAACGCCAACAAAAAGGTTCTATAAATAACCAGCTTTTATTTCGTTTAGTCGACCGTTTTCAAGATCCCCATTTTGTGCATCCTTATCTTGGACACACTGTATATAAAATTTCTAAACTAAGATTAATGAAAATTTTTTCAAACCAACCAAATTTTATAAGTCTTCTTCTTGAAGATATCAAAATTGAAGTAATAAGAGTCAAGCTTTAATTCCATAATACAATAAAGTAAGAGTCAACATTAACATGCTAGTAAAATCCTTCATTCTTATCGATTCTTTTGCAACTACTTTAATTTTTAAAATTTTGACGTATTTTGGTAATGGGCTAAAGACCACAGCAATATTACTTAAAATTCTTTGTAGGATTTATTTTTATCCATATTCAATAAAATCTGCATGTCTTAAGTGTTCATTTCTTCTTTGCAATGTAAGAAAATGTAATGACAACTGTTGTATAAATTGTTTTAAAAAGTAATTTTAATTTTATTGCAAAATAACTCACTCTAGTGTAGTACATATTACATATAAATGATTCTTGATCCTGTAGCTGTAGGTTAAGGGGGTCGAGAGCTACTCAATTATTGCTGCTTCGCTTGTGGGCGTTCTTGGGCCCGTAGAACGCATTTTATTCTCTTATCTGAAACATCGTTAAACTTTTTTCTTATATTCAACTAGTACACATTGGAAGTGTTTGCGGTTTCAGACCTCCTGAAAGCAGCATGGATACGAGAGGTTAATTAGAAATGGGGAAGGGCAATTGCGTTTCTCCAGATCGGAAGGTTGAGTTGAAAAACTAATTTTGCTTAGAGAAACAGAAAAACGGTAGTCTACAAGACAAGAGATTTACATAGGGAGCGCTGTAGACAACTTTCTAACTTGAGAAAATTTTTCCTTTTTTGGGAATATTACGAGAATTGTACGTGATTACTCGATCTGTTCGCCAAGGCAAGTATGCACCTTCCAAAGGCAAATGATATCAACGTACTTTTCTTGTTTAATAAATTATTATAGACAACTAACAAGTAGGCAAATAATAATTTCCAAAAGCGATTTTGTTACTAGTAGTTACTACTAGTTTATAACGCTAACAAATAATTTTTATATCGAACGATGCATATTAGTTGAGAAGTAGACCTTCTTAAAAAAGAAAATGCAAATATGCAAACAGCGCGATTCTAGCATAGTGTAGAGCAGAGGAAAATTACGAGCTACTGAGCAGGAAATGGCTGACGGTATTAACGTTGTGCTTCAATACTTCCGGTATCGAGATTTCACTAGCTAATCTAAAGTCGTAATGATGCGATCACCACAGCCGCAGCCATTATACCATAACGATCGTGACGTTCGAAGTTGTTTCTCTAGTCTAAAACTTTATAAGCACGACAGAAAAAAAAGAGAGAGAAAAAAACATCTTTAACCAGATAGCGTGTACTTAAAGGATTATTTTAGATAATGAGAACGACAAAAATACAGTAAAAAGTTATTTTTAAGATAAAACACACATTTTTTGGTCATTAAAAGTGCCAAAATGATGTATAAAATTTTTACGCAGTGAGAAGGACTGGGTAAGATAAGGGAAAATTAAGGGATGGATTAATTTTATACACTTAACGAGTGTGTATAACGTATGTAAAAATGGTTTTGGAAATAAAATGACTCACTAAAATAAAAATTTAGATTTATTTGTAGTAAAAATAATGAAAAATATTTATTAATAACTTAATTATAGATTTGCGGTAACAGAATTTTAGTGTTTTCTTCACAATTATTTAAATAGAAAGTAAGTTTATACATCACATCACAACTTGCTTATCTTTTTTTAAGTACGTCCCTGTTGATAGTTGTTCACAGCATTAAAATTTAATAAAATATTATTTAATATAAGCAACAAAAGAAATTGCGGCATTTTAAAAGTTTAATTCGGTTTCATTTTCCGTTCTTTTGCTTAAAACATGCCCGCATGCTTCAATCACTCTAGCGTAAAATGCTTGAAAGATTGTCGAACTGCAAACACTGCGCTCTAATTTGGATTTTATGAAACCAGCGAAAATATACTGATGTTGGATTTTCTCTTCCATAAGTAATAGCGATATTTATTTCTTTTGTTTTTCTTTCCGGCTTAAAATCCGCTAAAAAAGATTTTTTCCTGTTCCTTTTCTACATTTTATAATATTATTTGGAAAACACAAACTTCACATTAGTCGAGAATTAACACTTTATATTTATCAAAATCTTTTTGGCTGGTTTTTCTTTTACAATTCACGAAAGTGACAGTAAAAGAGGTAACTGCCCTATAAATCCATGCATGTGTTTCTGCTTATTTTCACATACAAATTTTCAACTGACATAAACCTGATAGGTTAGAAATGATGTGGGTCCCCTGAATTTATAGTGCGATTCAAATTCAAAACAAGAAAACACATGAAAGGTGATAAAACCTTTTTCAACTTATACTCTAAATCCTCACGTGACATAACCTTAAAAATTTTCTGTTTGGAAGGTTTTTATAGGACAGAGAGAAAAAAAAGGAAAAGTTTGCGTTGCCTCTATCAAGATTTTCCACCATTAAACATTGTGATTAAACCCACGCTCGTTTTTCTCTCTCTCAGTACACACACACAAAACGTCCGCGACGTCTACTCAAATTAGTGACAATTCCAACAAAATGAAATTAGACTCTTTTAGAAAATCTGTAGAGGTTTTTACTGATGGATTCGTAAATAAATGGATTTCTTTTCTTAACGTTAAAAGTAATGTATGGGTTCTTTTTTCACGTAATATATGTGTACGAAGTGAAAATGGATTAAATCCAGAAAGAATAATTTACAACACATACATTTTTTTCAGTGGTAGGCACGTGGGTATAAATTAAAAAAAAATTGAAAAACACAGAGTTTACTAGTTTAACTGAATCAGAAATAATGGATTAATTATGATTTGAAGGAATCTTATAGTAAGTTGCAGACATTGCTGAAGGCGTTAACGAATAAAGTATCAAACTTAAAAAAAAAACAGTATGTTTTGGTAAAATCGCGATTTTGTGATCTGGAGTAACTAGTAATAAACGAGCCAACAGCTCGTTCAATGGTCGGAGATGGGCGGGGTCGATTAAAGGGTCAGGAACGATACGGTAAAACAACAAGCAATTTATCTATCAACATACGAGGTATGTGAGAAAAGTAATGAGACTGATTTCATACTAACCAAAGTTTTTTATTTTTTTCAAACAACAATGTTATCCCCTTCAAAGTAGTTCCCTTGGGCAGCTATACACCGGCGGAGTCGTTGTTCCCACTCTTGGTAGCAGCGCTGGAAGTCTTCAACTGGTATGGCTTTTAACTGGTCGGTCACAGTCTTTTGAATGTTCTCCAGAGTTCCAAAATGAAGTCCTTTTAGGACATGTTTCAATTTCGGGAAAAGGAAAAAGTCACAAGGACTCAAATCAGGTGAATAGGGGGGATGAGAAACAACAGTAATGCGTTTTGAGGTCAAAAATTCACTGATAGAAATTGCTGTGTGACACGGAGCATTGTCATGATGAAGCATCCACTTGTCTGCAATGTCTGGTCTCACACGAATCACACTTTTCCTGAGCTTTTCAAGGACACTTTTATAAAACACTTTGTTGACAGTTTGTCCTGGTGGAACAAATTCTTTGTGCACGATACCCTTACTGTCAAAAAAACAAATCAGCACGGTCTTGATCTTTGATTTGCTCATTCGACATTTCTTCGGCCGAGGAGATGACGGAGTGTGCCACTCTTCGCTTTGCCGCTTTGTTTCAGGATCGTACTCAAATATCCAGGATTCATCACCTGTGATCAAACAATTGAAGAATTTTTGGTCATTGGCAATCCACTTAAGAAGATCAACGTACACGTTTTTTCGAATGTTCTTCTGTTCAGTTGTTAGTTTTTTGGCACCATTTTGGCACAAATCTTTCGCATGTCCAAATTGTCTGTCAAAATTTGATGCATGGTGAAAGTGTTTAAATTTAACTGTTCACTCATCAACCTTTTTGTTAAACGACGGTCTGATCTCACAAGAGCCCTCACACATTCAACGTTTTCGTCAGTTTTTGAAGTTGAAGGTCTCCCTGAGCGAGGTTTATCTTTAACGTGTTCTCGGCCGTCCAAAAATGATTTGTGCCAGCGGAAAACTTGTGCTCTTGATAAGCACTGTTCCCCATAGACCTGTTTCAACTTTTCAAAAGTCACACTCGCGGATTCACCAAGTTTAACACAAAACTTTATTGCACAACGTTGCTCTAAATTCCGATGCTCCATTTCTGTAACACACAACAAAAACAGAACTTCACTGATGGCGCTGTCAAAAATAATGTGTTAACTGTACGGAGTTGTATGTAACTCGGACTGAGGAAGTGGAAGCGATAAACAAATAAACAGGCCGGTAGACACAACTTTGCCAGATCTCCCGCAGTGTTGCCAGTCTCATTACTTTTCTCACACACCTCGTAGAGCGATGAAATGAAATATTTTGCAGAATGTTTAAGTATTATTAACAGATAAATTAATGGGAATGCTCAACTCATCTAATCTTCCAAACTTACTAACACTATCCAAAAACAAACCCGAGTAACACCAGCTAAGCTAGAAGTTTTAATTGCCATCTATGCTATGCAAGCATAAAATACATCTTAAAATAAAAATTTATTGAACAAAATTTGGGCTTTCTCATCTAAAGTAATGTCAGCGTAAAGATACTAGAAGGAAAGAATAAAATCGAATTTACAAGATAAATTTAAATTCAGTAGATTTAGAGAAACATGACTGCATAAAGAGTCTAGAGGTCATAATGCATGAATAGCTTAGGAATAGATGCAACGCAAGAACGAAATATACATTCTCAACGGCCAACTCAAATTGTTGTTTACAATTATTGACGGTCTTAGGCAACTGCAACCGCTGATATCTACATTATTTGATTTTAAATGACAAAAGGATTACATCCCACCGAATTGCCAAACATACAATTTAAACCGTAATAACAGAGTTCTTCGTCCTATGGTCCGTGAAGAAGCCATTGATGCTCAACGAAAATGGTGCAAACAGGGCCAGCAGAATACTGATGGGCCGATGAGTCTGACTTCAATGAGTTACGACAGTTATGATACAGTGGAAAAATGATAATATAGTACAGGGTTTTGATAACACTTGCTAGTAAAGCGTTCAGTTTTGTACAGATTTGCAGTCAGTAAAAACTAAGGATAATTCACTTAGAGTAAATTGTATTCGGTCCCAAAGAGCAGCATAATTATTTTTGGTAAAACCATAAAAGTTGCGTGTGAAATCTAAACAATACCAAATCCGTTCAGGCTTCTAGTTAGATATATATGGTACAATCTGTCATAATTTTTTTGACGGGATCTGACCACCTTAAAGGTTTGAAATCTACCTTAAACTGTATGATACTTTTATATTCATATTTAGTAAAACTACGCGTCACACAGATATAGAAAAGAAACTGCCAAGAAAAACCATCAAATGGAAAGAAAACACGTTATAAAGTAGCAAAAACAAAGTACTTGTTGCGTTGGGTATTATAAAAAATGGTTACAAACTGTCTTAAATAAATCACCAAAAATAAAAGCAAGTCCGATCTTTAAAAGACAACTGGCCTATAAAGTCGGCAAATCAAACAGGCTTGAGAACATCGTTTGATGAATTATCTTCTCGCTGTACAACAGTTACTAAAGCCCAAAACAGACAAAATAATAGTCCAGAATAATCTTGTAATGAATGTAGGCAAGTGTGAGAAGTGAAAGCGAGCTATCAAACTTTATGTGCTCAAAATAGGGTTTTAGAAAAAATGATATTTAGGTAGTTGGTGATGCCAATGTTTTACTTTAAAGCTTGGCACAGTAACAACAAACACCAGGCAATAATGCCAAAAAATTTGTATCCATATCTCATCATCAATTGACCTCAATGATATTACAACACATAGAAGCGTTACGCTTTCGTGGATCGATTCAGTACCACTTTTCTTATTAGTTGACAAAACTGGATTGTTATACCCCCTGTGCGTCTTTTAGTATGAATCTCGTGAATCTGAAAATCTACTTCCATATGCCTTAATGTAGACTATGTGCTATACTTTTTGGGGCTAGTCTTCTAACTGATTCTGGTTCACAAGTTACCCTAAAGCTGAAATTTTCAAGCGTTTGCTTTTTAACTTATTTTGGAAGTGAATTTTTATTCAGATCCTAAAGAAATTTGCAAGGCGCTTCGCAAGAAGTTGAGAAATACTTTGCAAGATAATCCTGTTATGTAGATGAAATCGGATTCAAAGTGATGCTTAGAACTAAAGCTTCTATCTTATTATACATACGTATATTCGAGCACACAGTGATTGAATTAACACAAAAATGAAGAAATTCAATAAACCCAAAACCACTGAACTCATACATATAACTATAAATAACAGAAAACCAAATTTCACGTTGCAATCTTGTTAAAACAATTACAAGGTGTTTTGGATCATTAGAGACTACCAAAACACCAAATTCGGGTCGCATTTGTCAAAACACGTTTTGGGCATTCATAGCAATCTAGAGATCTCGCAAACACTCATGACCATGCTGCTGCGTGGAGGCGGAGTTAAAACTAAGGAAAGGGAACTGGCGAACGAATGAAAGTTGGCGAGTGCATACTACTTAGCATGGAAGGGGTAAAGGAACGAATTTTAGTCTTTTGCGCCGTGGTTATGAGTGTTTGCGAGATTTCTACCCTATTTAAAACGAGGGGCTATAGAAGGGCGACAATGCGTTAATATAATCCGGCACATTTGAGGATTTTCAAAGGAAAAATTAATTTTTTGTATGTGAAACTAAAATTTCTTTTATTTAAACGTTAAACTGTAATTGTATACATCACAAAGAGTGGAATCTTGTATAAAGGTGTTGTTGTTGGTATGTTAGTATTTATTTATGAGTTGAGAACTGAGGAAAGCAATTTTGGTGTAAGTACACGTTGCACTTGTGGCACATATTACGAGTCTTATTTTTGCAAACTCTACAATGACGGCAGATATTAGAACCATCTGTTCAATAGAGCAAACAAAACCATTGACATACCCGTGGCAAAAAAAACGTCTTTCACTTAGAATGCACATCAAGTGAAATGAAGTAAAAAAGTTGCCGAAAAAGACCCGATGAGCCATAGTTAACGAAGTGCTTTCCAATGTTCGGGTTTGGCAAGTTACGCGGACGATTAATTTCGTCTTCGGAATCATTGTTGGGAACATCTCCATCATCGTCCAACGATACCTCGGCCAATAGAAGAATTTTCGTGATCTCGCTTTGGAATTCTAATAGAGAGAAGGATTTTGTTTTCTCAGTTTTCAAAACCACGACATGAAGCTTCCACGCGTTTGAAACTATCATTTTAGATAGAAGACTGGTGAACAATGGCTACCACAACTTTTTTCTTCTTGTACCAATGCTATAGTTAGTCAAAGCATCATCGTGGAGGCCAACTCCGCTCATATTAATGTTGTAATCTTTGATTGGATTAGGCATATCTATGTTGATGTATTTCTTAGTGGAACGATCAAAACGACGAGCATTTACAAGTGGTTCAACTTTCGCGTGGTATTATCTTTCCAGCGGACCAAACCAAGCTCCTTCTCACGCTGAAAGAGGACTTTATATTTACCCATTTTCATTTTCTCAGGTAACACCGCTCCACCAATTCTACTCTGTCCAACTGTGCTTGAAATGTCAAATGCTATGTAAAATCTGTTCAATAGAGCGAGCAAAAGCAATGGCATTCCCGTGGCGAAGAAACATCTCTTAGTTAGAATACACATCAAGTGAAATGAAGTAAAAAACGTTGTCGAAACTGAACATTACCCAGCAAAGTGACCACAGTGTCTGCACCAAGCCCAATGTTCTTATAATAGGAAGTTGAGGCACCTCCATAAACAATTATACAATATACGTACCATTCAGCGAAACACAATCATCATCCTTTGAATTCAAATCGAATTGGCTTGCCCCGAATAAACATTTTGCCTGAATGTCTTCCAAAAAGCATGGATCACTTGTTTGTTGATAGAGAGATTATGCAAGAAGAATCCAAATTGCATAAAACGTTTATTGCATGCCATCGATGAATGGTCGCAACTTTGTAAATTTATCATTACAAGCCAGACCTTCATTATTTGCCAAATGGAAAAATCGCTTAATTAAATAGAATCTAAAACGTGGTATTGCGTGCTTGACAATTGGAATTCCAAAATTCTGTTAATTGGGCCAGTAAAGTTTGCATTGTGGAATAGAGTGATAACCGCTCAAAACCAAAATGCCCAAAAAGCGTTTCAGTTCGTGCTCTTTGAAAGCAACTTGAGCATTATTTTGATTTGTGTAAACGTTACACTGATCAACCATCATATCCAGTATTTCCTGGTCGAGGAACAACGAGAACATTCCATCGGCGATTTTCCACTCAATTTTTAAACCAAATTCTCTTTTGCTGCAACTTCAGTGTTCACTGGTACTTTGGAAAACTTGAATTCTCGGTTTTGCCAGTTGGCATCTCCGTACTTCTGCAGAGTCTTAAAGTGTTTGGCCATGCGCTCTTCTGGCTCAACCGCTACCTCCACTGAAGCTTCTGGTGGTACTTCTGGTTCATCCGGCTCGGCAACTGATAATTCGATCTTTACAGGGCTAGCAATGTTTAAATTGAGTGGAGCATATCAGAATTATGGTAGAAGTATATATAAGTTGTTGATGACACATTTGTGGATAGAAACATTTAATTTAAAAAAGAATTGCACAGGTAACAATGAAGCAAATAAATAAAAGAGAATTATCAAAATCAGTTCAGTGGTTGACGCTGGCAAAGGAGGAAAAGAAAGCGGACCTGAAAAAGCTTTCTAACTTCAGAGTATTCATCTGGATTTCTATAACAGCCGTATGGCATCTTCTCTGACCATGAAAGGCCAAGACCTTCTTGTATGTTCTTTTGAGGTTACGATACACTTTTACTCTAGGATATCAGTTTTATAGCTAAAGAAAGCATCTATCCTAGCCTCTTAACTGTTACCGAACAATAGTTATTATTTTTACCTTTGCAAAGTTTATCTATCAAAAGGAGATCTAGTTTTGCTGTTTTTCTTTGTGAGTGGACAACATGTCTGAGCTAATAGAAAGATTTCTTTTTAGCTTAATGACCGTATTATCTAAAAACTAGATCACTGCACTCAAATTAAATGAAAATGGCGTGTGCTTTGCGATTTTATCAGCTCTGTTTTTACGAATTCTCGATTTTTGGAAGAAAAGTTTTGGGGTAATTGCGCAGTCCGAGTCGTCATCGCATTTAGTTTGGATTAGAAAAGTCAATGGAGAAGGAAGCCCGACTTGGAGTCACCAAAGGTGGCCCTTGCGAGGGCGTATCTCAAACCATAATCCTATGTAATTTAAGTCAAGAAGGTTAATGGAGGGCAAAGCCTGATCATGGTGTCGTCATCATAGTTAGCTGCGTTTAAAAAGTTACTGGGCGGCAGATCGTGTTAATTGTTTGGGGATCACCTTGAAATGTTACTGCAATGCAGCTTCTAAGAGGAAATGAGATAAACGGAAGGATATTTAGATTTATTTGTTATAACTTTCCGACATGGAGGTTCTTGGGTCTGGATCGAAATCCCGACAAATAATTAAAGTCAAAAAGTAAGTTTTGTAAGGTAAATTATTTCACCACTAACACTTGTCAAGTAAAAAAAACCCAAACCTAACCTAACCTAACCTAAAGTAACCTAACCTAACAAGCGCTTTATGAAGAAGTTACTCAGAATCTCACTTAGACACAACTAAATCACAAATGAAGGAAGAATCAGGTAAGCATTGGTCAAATCAGGGAGGTACCCTAAGTGCTAACTGTTGGTTGCCATTTCTACTTGACAAGTGTTGGTGGTAAAATAATTGACCTTGTAAAACTTGCATTTTGACTTTAAGTGTTTGTCGGGATTCTGAACTGTCGAGAGTTTGACTTGTCAGGATTTTGAATGTTGGGATTTTGATTGTCGGCATTTTGATTGTCGGGAGTTTGAACGGATCCGGGGACTACTTCTGTACCAAAGCTTTATTATTTATTTCTATGATCTAAGTAAACGGAGAAAACAAATGAAGGTTTGTTGCTTGTAGTACAATCATTCTTAAATGTAAAAGTGTTAGAAGTGTCCTTTTTGCTGACACATCGATGGCTAGCTGAGCTTGCCCTGGGCGAACACCAAATTCAATGTAACCCTGGCCGAATAGTAGAATTGATGAAGCTATCAAGAGAGATCTTATAACCAGTGATTAACCAAGACCCCAAATTACGCGCTTAGCAAATAGAAAAAGGTCAGCTGCTTACTCCACATTTAGAAAAAAAGTTAGAAAAGAAATTGTAAAGTTACTTCTTTGCTGGTACGCCCACAACAAGCACAGCTAAGTTCTTTTTACAAAAGAAGATTTTTGCGTAATGAGAAACATCTAAACGAACAAAATAATAGAATGTACGCTCAGACTGGTGCTGACGCTACTGAAAATGCTTATTTGGGCACTATTTAAGTTAATTTTTGCCAAAAAGGTGTCAAGACTGAGGCGTATGGACAAGACATCCTAGAAGGAGTTGTAAAGTCCCTCAGTATTACCATGTTCAATATCAGCAGTAGGGTTTTCAACACGATTCAGCTCATAAAGCAAAGTCTTCAAAGAAAGCTTTGATTGCCAAAATATCGATTTTATTAAACACGTAGATTGGCCCTCATTAAGCCCAGAATTAAATTCTTTGGATTACAAAATTTGGTAATTTTTAGAAAAGAAGAAGTGAGCTACAAGCAGTCAAACTTATCTCTGGTTCAAACAATAACCAATATTGATAAGGAAGCTATGGGTGTGTGTCGCACAAAGACGCGTATCGACTTTAAAAGAATGTTTCATGCTCTCTCTCTCACTTGCTGTGACGCAAACAGAAATTTATCGGTTTTAGGACAAGTTCAAAAAACTTCTATTTTTGTGAATTTGGTATCTTTCGAGCGTACATGCCATGACGTGTTTACTTCGCAATCATGACTAAGACAGATGGCTCGTGAGCTTGCTGTGATCTGTTGCCCATATATACCGAGGCAAAAATGCTCTAAAGCAGCACATTAAGGTGCTTGTGGTTTGCAACTCTAATGCAAACCGGCCGCAATGTGTAGCTCTGTAATGATACTTACAAATACTGTAATAGATTGAACTGAACTACGTACTAAATAAAAACTTTTCTCTAGTTTTTCAATCTTTTGCTATAGAATTTAGTGATCTGAATATGGATCTAAATATCGTTCAAAACCAAATTAAAGCAAGTGAAGTTCACAAACAATTCTTTAGATTAACAACATTATTTGTATGTAATTCTCTCAGAATTCTAGAAGTTTGTTGGCCTCATTCTGAATCTTAAAGAACATGACAGCAAAAAAAATAGCAAATTATGATGCAACCAGGACATGTTTGCTTCTGAGTAAGTGCTACAAGTTTAGTTGATTTAAAAAAATAAGGGATAACTGGAACTACATCCTTCAAATGTTTAAAGTATTTGGCGCCTGCAAAGCTCACCTGGAGGTTTTCTTAATAAACTAAAGGTATAACTTAAAAAATAAATCCTCAATAACCAAATTGCCGTCCCGGTCTTGGAAACGCTAAATATTTAAAAAAAATTGCCCAAATAAAACTCTCAAATTTCATAGTAAAAAGCAAGAAGGTAAAGAGGGAGAACATTTTTATGGTTATATTTTTCTCCATTAGCTTAATACATCGAGAAAATTATTTGGGTTGCGTTTTGGGTAGGAATCTGAAACGGAAGTTAAATTATATGTGGGTTCGATTCTCGGCGACGTGAAGTAAGAAGAGGCAATTGAGCGCCATTTATAGTCGAGAATTCCCGTTTATACGGCAATCAAGTGTAGTTTTCGCCTGGCGTGTCGTAATAGAATTAATGTAATGGCACATTACCGAAAGGTGTGGTACGGGATAAAGGAAACGATCTTGGGCTTGTGTGAATGTTTATACTGTTACGAGTTTATAGTAAAGGTGTTCTCTAGTAGCGTAAACGGTATTAGATGTCATAAAGTGTTTCGTAAGGTTTCCACTACCCCCCCTCCTCAACCTGTTTACCTTTACTACCATGTGTTGCTGTTGCTGCTTACACGATAAAATTTTGCTTCATTAGAAGGGACTTAAAAGGGAACGAATTTTAAATTCAAACAACGGTCGTGATTTAGGGAGGCTTTTTTTGTTACGGAAAGGAAAAACCAGTGTATTATCATTTGTATTCAGTTTTTATTGTCCAGGAGGACAAAAAGTGTATAATAATAGAAGCCTACGAGACCTTAATCTACAAGCCACAAATGAAGAGCGCGACATTTTACTTAGAAGGTCGAAAATAAACGGACAGGAAATAGTTTCGGGGGAAATTGCAAGAACACACGAGTGAAAACCGCATCGTTAATGATCTGTGCTGACTTTACAACCTTCTTATTAACAATCGCTAACTAACCGACCAGTCAGCATTTCTTGCCTACCATACACAACGTACTTGTTAATGCATACCATACGAATTTCGCCCTTATTTATAGTATTTAAACCTGGAAGTTTATCATGACATCTGTTGGAAATTAAAACTTTCACACAAACCAATTAATAATTTCTAAAGCAAAATTTCAAAAAGTTTTAATTAATATTAAATCGAGAAAATGTATCAACATAAACCTAAATTATTATTATTACTATGAAAAGGGAGGTAAATAAAACCGAGCAGGAAATGACAGGCAAACGTTGCTGCCGTTGTTGTTGGTGCTGCTACTAGCTGTTGTAACGTGAAAATGTTACGCAAAGGGTAATAAGTAAGACTAACCATTTGCCCGTAATTTATTTTATAGGAAGGAAAAGGAAAACAAGGAAGAGAGGGATCAGTAACAGGGAAACCACAGACAGCGGACAAAAGTTGGGAAAATGCTGCTAGCGATGCGGATGATTTCAATCTTCTGCCGTTTAAATAGGATCAGGCAGGAGGCAGCCAGGATTGGGATGCCCACCGACTCATTTAAATGCAGCTCTCGGATAACGAGCGTAACGAGACTTTACTCTTACGGTTTATACGTCGAAAAATTGAACTCAACTGCAATTTTAATTTTTTTTTCTCATTTAGTTATCTCGTCTTTTATAGACCTGAAAATAATATGATATAAAATCACCAAAACTGAAAATCGCGAATTCTAGAAAAGTGGAACAAAATTTATTTTGTAAACTTATTAATACCTCATGAAAGATTAATGTAAATGTACAGGGTGTCTAAACTATTAAACTCTGTAGTATTTTGATTAATTTTATTGCCCAGGAAGATAATATTGGCAGTCTCCGATTAAATGTTACAAGACTTACTATAGGAGAACTAATAAACGCTATTGGAATATATGCAAGATTGGACAAGCCAAACTTCAGGTTGCCATAACAAGGAAGCTCAGCCATGACGGTAGTAAAGAAATTTAAAATAATATGATAAGTCTTTGAAATTTAAAGTTTTATAGCTCATAACGTCAAACTTAAGAGACTGGATTTTCTTAGAGAATTATTTATGGCGACCTTGCTGCAAGAAATTAATATCTGAAGAATTGCAAATTTGAAATTAAATTAACAAAACTTTTACAAAATGTTTGGTCTTGACAAATTTATACGACGGTCTTTTTTAAAAGATTATTTTGTTTGTAAATGTCTCTTGTATCGTAGAAAACTAGTTTTTCAAACATACCACTCCCGCCTTGAAAGAGTTTACACTTTTAATTATAATAAAACAAAATTGCTTTTTTAATGACACTTTTCAGATTCTATTGATAGTAGACATACAACTTTAATAACTAACGCTTTATCATTCCACTAGTAGCTTTCACGTCAGCTACTCTTGCAACTCCATCGCATTCTTAATATAATGCCACACTACTGCCTAAAGGTCACTTCCAGAGAGGTGCATTTTACTACCAAAAATTTAAATTTGAGGACTTGTTAATTGAACTTCCATTTGGTGCAAAATTGTAATTCAGAAACTAACTTTCGGGATCATCTGGCCAAAAAATCTTGTGGAATTTTCTGAATTAGTTAAAACCTCAAAAGCTGATTTATTTGTAGGTCAGTCTAGTTTGGGCCTGGAAGAGAAGTAGTAGGTTGACTCATTAAGAAGTGTGATGGAGTTGAAGCTAAATTGTCATTAGGATTAGATGAATGGCGCCAGAATCTACAAATTTAAAATATCTTTAATTTTTGTTAAAGCTACCCAAAATTTGTTAAATGTCAATATAGCATTTACCAAAACCTTTTTGAATGTATCTCTGCTATTTTAATGCCGGCTTTCCAAATCTCCCAGAATTAGGTGAAGAGAATGGAATAAAGAATGATACCTGCTTTCCGTTGTTGAAAGATGGAGCCGCCGTAGCTCATCAGCGAGGTCAGGATTCCCAGTGTATCTGTAACGAAAGGCTCCAAAGAACAAGATTAGGGCCAGTTTGCACAAAGCTTTGTTAAATACCTGATCGATTGATCAACCACTTGAGCAATTGATTAACCAATCAGAAATAGTGAGATATTCAGACTTATCCAATCATATCGGTTAATCAATTGATCAACTTGACCAATGATCAAATTATGTTTGTGCAACCGAGCTCAGATGTCAAATAAAACCCTCGCAAGTCAGCTTGACATGACCTCTAGCATGAGTAAGCTTTGTAAATAACCGTTTATACTTATTATCTCTAGCAGTAGACCTGCAAATTCCAACTTCTGCTTGCAGCAGAATCAATGTATCTCCACAAGTCTGGAGTTTCTCTTTATCATTCAGCTCAAAGTCAGGAAGAGCCAAATTGCCAGATTCTTCTAACCTAAAAGTAGCTCTTAACAGTTTCCGTTTATCTGCAACAGAACCTTGCCAAGGAATGCCTCGTACCAACAACTCGTAATTCAATTCATCAACAAGTAATCGATCGATATCCATAATTTGTTTTCTCTAAACAAAAGAGCCAAGACTAAAAAAGAAAAACTGAAACAGAAACAAGGGAAAAAAATTCCAATCAAAGACAAATAACGAGACCAGCTAAGAGCAGAAAAGGACAAAAGATAATTGGAGGCCACACACGTTGAGCGACAGAAACTTGATACCTACTGTCTGCTGTTAAAAGACAGAGCCGCCGTAGCTCGTCGGTGAGGTTGGGGTTCTCTGGTGGATCTGTAACGAAAGGCTTCAGGTGTCAAATAAAACCCTCGCAAGTCAGCTTGACAACGTCAAAATGTATATAGAACGTCAGAACTCCGCAAGCAAGTCAAAAATAAAATAATGAAAACATGAAACAGCAAAAATAATTAAAGTTCACAAGCGGAATTAGAAAATCACAGTAGCGCGCCCTAAAGTTAGTATCAGGAAAACATAATAACGAAGGGCATTGACAGAGTATCGTTTGTAAGCGTTTGCAAATAATAATTTCCTACCATTCTGTATATACCCGCAATTTTCTATAAGAGGTAAAAATAACAGTCTGGAGCAACTCGGTTTCAATGACAAAAGAAGTAGCAGAAAGAAATCTTACCAAAGTTGATGGTTGGCCTTAAGATTAGCACGACTCGACTCGCTAAAAGCGACAAACACTAAAATTACCAAATCTTTGGTCTAATTACTATAATGCGCCTCAAGTAAAAACGATTAATTATAAAAATTAATATCTTCATACTAGACCAAACTATCTGTCACGCACGAATAGCATCGAAGTTCTTTTCACGACGAAACAAAAACTGATAAGATTGTAAAAGACCAAAAATACAACCTGATAAAGATTTATTGTAGAAGACTGAATTAAAATGAATCTATTCTATTAAAGCAGGACTCAGACAGCGACCCTATCTATGCGCTAGTGGTGAAGATCAAACCGTAACAAGTGACAATTGACACCTGTAGCTGACACATAATTGATCTTATAAGTAATATTTATTATTTAGTTTGAGAAATTTCCCAATGCAAATAAACCTTTACTCAGAGAAACTTTGTGACCCTTGTCTGAGCAGACATCTGATGGCTTAACTCTAAATGGACAGCTTAAGTGACCAAGCCGACAAAAAGACTAATGTAGACCTTGGACACTTTTGCATCTCTACCTTTTCTCTCTTTAACGAGGATAGGTCTTGCATAATCTCCACCGGTTGTTTCTGAAACATCTAACCAAGTATGTACAATTTGCTTAGCTAAATTTCTACATTCTAAAGCCCAAAATCTCTTTCTTACAGAGAAGGATAACTGTTGCACACAGTATGATATAAATGATTATGTTTTTGTGTAGAAATCAATCTAGTTTTGCAGAAAGAAATGCTGGATGCTTTTTCGGGGACAACTTTAATCTACTTTCTACCATTTGGGTTAATAAACAGATGCAAAAAAGAATTCTAAAATTTTTTGATAGAGTTTTAGCGACCTTTAAAGTTATTACTTCTAGATTATTTGTAAAAGTTTCTAACTGAGCTAACCTCGCCAAATAACTTAAGGCCCCAGTGGTTTTAATTACACTGAGCAAACTACATGTATGCTCAAAATTAGCTGTTAGTTTACAGTTGTCCAATCAAATGCTTCACCAGGACTCGAAGGTTCCATTTGCCACTGAAGTAATTAATGCTCGAAGTTCCAAATACTACAGGAAACTAAAAACCCACCCCAATCTACTTCTATTGCAACTACTCCAGATGCTACCTACAAGAAGATTAAAACGGTTATGGCCAGCTGACATAAAGTCGGACTAAAACGCTCCCTCACTGGAAGAACCCTCATCCCGTCAATCACGACAACACACTAGCTCATAGGATGTATTGTCATTCTGATTGCTAAAATATACTCAATAATAAAAAAGTTTACAATTAAAGATAAAACGTAAACAAACTGCCATTACACGTTGCGCTTGAGTAAGAGTTGAATAACCATCTATTAGAAAAAAACATGTGTTGTACAACCTTTACATTCACATGGATCGACTTTTATTGATAAACAAATAAGGAAATTCGAAATAAAGGGCAAAATACGAGTATAAAAAACGTGGTAGGCTTTTGAAGCTTTGCACAAGGGTAGCAAATTGCAAAAATCATTTTTTTCTCATGACTTTTTTCAAAATCCAATCAAATAAGTCCATTTTTCAGACATTTCTTTTAAAAATGTCAAGTTTGGCAGGCAATGATTACTTTTGATTAGGTCATTTCTGGTTCTGCAGCAAACAAAAGGTGATGCCAGAAACAAATTTTACATAAGTCATTTAGGAAAAATTTTTCCCATATGGTGCAGACTTACTTACTTATTTTACATTTTATCTGTGGGTTTTATTTATACATTTTAGTTTGTTCTGTCAAAATTGCTTTATTTTTGTTTTGTTTCTATTTAAATAAATGAGAGTAAACCCACGTTAGTATTTCATTTGGGCACTGTTTGTTAATTTTATTAGGCAAAGTATACAATATAGTATAGGTTCTGGTGATGTAAACTAGGTGCCTGAACCAGTGTATGGCGTGCTGATTGAGCTGTTTTCTTTTTTCTTTGAGTAAAACTTTAGATTGTACAATACGGCTTGGAGTGATTACTGATTCCGGTCATCCTGTGTAAGTTTTGCAGTGTAAGTTAGTTGTGCACACTGTTGTGGCTTTGTTTAAGCAAGAATATTAAGATTAGGTTACTATAATCCCTCTTAGTAAGTTTGAAGAGAGAGCCCGAGTACAGAGTGTTCACTGCTATCAAGGCAATTTACATATATACAGAGTGTTCCTGGTGCGGAGTCATACCAACGAATGTGATAATCTCGACTTGGCTTCTGGCGCCCATATAGATTTTTGACATCTTTAAGATATAAGTCAGATTTTTTTTATATTTTATTATTGAATCCTAATTTAATCTATAGTAAATTATTTGTGAACTCCTTTCATCTCCGACGTTCAGGCTGCTGATGCTGCGCGCAACTCTACATGGTATAAGGCAACTTTTTCTGGTTTTATCCGTGACAACAGCCAAATTGAAAGTGAATAACGTTGAAGATTTCCAGGATTGATCTCTCCAGTTGGGCTATGAAACATAATTCCATTCGCTCTATTCTATCAGCATTTGGAATTTGAAAGACGTAATTTTATGCAAAAGTTTGAAGAAGATCCGATTGTGTTTTAATTCAACAAAAACAAACGCAGAGTTCCTCCCCAAATAAATTTGATTTATTATCATTGCCACTGAACTTTCAACCTTGTGGAATAATTGTGTAAGAACCTGAACGTTTTCTGAAACACTAATACTACGAACATAAACACAAGCACCATAAGCTTCAAAAGATTCTTCAAAAAAACCAGAAGTTTTTGTTCTTTTAACCTGAATGCATAGAACTAAGAGAGGAATCTGCGAGTTGTTTAATTTTGAAAACCTTTGATGAAATCTGCGTAAAGCTTTATCTAGATCAAAAGGAAGTGGCTCATCCCAATTCAATCTGTTATGTTCAAAATCTCTGAAGAACTATCTTTCCTGAAATAATACACGGCCCTAAGAAACCCAGTACTGATCGTTTTGTCTTGACTTTGAGTCGCGCTTGTTAGCTATACTTGTACATTAAAGCAGCTGCAGAACTAGACCAATACAAACCCAGCGTTTTTGCGTTTTCATTGTTACTTAGTATCAGAATTCTATTTGGCTTTGCTAATAATGATATTGCTGAAATTACACAACAGTTTAAAATTGAAACCAGGTAAAGTATACTGATCAATACTCGACTTTCAACTAGTAAATTTTGAATTTTGTGCTACATCTATGTTTGTAGCAGAGTATGACGTACTTGATACCAAAGTTAAAAGTAAATCTGATTTTGTTTTATTAGCGTGTTTCCTTTTTAGTATCAGCTATTGGACAGTTTACCTTAATAATTCAAGACTGAATTCTAAATTCTCAGAAACAAAATAAAATATTCAATGAAGATATCTCTGTTCAGGTTTAATCAATATTTGCCTATACATCTTAATTGCCTATATCACCACATATGATTATTTCATGTTGACAAAATTCTAAAATAGAAAAGCGATCATCTTAGATGACAGGACCTAAATATTGGAGATTATTAAAGGAAACCTGAATGTACACGAGATAATGTATTAAAAACAATCTGAAGATTTGTTGTTTGATTTTTCTCATTGAGCAGACCATGATGCGGTAGGAAATAAGAAATTGAATTATCGCAGATTGAGGAATCGAAAGACCTAGTATATATGACCTAAAGTACCTAACAGTTATATATTGATCTATAAAATCGTGCAAGATAAGATTTTTCTAACAGACCCTATTATAAAAGAATGAGAGTTAGAGCAAAGAGTAGCGGATTTCACAGATACTCAAAGATCAAAAAAAAACAGAAAACTTAAGCAGACTGAAACAGCTTCTGCAGATTATTGAAAGAAAACAAGATTGCAAGTACTTACTATGCGTTTCACTTTGAAAATATAGTTGAGGTTCTTATGAGCAAGAGGGTTCTCAAACATCTTCCATGCTAGAGTTTAACGCTTCAATATATTAATATGACCAAACAACTAACTTCCATAAGAAATATATTGCCTACCTTTTCTGTACTGTATTCAAACTGAAAGGCGTAGTAGATAGGTAAGACGTTGGAAAATTTTGAAGAAGATTATGGGGGATGCAAGTTAGAGGCAAGTTAAGTGTAAGTTAATTGCAGCTTCAGACAGTAACGTCAACACTTTGAGATAGTTAATTAGTTTTTGACTTATAAGGCAAAGCAAGATGGAAAGCAGCTACATTGTATATGATATTTAAATTTTTGTTTAAGGACTTCAAGAGGACCTTTACAGAATGACGGGACTATTAAACTAAAGAGACAACAGCCAAACCTTCCAATAACCTGCTTGTTTACGATGCACAAGAATATCACATCAATTGTAACCAAAACACAAAAATATGTTTACCTTAGAACATTATGCCAGTAGAGCAGAAGGGGTGCTGCAGAGAATTAAAAGTATATTCTAAATCCTAGACGATTTCAGGCAAAGTGAACATTACCTATTGTTTGCCTAGTTAAATTACAAAATAGCATACAACAGTTATCTTATTCCTGAATAGTCAGTAGAATTAAATTATAGGTTTTCGCCGTAGAATAGTAAATCTGCATAAGAAAATAATGAGAACATAAAACACAAGCATCTAGTTAGAAACTTTAATTGGAACCATGCAATTATCAAGTACTTTAAGAGTGGATATAGCTACAAACTGAATAAATGTATAGAGCAGTTATCTACTGTATACTTATGGATGATCTGATGCTAGTAGGGGAATCAGATGAAGAACAATAAAAACTATTAGAAGGTTTAATGACAATATCTACATACAATTTGAGTAGGACCAATATACAAGAACAATTTTTAAGAGGTAGACTGAAGGTGCTGTAGCTTCTAACCCTCTTGGAGTGAAAACGGGTGCAGTCGGTCACCACCACACTACAACTGATGGTAATCCTATTTGGTTGAAAACGGGTACGATATTCGCCTTTTATTAACCTTCCCAAAGAGCTAATTAAGAGAGCAGATTAGACTACCCCTTCTAACAGTATCTAAAAAGCCTAAAAAGAGAAAAGGTCTACTCCGCCTCATTGATCTTAAAAATGCACGGGTTGAGCTGTGCCCTCTTTCATCTTCTAAATACAAACACTGGTTGGGTCTTTTCTTCTTTTGAGCCATCGTTAGTGCCCCAAAACATTAAGTTTCGCCTTTGAGTAATTTTTTAAGAGTGTTAAGTATGGAGACTGTTTCAAAGATTGGGTTACGTCCTCCAACAAGATTTTAGAAGACTAATTACAAGAGTGAGTCAAGATTTGCCCACCATTAACTTTCTGAGAGAATTAAGTACACACACGACTCTGGTTGTGCCTTCAAATAACATTTAAGAAGACTAAATACTAAAACGGGACATTCTTCGTCCTCTCCTAAGTTTCTTACAAAGCTAAATATGAACATGGTCTATCTATGCATTCCATGGACCTACTTAGGACTGCTATATACAAACACAGATTGGATTGTGGAGATCATTAATCCTATTAATAGAGTTGAATACGAAAACAAGTCGGGCAGATCGGGTTTTGCCTTCCATTAAGTTTTTGAAAAGCGCTCAATATAAAAACAGGTCATGGTACTCCATCCATTGATCTTCTTGAGAGTATTAGATTCAATTACAAATCTGTTTAAAGCAGGAGCTACCTACGGAAACTCAATGTTAGGTTTTGTTTCCTTTAACCTCATTAAGAAAGCTAAATGCAAACACATTTTTTCGTGTGATTGTAGATTCTTATACAAAAATAAAACGCATCAAACTCATTAAATCGCTATGATTTTCTCTGATAGTATAAAATCCATAACTTGAGAGTATTATTTGCTTGGAATGTCATAAATACTTTTTAATATGTTAATAGTGTTTCTGATTCTCAAAGATGGCTAAATTTATTTTGTATTTGTAGTTTACGAAAAAGATTTTGACCGGATGCCACTGTCTACGTCTACTGTTTTAAATCCTTGCTTAATTATCTGAATTGTTTGAGACACCTAGGCTGCTATCATTTAGCCTCTAAGCTCTTACAGATTCCCAGGTTCTGTAGGTATTTTTTTAAGTTTTGGAGGAGGTTCTTGGGCTGTAGGTCTGAAAGATGTTTGGAAGTTTTGTATCTTTATTGATACGTATCTTGCTCTTATTAAATCTTGAATCCATAAAAACCATCGGTTGATATTGCCTTAGTCATATTCTAATAAATAAATATAATATCTACAGAGTAAAGCTATATTGAACCCGAGCGGAGTAAGTTTGAGCCCGGAATCTTGAAGGGATCCTTCGGCTTTAGAATTGAGTTTAATGCCAGTAATTAATTGGCTAAACGTTTGATGTATTGTTGTGAACATAGATTAGACACAAAAAATCTTGCTTGTCTATGAGCAGGTTTCTTCTAAATCCTGACTGTTCAAATTTGTTGTTAAACTGTGTAAGATTTATCTTTGTTGTAGAGAGACACAAGATTTAACAGATTTAGGCATAGCTAGTTACTTCAAGTTAGAAAATCACAATAACAACTCAATTAACTTCCATGTTAGATGTTTTTTAACTTATTAATAGTCAATACAAGAAGGTTGAAAATCAAAGAAATTACGTTTTGCTATGCTTTAATGCATGAAACTCCGAATCTGTTTAATTGTAATTTTGATTATGCACTGCTTAAAATAGGTTTTCTGATTCCATAAGAATATGCAGTTTTGTATCAACTATAGCATAAAACATCTGGGAATGCAAAGCATAACCACAATGAACTCCTCTTGTGTTGCTCTTTTCAAATTTAGGCGGCCATTTTGACCATGTTCCCGAGGTGATATCAAAAAACTAAAAGTACACGTTTGTCTTATTTTTTGATGTAGAATTCGAACAGACTGGATCTTTGGAACCGGCTTTGTTATTACCAAACCTGAAAATCTATTCATTAAACGCATGACATGTAATGCTGCTCTTAATTGTAATAACTTCTAAACGCCAACTATGGAAAGGTTAACCGAGAAACCTAGTATCAAACAGAAAGGCGGCAGCACGGAGGTTCAATAATGGTTTTCCGAATGGCATACAACCTTTAGAATGGTAGATGGTTTGACTTCATGAACTTATTGAATTTTTCGAGACCAAATCTCAGTTCAAACGTTATTGGGCTTCTTGGAGTGGATGCAGAGTTCTAGATTCCAAGCCCCTATTTTTAAAAAACAAAAGAAACACTTTTTTTTAATTTTTTTAATTAAACAACTGTAGTAACGTTGATGATTTTAGCAAGTAAATCCTTTCAATAGACGTTTTAAAAGGTTCTACTATTATGTCTTGTTTTAGATATTATTAATTGCTTATTAAACACTGACTTTGTTTTGCCTTAAACGGATAATTGATTAATTAAATAATACACACGAGAATATTTGCCGTACTTTAGCTTTCTATAAGCAAAAGCAACAGTTAGTTGCAGCATTAATTAAATTTTAAAATGAAGGCGGGATTAGTCTCGGTAACGACGCGGTTTATAAATTTTATCGCATTTGAGAGAAGATCGAAAAAGCTTGTTTTAAGTTCGTACCTTGCCGTTAGTTCTGTAAATGCATGAATGGTTAAAAGGTTTTAAATGAAGCACGCGTGAAGCTCGCGCATTCATCAACCTTCCTTCTAAAGCAAACTCATTACTTTGGGACTAAGCCGGGGAAACTGATTCTGCAATTCGTTATGTTTACTGTACGAGGAGGTAATGCATCAAGGGTTTGCATTTTCTTTGGAATTGTATGTGTGTAAGTCTCTGCTAACGAACTTTTTGTTTTAAAATTGCCTCCACGTAACCATAAAGATTTCTTCGTCAACATTTAGCATTACAATAAAGAACAGATTAGCATCCTAAATGAGTTTTCTCGAGGAATACTTTGTCGCCTCCACCAAAAACTCCTATTAAACATGACTTACTCTCCTATTAGTTCTCGCTAATCTAAATTTTCTTAGAACTTGTGTGTCTGTTGACATTAGCGTCAGTTACTCGGAGTTATATTTTAATTAATTTTTTTTTCCTTTTTAGAGTTTTCCTCTTTCGTTTTAACTTGCCATACCGAAAATTAAATTACCATATCAGAAGTTTTCTTCAAAATAATTTGAATTTGTAAATTTAGTATGAAAACCTTCCATTACATCCCGAATTTTGTAGAAAGAAAGTGGAAAGTCTTGAAAGAATTAGTTTTAAAGATTTCATTTAACATTTAAGTTGACTATTACAGTACGTTTGACTGATTCTCTCTAAAGTTTAAATTAGTAAAGCTAAGCAAAAATACAATTTACATGTTTGAGGGTGAAGTCGTGACCTAAGTTGTCTCCTGCAAGCGATAGCGTACCGTACAAGTAATACAAAATTTCTAATTGACCTGATTTGGCATCATTTAGAATATTTGTGATGGCTTTCCATGTAAAATAAATAGTCAAACTTGTGTGAAACTGTCTCTTTAGCTAAAGGGTAGTAATTGGAGGACAGACAACAGACAATCTAATACACATTCTAGAACTTTTCGAAAATCACAACCTCGATGTCACAATTATACATTAAACTAGCAAACATACGATGGGTAGAAGAAAAAAAGACTGAGGTCTAACCATTCGAAAACTGCAACAAAATTCCAAAAAAATTTAAATAAAACAATCTGACTGTTCGTAAAAAGCAATCTATTGTAGTGAATGTATCTAGCAAAATCAAAAGCTTCTCTATTTCGTTTCGGCATAGTTATCTGAAGGTATCAGCTCAACTGGACCAGAAACTGAAGAATGTTAACTTACTTCATCAGATTTACCATTACCATGAATATATGTACCTGTGCGTTAGTTATTTACTGCAAAATATTTCTGACTGTTCCGTAGCAACACCTGAACTTGTCAAATTAGTACTTAAGAAACATATCGTTGCAGATGCTCTAGAATTATCTGAATATTCATTAGGTCTATGTTTATGCAACGCGACCATCCTAATGCTTTATCTTCCATTAAGTAAATAAATAGCAGCAGTAGAAAAAATCAAACCAGCAGTCAGTTTAACACAGCCCGCCTGATAAAGCAGAGAAGAGCTTTCCAGGCGTCAGGAAACTAGAAAAGCAAAGCAAAATTTAGTGTACACAAGATAAGAGCGACAAAGATTGAATGTCTTTTTCCGGTTACAATACCAGGGTCGATCTGTGTGCATTTGTGTGCCAAAAATCCGTAACTAGAAGTTAATTTAGTAAAACAGGCAAAAACGTTCTAGGTGTCAAAAGGTTTGGAAAACAACGACGAAGTAAAATGTAATTTAGTGCATACTAAGGTTTAAAGTTTTTTCCCGGTTACTATAACAGTCAATTGCGCCAGTTACTACAGAATATTCCTAACTGGTCCATAGTTTCATATGAATTTAATAAAATGGCACTCAAGAAAAACATCATTGCGAAAACTCTGCTCCACTAGGTCGTAGTCTAACCTTCCAGTTAAAAGTAAGGTCATACAGCAATATGGTTGTCACCTTGGTGATGCAACCAGCTAATATCTTGTTAAGGAAAGGCTAAGCAGGCAATCGGTTGCGTTTTACATTTCCCGGGTTGGAAGAAGACTGCGCTTGACCTGTCATGGAAAAGTAGGGTATTCCTTAAATATCATTTAGTAGTATCTTGTGGTTTTGCTTAAAAAAGGGCAACGTAAGAAAATAATTAATAGAAACAGATTATCATGTTTGCTTAAATATAGCATTTCTGCGGATGAAAGTCGTCGTCGTTCAATGATAGTTTCTACTTCTCAAAGAAGCCAGTAGCTTTAGGAGCTCTATAGTTTTTTTAGCTCAGTAAATGATGTAAATGGTGCTGAGACGCAGCTCGCTGGTTGAAATGTCGAGTTGAATGCGTTGATCAACGAATGTTGGGGATTGTATTGGTGTTGATATGGCGGCAACAGTTGACGTTGATTGCTGTTGAGTTGATGTTAAAGTAATTGCTGCTGCAGTGGAGCTGGAGAATAATGGAATAGTCCGTAAGTGGTGTTGAAGATTTTGATTTATATCATTGTATAATAGAGTAACACTAATTAGCTTAACCTATTAGATTACTTTACAGCTATTGGGTATTTTAACACTCACCCAGAATAAATTTTCTGATCCTTCCGGTTTTAGCTGTCTTAGATTTTTTGGTAAATGCCTGGAAATCTCTTAATAGCCTTCAGTTTCCCATTTTTGTTTTTGGTGCATAAATTCAGATTGTGTTACGGTATCCTTGTGGTTTTAAATTCAGTTATTCTTATGTTAGCAATGTACCATTTTTATTTGGTCTTTTATATCTTGTCAATAAACCTTGCAGTATCTTTACGTGTTTGTCTTTTCCACTGAATAGAACAAATAAGATCTGTGGGTGCTTTGGATGCAACAAACGTCGTATCAAGATTATAGGCGTGATATCGGAAGACAAAGAATGTTCGCATAACTACTAAAAAAAAACCGTTTCTTACAAATTTCGGAAAAGAGAATGCCAGCTCTAACTCTTCCTCAATTAAATCTGAAGCACAGAAAACCTCATGATTACTGTTTACATGGAGAACTGCAAATAAATAGTTAATCAATTACATGGAAGTAACTCAAGGTTTAGAAGGCTCCTCAGAGTCCAGATGCAATTGCGGTGAGCAACTTCATTGGGACCAATACCATAAGAGAAGGTGCAATGGGCAAAAGGTGTTATTACCAGATAAAAGTGGTTTTGCGTTTTGCTCAATTAAAAAAAAAACCAAATGAAAATTTAGAAAGCACCTGGAAAGCAAAATAGAAAATTTTATCTATATCAGAGGTAAACAAACATGGTCTTCGTGATCGAATTGGCTCGAATAACGACATGAAATTTTACAGTTAGAACGTTAAAGCTAAACTGTCTGGTTAACTCTCTGCCCAATAGTTAGTCCTTGCTGATACATTTGCTTTTATATAAGCCAATTCGTCCACGAAGATCAAGTTTGCACATACCTCTTATACAGTATCAACGATTGCACAATGCCAGATTTTTTTGGCGCCACCGAATTGGCTTGTTACCATGGCTTGCTCAATTTCTAGACTTAGTCCTATAGAGCACACATGGAATACGTTAAAAAGAAAATTCTTCACTTCACCAATAAATTTAGCAGCAGTCTATGTCCACTTCTTCTAACGATAAGTCGGACATGAGGTGATACGAGGGTCGTTTGAAAAGTCCGTGCAAAAATAAAAACTACTTAATTGTTTGGGGTAAACCTTTTTTATTTTTCAACATAGTCTCCTTTTAGGCTTATACACTTCGTCCAACGCTGCTCTAGTTTGTTGATCCCTTCTTAATACTAGGATTTGTCCAAGTCTGAAAAATAGCCATTCGTTTCTGCAATCAGCTCCTCGTTTGAATAAAATCTTTTTCCCGCCAGATATTTCTTCAAATTGGGGAACAAATAGTAGTTCGAGGGAGCCAAGTCTGGAGAATAGGAGGGATGTGAAACGAGTTGGAACCCTATTTCCATTAATTTTGCGACCACAACTGCTGAGGCGTGAGCTGGTGCGTTGTCGTGATGGAAAAGGACTTTTTTGTGGGCCAATCGTGGGCGTTTTTCTTGCAGCTCGGTTTTTAAACGGTTCAATAACGATGAATAATATGCACCTGTAATAGTTTTACTCTTTTCCAGATAGTCGATGAGGATTATTCCTTGCCAACAGGGCGTCCAGAACGTTCAGCGTCACTTGTGCCCATATGGCCACTCCGAAAATTTTGAAACCACTTATAAACTGTTCTAATCGAAGGTGCAGAGTCACCATAATGTTTATCAAGCTTTTCTTTAGTCTCCTGAGGCGTTTTGCCTTTCATAAAGTAATGTTTAATCCATTTTTTGAAAATCACTCGACTTCCTCGATTCAAACGAATGCCAAACACAAAGAAATAGGCCGATCTGGCTGAAACTTGGTGTGTGTTCTTCCAAGAGATGCTACTAACTAAACATAACCTCGATATGCGCCAGTAATGCCATCTCTCTGACTTTGCACGGACTTTTCAAACGACCCTCGTATATCCTAGCAAGTTCTTAACAATTTAATTATGAACGTACCAAGAAGATGTACAGTTGTTATTAATAATAGATGAAGCCAAATGAACTCTTGTTCCTTATACAAAAAAGAGTGTTTGCTGTTTATTTACTCTTTCGTTTAACTTTTTTGTAAGCATTGCGAAGACGTTCTGTAAAAATTAACCTTACTAATGACTATAAAATGTCTTTTCTAAATAACTAAATAGGAGTGATTGTTGTTGTCTTTTGATTTGCTAACCTGATAGCTTAGCTATGTCGTAGATTGGATTGATTGACTTTCAGCAGCTTTTGGATAGTGTGGCTCATCTCTTCTTGTTTCTTAATTCGTTGCAATAACTTGATAGATACGAGTGTGGTGGTTGAAATCTTTAGATCGCCCTTAGAAACCATTTAACAAATTGTAAGTTGGTTTGTTCTTGATTTGGTAAATTGAAGTTTCTACTTGAAATTCCCTTGTAACATCCGATTTGATATATTCAGCTTCAGCTGCTAAGCAATAGGCTTGGCTCGAGCAATCTTAAATACTAAAAGCCAATTCAATTTTTATTGAGGTAGTTGATTGTGTCTTTTAGGCGGACTAATATCGAAAATTAAATCCTCGCTGCGAATTCGACCTTCATATAGAGATGGTAAGTCAGATCTTGAGTTTGATTGCTGTCTTCAGTTTGTAGAAGTTTTCTTTTTTAATTTGGTGCTTGCTTTGAGTCTCTTAAATGGAGTGATTCAATATTCTAAGAGACGGGTAAATTCTCAGCTTCACTGATGAAACGACTAATATAGCTACGAAAGGACACTTTGCCAAATGCGTTAGCGTTTTTGATTTCAAAAAGAATTCTGTGTTAATAAACCATGATTTTTTTTCTCCAATGGATTAGGAGAGTTAGTATGGTTGTCAAAGAAGTTCTAAACTCATAATGCGGTTCTAGTGGTATCTTGAAGGAATCTGCATTCATTGGTTCGTGTATACAGTGTCGGGACAGAGGTTTGGTTTCAATGTTGTTTAAGTTGTCAGTCAAGGTAACGAGGCTTCCAGAACACTAAGTCATAATCCTGAAAAAAACAGTTTGAAATGCCACTGTACACTCATTGTCTTCGTAATCAGAGAACTGATTAGTACCCCGAAAGTGTCATTCATGTGATAAGATACTTCTAAGTTACGAAATGCAACATGCCACTAAAGCTGGTACATTTTTTTGGTTCTCACTGTGACTTTTTATTTGACAAAAACATTTTAGTCAAGGAGAAACTTTTTGTGGAAGATTAGAGTCGCTATATTGTTGGTGGTGTATAGTGAAATTCCAGAAAGTAATTTATTACAAATTGCTGTTTCGGAAATTTTATTTTATTCATAAATACAGCCTGTTGATTCTACATTTAGTATACCTTGATTTCTCATTTTTCCAATAATTTATTTTTTTTAGTACAAAGGCTAAAAGTGAGATTTTAAGCTTTGCTTTAGATTTAAATTTAATCTGGTCATTACCGAAACACTTTGGGATCTAATAATAATCAATGTATCCTTAAAAATATCTACGCAAACGATTTTTAAAAATGAGAAAAGCACACCTGTTGCAAAGTACTTATTAGATGAAAATTTATTTAAGCAGCTTTTACCTGCTCTTAATAAAAATGTTTAGAATATTTATGTTTATGCCTAAGTATACGATCAATCAAATGATGTTTTTTGCAAACAAGACATAAAAACATAAAGAAGGAAAAATTATACATAAAACCTAATAAAAAGAGTACCAAACAAACTTAGCCAATATATTATGAGCACTTCTCCAACAACTCGAGTTGATATTATATTGAACTTTCTCGGTCCGTCCTTAGCTAAAAGCAAACTCCTCAAGTAACAACACAGATACACACTCACACACACATACACGCATTAAATCCGTAAAGAAAAGCTGAATGTGCGAGGGTGGTTGGTTTTACTCTATTGCCCGATAAAGTCCGAACATAAACCCCCAAGGCTATTCAAAAGGCAAAAGATCAACACTATATTGATGTGCAGATGATATTGAGTAGTAGTATATAGAGAGAGGAGGGTAGCGTTCTATAAAATATTAAAGAAACTAAGCCTGATGCACATTCCCTGTATCATTATATATTCAAATCGGAGAAATATGATAATATTAATGTATGGCATCGTAAAAACGTCGAAGGGTATATTAAAAAAAAGACAGAGCAAGGAGCATTAAAGTCACTTAGAAGGGAAAAATTACTTTACTATTTGTTTAAGAAAGATATATTTCTGAGGGTACAAAATTATTCAGAGAAGAAATGTGCATGCTGTGCATATTTTCGTTTCTATACAGACAATAAAGGTACGACTAAAAACAGCTAAAAATCGACTCTAGAAATTTATTTTCAAAATCGGATTAGCTTCTGATACTTAAAACCAAACAACTAACATACATATAGCTATTTATTTTTTAGAAGTATCTGCTTAGAAAGTTTAACAGAAATGATTAAAAAGACAAGGTTAGCCAAGATAGTGTTGTTAAACGTTAGTTTTGCATTTTGTTGTAAAAACACAACACACCAAAACGTCAACTCGATAAAATAAAATTTCTATGGGCATAAGTAGTCCCACCAAAGGTGTACCTATTTAGATAAGCAAAAGTGATTTTCAAAGCCAAAAAGCTTCAAATCATCCGAATACAATCGATAATGAGAAGAATAGATTTTCCTTAGAGCTTTGGCCGTGACGTGCCGTACTAATAAGTAAAGAAACTAGTAATCCCCGGACATTTCAAAACAACATAAATTTCTATTTATAAAAGTTCATTTCATACAAAAAGCAAAGCAACTCTTCTTTTATTACATAAATTTTTAAAGTCCATCTAAGATAATCTAAGCTAATCTACGATATTCATTTTAAGATTGCCACAATCACAATACAAGTAATTTCAAATGTAACCTCCCCGTTAAGCTTAACAACCGTCGAGACACTAGAGGCATTTGTAATATAAAAGAGTAACAGATAAGAGGTCACCAAACATGGATGCAACAGATGAATGTTACGGTTTGCCAACATTGACAACAAATGGTTTGAGTCTGCGCGACGCACCGGAACATCTCCAATCTTGATACGTTAAGCGGGTTACGGTTCGGTATTACGGTGGGCGTAGGGTTCTATTACAAAGTGTACCCACCTTTAATGGATGAACACTAACTGACTTGAATTACGAGTAAAATTGGCCGTCACCTGAATTTCGCATTAGATTAATCAGAAAGTCGATTCAAGTCACTGTACCCATTAAGCGGGTAGGATTAACATCAGCAACATTAAAATTAGTTCAGGAAAGACCACCGTCCTTCAACATAATAAACTAAGCTTGGTAATACACAAAGAATTCAGAAGCCCGTCCACATACATATGGAAGTGAGATCAGACATCGTACAATTAGGCAATACCGACGGCTATGGCAGGAATGAACTTTAGTTGGCTCACGAAATACCTTCCATTCCGAAAGGTGTTGGAAAGCGGAACCACCAGAAGACCTTGTAGCGAACTGCCGTCGGCAATAGTGCGGCTTTTCGGCAATAGTCCGATGGGCTAGGACTGGTAAATAGTCAGTACACACCTCATACATAGGTTGCCCAGGAGGAAGGAAAATAGGGAAGAAAAGAGAATTTCACTTGGGAATTGTGCATCTTAAATAGACAGGGAAAGTAGCCTCTAAAACCGATAAGATCATCACACGTACAATGACCGAAAATGGCGGAGCACCGCAACCGATAACTTGACACTTAATAGTTAAAAAGCAGCAAAAAGTGGCAGATTGTTTAAGAGTGAATTTTTTTTAGTCATCAAGTAGTGAGTTCTTGAACATGGAAGGGCCGAGAATCACAAACGTAAAGACGCACAGGTGTTGTGATGACGGCACGAAGTTAATCGCAGCCGTGCCTCGCCGGCTGTATCGTTTATAGACAAGTTCGTCAATCGCAAGCTAAATATAATCAGAGTTGGGTAGGGGTAGTGCAGTGTTGAACGACTGGACAAGGCGTTCACAACAACGGTAGTGGTCTCATCACAAGACGTTCTCATTGCGATCCTTCAGGACAGCGCGGCAGTTGGATTTGGTGGCTGCAGACAACACATGAATCATGGTATCATCGTTCATTGAAATTGCTGTGATGGATTTTCGGTCGTTACTGGCCTCATTTACAGGTGGCCACCGGAGTGGGCGGCTGGCAGCTGTAGAACGGAGAGTAGAGAAAGAATGGGAGTTCCGGAACCCTCCCCTACGACGAGAAGAGTTGTCTAACTTCTCCCCACCACGAGGAGCGTTCTGGAACCTCCCCCATCCACGTGCGGATGCTGACTTAACCTAAAAGTATAACATAACATTCAATAAATTCACAGTTTTCACCTTCTCAACATTATTGGTACTATTTGCTAATACCATCTCCACGATTACAGTCACTCAAATACAAAACTTTAAAAAAATCCCAGAAACCTTCGATGAAAATATTGTACCTACTCAGAATTGTCTAAGACATCTTTGATGCATTCGTGAAAGGATGCAGCCCCCTTAAGCAGTTCACTAATTCTAGGTACATAATGTGGTTGCCAATAAGGCATCTCTACAAATCAACATTCGTAGACATTATACTACACCAATGGTTAGGTTAAGTCACCACCCGAGCGTGAAGAGGGAGGTTCCAGAACGCTTCTCGTGGTGGGGAAAGGTTCCTCAGCTCTCCTCATGGTGGGGGAGGTTTCAGAACCCCCATTCTCTCTCTACTACGGAGATTCCAGACTATCCGGCCGAGGTACCAAACTGGCCAGCCAGAGTTCTCGTCAATCTGTAGAACACAAGATACCGATCAGGTCTCAGTACTCGCGTGCGCGGACGTCCTTTCGTGGTGGTGGTGATTGTTGGCAAAAAACATGAATGGATGTCTTTGTCATATCGTTTGAATCCTCATGGTAGAGAGCTGGAGATGGATTGCACACAACGTCTTAGAACTTAGAACCAAGCAATATCTGGAGGTCACTTTGTTTTAAGGATTAGTAAGTATATAGTCGAAGCAATGAGTGTAGTGCTAAAGGACATTAAGCAAGCCACGTGCACCAGTGGCAAAATTTGTTTGCGAAATAATATTTTGATGAAGGAGGAAGAAGAACAATGATGAAAAAAATTTTTTCTCAGATGTTGATAATAGTGGTCTCCTCTGTGGTCAACCTAGAACAAAGAAAAACAAGGACAGAAACTGCCGTGTATTGAGGAGTTTACAAACGTATAACGGAGGGCTAGATAGTTTCTTAGGTATTTGGTGGGAGGGAATTCGAATTGCGTTTAACGCTTTTAGATTGAATTCCGGAAAAAGTTCTCAGTATATCGAGCTGAACTTCTCGGTTAAGAGACCGAGTCACCTATTAGACAAGCTACGATGTTTTTTCCTTCGTGTTTATTTCCTGATCTAAGATATCCATTTAACGAGAAACAAATATACTTAGCAGAAAGTTGAAAATGTTCAATGATGCATTAAAGACAAACAATTTTGTACCAACTTCTTTTACTTTTACCAAGTTCTATTATTTATTACTTAATTTGTAACAGTCCTTACCTGCATTCAAAGGCAACCGACTGGGAGCTAGTCAGGGTTTAACAAACTTTTTCTGTCTTTGGGGAAAGAAGATTTGTTACACACCTAATATCTATGCTTTCTAAAGTATCTAATATAATAATAATAATAATTCTAATATACAAAGTAGCATTTTAAAATGGTTAACACAACTGTTCAAATAAAAGTAAATTCGTAACTATAGCGTTTGTTTTTAATACGAATATTGAAGCAGGTAAAACTAAGCGTAAATTGTCTGGAGAATCGTCTCATTTTTCTTTTCTTTTAGCGGCGACAGCAATACAAAACAAAGATAGCGAGTCAGTCTATTCTTTACTTAGGAGACAACCTCATACAGTTTGGTCGTCATTTGTCATCTGTTCCTGAGATTTAAAGTTTTATATTTTCTTTACGAATGCACTCTGTTTTTGTATTATCAGTTTATCAATTATAGGTCGTTATTATTAGTAGCAAAGAAATTCAGAGACCATAAGGATATTTAGAATGGGAATAACTCTTTAACCTAGTGGTCTTACCAATTTATAAATCGATATAACAAAAGGTGCTAAAATAGCCAAACGACATAGTGAGCGACTAAAAAGGCTGTTCTTAGTCTAAATTCAACAAACTGAAACAATTCTATACCATGTGAATAAAAAAAAATTAAAACCAACCAATCCTTTAATGTCTGTTACAATCCGACTGAATGCTATAAAGCGCAGCCTTTTCGTAAATTTGGATTAACCATCCTTCGAAAGAGATGTAGAACAGTGGATTCCAGGTAACTATGATGAGTTGCACCCTACAAATTCCTATTGCCGGTTAGAATACCTCCGCGTTCGGTTAAATTCTAGTTGCCTCTGCAAAATGACCATTAGCCTCAGTCGTAAAACAACAACCCATGTAAATATAAAATATGCCTATATAAACTAATTTGCAGTATATTGAAAGAATCCCCCTATAATGTTTCTCCTTCCTCTGAGGTAGTGTTGGAAGTATAAGGAAAAGAATCCAGACGATTTGAAAGTAATATAGTCTAACGCAGAAATTCCATAAAATAGGGTGATGAAAATTAGTGATGAAGAGCTGATTTTGATTTCAACGTATGGTTGTGATGAATCATCCGACGAAAGTTTTAGCGACGAGTTTATGTATTTGCATGGCTTGCTTTGGTATTGTTACAATGTATCATAATATGTATACAGGAAAGACCTCTAAATGTAAAATACTATCTGATTTAATATTTATGAATTCTCTATTTATTTGAAGCGCATCAGCATTTAATTTATAAAAAGTAAAACAAAGCAAACAAAAAATACTTTCGAGTATTTATTATTAAAAAAATGTTTAAAAACGCGTTGGGTATTATAATTTTTAAACTGACGACGCATGTAACATGTCAGCTTCATACTTTATATTTTTATTATATTTTGTAATGATCATTTATCATGGATGGCTCAATAAAAATATTGTGTCAGTGGTGGTAGCATTAAAAGAATATTCGGTGGGTCCTCTCTCTCCCGGTGGCGAGGGTTCGTCGCGCCGTCAACATTTCCTTGATGTCATCCACCGCACGCTGTTCAAATCATTAATTTTATACAAAGAATGTCATCCGCACTTTCGCGAACGAACTGTGTCGTATTCATAATTAATGTGGCCAAAATTATGGTTCGTACATTTTCTCGCCCGCCTCGAACAATATGAATTTCCAACAAACTCTGCGGAAACTCTTCAAGTATTTCCGATGTTTCCACCAGCCAGCAGCATCATGTTTTGTGTTGTTCTCCGAGACGTGCTTCACGACCGAAAAGTACTTTATTCGAGGTTATTTCTGTTTATAATGTGTTCTCAACTATGCACAAACTTTACTAAATAGTACGTCATTGTTGTCGAATATAATTTTTATGTTGTATGTAAACTATTTTTGTTTCGTTGGTAAAAAGTTGCTAAATGCATAAACGCAGTAAACTTTAATTACTGTCCAGATTTTAGAATCTTGTAGATGAACTTCACAATGATGTCTTCACGTTGAATCAGAAAACCAAACACATCGTATATTTATACTAAATTGGCTATAAATCGTTTTTGAATTTTACTGTTCTTTAGGTAAGATCATTTGTAGTTTTTGAGCTTTATGTTTACTAATACTAAGCAAATTTGATAAGCGCTCTCGATTAATAGCAAAATCTTTCACTTTGGAAAAACACAAGCCATCAAAAGCAGGTCATTTTTGTTTACTGTAAATTACAAAGTCTAGGTAGACAGAACGAGATCTGTATGTTTAGTAGTTTCTGAGTTACAGCTTTTCAAAGAATGGCTATTGTTTCAAAAAACCGCTAAAATTGATATAAGTCGATTTATATTGCAAAATATCTCTTAAACTACCACTTTATGCAACGATTCATCGGGAACGAATTTCAAGAGCATTAAATTAGCAACAATTTGAGTACTGAATGATGTTTGTACGTTAAATAGTTCGCGAGATCATGCAATATATGTAAATGATGGAATGGTAAGTAAAATAATACATAATTATAAATGAAATAGTAATTCTTAATTGTTAGTAGAAAAACGGAAAAGAACATTATATATACAGTGTGTAGAAAAAGTACGCACATATTCATTTATGGCGTTATTTTTAATTTTTTGGGAAGAATGCTAGAACACATCAATTTTATTTATTTACTTATCAACAATATTTTAAGCAAAACAGTTTTGCTTCAAATTTCAAGATGGCGTAAGGACGCCATTTTAAAGAAAAAATTAATACAAAGGTTACTTGTGTAATAGCTCATTTTGAAGAATAATCTAAGCTGCATGACTCTACATTCACTTGTCACTGAGCTAACTGAAAGAGAAAGAATCGAAATACTCATAATGCATGGTTGTGGTGATAAAACTCGAACGCAACAAGAAGCATGTGATTTATTTAATAAAATGGCCTGCTACGGCCGTAAACAATAACAAAAACAATAACTTTGACAGGTCGCCATTTTGTTTTAAGAAGTTGAAATTTTCTGAAACTTGGACATTAAATGTATATCCGTGAGAACTTCAAAATGACCTATTACACAAGTACCCTTTGTATTTAAATTGTTTTATAAAATGGTGTCCTCACGCCATTTTGAAATTTAGAGCAAAACTGTTTTGCTTAAAATATTGCTAATAAATAAATAAAATCGACGTGTTCGAGCATTCTTCCAAAAAATTAAAAATAAAGCCATAAATGAATTTGTGCGTTACTTTTTTTACACACTGTATACACCAAAAGTAGGTAGAAAATTTTCTTAATGACATGAATAACATCCTGAAAAACTCTTCAATTATAAGGTACGTCACATAGCAGAATAATACATTTGTTGAATCCGCATAACACCAGTCAATTTGAACATTAGTTGGTCTTTAATTTCTTTGAAGAAGTAGAAGGAATGATCTCTTTCTCAAACACCTTCCTTATTTGCTTCTGCTGCTGCTCTACTACTGTCTCAAGTGTGAAAGGTGCTTTGTCGTTGCAATCAATGAGTGGTTACGGGCTGTTGTCTCATGACTGTCCAAGCCATGGTGTGCATAGGGAAGAACAATTGAGCCCTGCTTTCCTGCAACCACATGCATTCCTACACCTTTTCTTGCACTTACACGAAATAAATTTAAGCAGGCATTGTGGAGAAACTTACCTGTTACTCTTGCGTAGAGAGGGACCCAAGCTTGTAGCAGCCCATCTCCATTCAAAAAGATTTTTCTCATTTCCCAACCATGTTTGCACTTGATAGTAGTACTCAGTCTATGATACTTGGGAACATCACTGACAAGATTGCATTTGGTTTTGGCTGCTGTCCTTGTCAACAGATTTTAGCGCAGATCGTTAAGGTCTCCTTTTTTGGACCCCACTTCATGCAGTTGAACAAGGATAGATTCTTCTGCCTTAGCAACTTTCTCAGGTGTTGCCTTAGAATTCAAAAAATCCTTGCTTTATCTTCAAGGTGAGGTCATTGTTTGAAACATGAACAAAACTTGTTTTTTTCTCGGCCAAAATGTAGAATGTTGAATCGTACCCACTGAACGCATGAACAAACATTAATACAGGTTGATGAATAAAAAATATCACCATGTTTACTCCTTCTACGTTTGCAGTAAATAGAAACAGTGGGTCTACATATTCACCAACCACAAAAACTGTGTCGTAAAGAGCACTCATGGATATGGCATTGTTGATAGTCAAAGAATCTCCATCTTCTTCTGCCTGGAATAATAAACACTTTCCTTTTGAAACGTATCCTTCAACAGATCAATAAACCGTCCCTTGATGATGTCATTTGACAAAATTTTTTTTAGGGAAGGTGAGCTGTTGTTTGTTCATCAAATACGATGTCGGGACATATATTTCTCCTATTCCAGAAAATGTCTTTACGAATTCCCTCTTCACAGAAAATTGAGGTCGTAAACGGAGACAATTCATAACTTAAGAAGTTTCTCAGATTTTCATCGGACTGCTTTGTTATGCAAACTCTATGAAAAATTGTTAGCGGATCAATGGTAAATGTTTTCTTTCCCACTCGCATACTGTATGAAGCAAGAGTCGTGATCTTGTCCTTGCTTTTGAATGTCACCTTTTGAAAGTTGTTACCAACTATTCTTGACATATCTTCCTTGCCAACTTTTTCAGCTCAGTGGCAATTAACTTCTTCTCCTTCCATTATTCCAGAACTAATGCATAACAGGGAATCACATTTTTTGAGGTTATATTATGTGGTTCCAATGTGGATCAAGTGAAACAAGTAGTTACAAATGAAGATCTAAACTGGGATTCAGAAAATGAGCTTCCACTTGCAATATTTGTACCCCCAGCTGCCTCACTAAACGTTATTCAATGGTCTAAATCACCAGACAATACAGTGATACCAACACCATTTGAAGAACCTTCTGAACCTGATACTCCAAGCACTATAGAAAATCCTTTGAACTTTTTTATACATTTAATTTCTGAAGAACTTCTGCAACAAGTAGTATTTAGAGACAAATGTATATGCTTCCTAAGATAATATATGGAATTTACATACACCTACTACACTTGAAGAAGTGAAATGTTTTTTGGGTATGAATATTCTAATAGCAATAAAAAACTTCCTAGTTAGAAAGACTATTGGTCTTCTCAAAAACAGATGCGTCATCATTTTATTTCGCCATGCATGCCCCGAAATCGTGTTAGTTGGCTTCTTGGAAATATCCATCTAAATGATAATTATCTCGAGGCCAAAAAAGGACAACCTGGGTTTGACAAATTATACAAAATACGACCCATGTTAGATAAATTATCGGAAAATTATGCGAAACCTTACAAACCTTCGCAGTGCCAAGCTATAGATGAATCGATAATTAGGTTCAAAGGTAGGATCTCATTCCGTCCGTATATGACTATGAAACCTATAAAAAGAGATTATGAAATGTGGATGAGGGTGAATCGATTTGGTTTTTTGTCCCAATTTCAATTTGCCTTGTATAGAATACCTGCATCCTACATATATCAGTGAGTTATTTATTTCTTCTAAGGAAAATCAATAACATAAATGAACAAAATCTAGGGGAAAGAATGGTAACTGAATTGACCATAAAGTTAGTAGAAAACACCACGAAGTTTATATTGACGATTAAGAAATGTTGCACAAAGCTACAGTATAACGCTGCTGTTTGTACATAACCTGCTACTGCTGCTGTTCAGTGCTTTAATTTCAGCGATTTGGACTGGAGACCGTTTAGGTTCTTTTTAAGCCTGTTCGGTTGGAGTAGTGGTGCAATTTGGTTGGCAAACGTACATACTATCCGCATTGGTGTGGTTTCTGGATTTCGATATCACCCATTTCCTAGACGTAGAGTTACGAGATGCGATGGTTAAGCAGCTGAGGGTGTCAACATCCTATGATTATGGAGGGGCGTGCGACATGGTGGTGGTGGTTGATACGTACGTCGGTAATATTGTTTGTCTGCGGTTGCAAAATCTACCAACTAAAACGTTGTTTGTCGGTATGACTGGCAGTGGAGGCGGTGGAATTGGTTGCGCAAATGGAAGTGTCAGGGGCCCATGGTGATAAAACCGTTGGCTCGTGGTAACGTTTGCGGCAAAAACAGTGCATATGGTTAGATAGAAGGGATCTTGTGGTTATTCCGCGCTGCGGAAATGGAATTCGGTAGCGACCGATAGCAACGAACGGTGGCAGTGGTAGACTCGATCGTACTAATTCTGCATTTAGAGAAGTATTAGAGAAGTGGGCACCTTGAAAAGCACAAAAAGGAAGCATATATCTAACACCAATTAGTCCGCTTGATCGGAGAGCTTACTGAACGCTGATTTCACAAAACGTAGGATAAACCTGATCTAACAGCGGGAAAAGAAGAGAAAAAAACAGAAGAAAAAGTAACACACTTAGGGTATCACTGTCGAAGTCTGCACCTATCATTTCTTATTTCAACATTAACTGTCCTACACATTCAAACAATGATTAGTTATTTAGAAAATAAAGTTTCAACAACCGACCATGACAGTTTCTCCTCTGATCTGGATAAACTGCTTCTTCCAGAATTATCTGAGATATATTAACTCAATCTAGACTCAAAATGCAAAACATTGATCAAACTAGAAATCAAAGTTATCTAGAAAATATTTGCAAGCCTAGAACGTATTTATTTATTACCAAAGTATGCTAGCTTTCAGCAACACAAGCGTGTTCGTACAAGAGCAAAGACATTGGCAGGTGTATATGATACTTTATATAGGAAGAAGTATTTTTGATCAGAAGTCGTTTAACTCAAATTGTTTTCTTTTGTGTTTCTCAACCTTCAAGAGTGACATAAGTAGAGTAATTAAAAGGATAAACTCAGGGATGAACTGAACTACTAAGAAATCAAAATTTTGTCAACAGCCCAATAATCCTTGTGACAAATCTAAATTTAAAAATCGTTGAATGAATGAGCTGAGCTGTTATAGTATTAAATATGAGCAACATTGATTAAACTTTTGTAGGTGAGAATGAAAGAAGGCTGATCTTCTCAATTGTTTTAACACTCATACAGCTCATTGCCAGTTTCTAGAGTAAACAAGAAGCGTCCATTCTTTAACCTCTAAATGAAATTCAATGTCATGCAGCCAAGATATGAGCTGCAAACCAGAGAGTACTGAGGTTTCCTGTAACGATACTAAGCAGGTCAAACTTTATGACTAGATAAACTTTTCCAGATTTAGAGCTTACTCTAAACTTAAAATTCTACAAGCCAGCATTAAAAACGGCTAGATTGTAATTAAAATGAAACTAGAAACCATATATAAGACATTTTGTCTTTGTTATTATCTATAGTTTTAATTTTTTGTGTCTTACTCTAAGACTGTTAGATAAGCCGGGGACTGCTAAATGTGTTTTACTTCTTTTGTCAAAATTTTACCGTTAGATTTGTGGAAATATCTTTTAGCCAGCACCTACCTCACGGCGCCCATGGATGTAAGATTTAGAATAATCAAACTTTAAGGATCATTTAATGTGTCTCCTGTATGACAATGGGCTTCTTGCAAAATCTTCTTCTTGTCTAATCATCTTGACGTTACAGAATCTGTCTTTTCTTCCAGATTCTTCTTTGATCTGTATTTTCTTGTCTTTGTGTAGCTTCAAAGTAAATTCTTAACCAATTTGCAACGGATAATAACTTACGCCTTGAAACTAAGGCGGAGGGTTTCAAAATTCTGCTGAAATAGTGACGTCCAATGGATGCACATTTTGTACCAAAATCTGACGTCCAGTTTTAAACTTTAAATAAATACTAAAAAATTTTATTGTTCTGATTTTAGTTTAGGTTTTGACCAAATTAGCTTGATAACGTTAGTCAATTTCTATAGCAAAATAATTGCTTTCGCTACGAAACTCAAAAGCTAAAGAGGACAGTTTTGAGTAAGTACGAGTTAAGACATTGGTTACGTTTTACCGTGACTTGTTTCAAGTTAGATTGGCTTTACATTATATTTTCAGACTCTATTACTTGACAAGACGTTTTAAGTATTTTTGAAAAAGCTAGATCTTTGATTTCATTACGCTTTAACTTGGAAAAAAAACTGAGTAAAAACTCGATTGGTCTAGAACAGTTTAATTGACCCAAAAAATTTAATTAGCCTTACACGATTTGGAAAAGCTTTTCTGGCTCGATTGATTAACGTGATCGGCCCGAGAAGTTAAAAAGCAAGCCCGAAATTCTGAAGATATCTTAGCAATTGAAATGGATCTGTTCTGGACCCAAGCCATACATAGTCAGAACGTCCACTGGTTTAGAAATTGTGTAGTGTGCATTGCAACGTGAAATAGAGTTTGTATGTACCGAGAACGCTTTTTTTTTTTTGATTTTATTGCATCTGTGGAAAATTTGTATAAAAATATGCGTCCACACAAATTTGTCTGAAACTTTTTACCTATATAGTTTGATCATAAAATCAAGAAGAGATTTTTCTCCAAATTCTTTCTTTTTTTGTAACCACCAATTGACATAATTGTCTTAATCTGGAACTTTTGTCTGTACTTTCTGAAATCTAACCCAAATTCTTCTTAAAATCATTCAAATACATCACCCTTGATGGCTATTGTATATCTAATAACGAGCCTTTTGGCTGTTATAATTAATACTAATGTATGTACTTACCAAGCTAAGCTTTAGTTGGAAGCTTTTGGCATGAGTAAAAGGTGGAAGCAATAAATGAGAATGCATACGCACAGGTAGATGTAACAAACAGGTTTATTATCAATTTATTCCCCATTCAACAAAATATATGCAACCATAAACATAAATCTCACTTAAGAACAAAATTAAACGGATAAATTTTAAAATATGTCAATTAAGAAGAGTATTTTAAATTACATAAAATAACTCAACCTAATAATGAAAAAAAAATCTTTTGCAATAAGTAGCTCTAAATATTGATGAGTTTCTAGGTTGTTATGTATAGTTTTTCTAGTTTGGTTAGGTTTATGGGATGCTCAGAAAATGTTTGAAAAGGTTAAGTACCTGCTTAAGGCAACTTTGTTGTTGTTATCCATCAAAGTGTAGATGTCAGTGCCAATTACAAATGTCAGTTTTTATTTTCCACAAGCATGAGCGTCAGCAAAACCTTTTGGAGAGTCTTCGGGCATCAGATGTTAGTATAATTAGGTACTTCTCCCCTAGAGTATCCTTTCAAAACCAGGGTAGACTATGATACTAAAAGTTCTAACAATATGTGGAAATTCCAAAAACGTAAACAATTTTAGTATGTTTTACAGAACTAGTTAGGTATTGTAATAATCAGGTTAGAAAAGCGTGTCAGTAGCAGAGTAAATGTGAAATGAAGGTATCCGTGATTAGACATCCTTATTTCCGATCAAAGTTAGTTGGTTGAAGTTTTGCCTATGTTTGTCTTGTAAACCTAACTGTTGCATTAGATGACTAAATCATTGTTAATTCTTTGGTATTTAATTTTAAGAATCTCTGAGCTAACTTAGACAACTTTTTTTATCGAAGATTACCTAGAGAATGCAGTCAGAAAATCCTGAATAGAACTTTTATACATAAAGATAGTAGCATCATACCCTGTTAGACTTCAGACAGATTCTACGCACTTTTCTAGATTTTGAAATTTTAGAGCATTTATCAGGTAATCTTCACTTTAAAACTTTTTCTTCTTTTCTTGGATATGCGGGCTACTCCATGGTTTATACCAATTGAGCGAGTGAACGAACAGGATCAAAATTCAGACAACAGACGTGAACGTGTATAAATACAAACAAACACGAACAACCGCAAACGTAAAATTGGATTTTTATGTCATTGATCGCTATTATTGTGAAGGTAAATACAGATGAGAAGGCTGAAGAAAAGAATTGCTGTTTTTGATAGAAAAATAAAAATTATAGATACATTTTGGTTGAAAATTTCTGTATGCCATTTTTTTGAGTTGGATCGTTTCGTGAGCACTCGATATAAACTAAGTATGACCAAAGTAGATAAATGGGCAGCGTTGGCTATCTTGTGTTTAAAAGATCGCGAACATCCTAATTAGAGTTTGTCCGATCTGGCGTGGAATGATTCAGTCATATGTAAAGAAAACCTGTCCTGGTGAGCCCAAAACTTGAAATGTCACTATAGTTTTATTATAGGTTTTCCAGTACTGTGCTAACAAAAGATCGATCATGAACTAGCCCAAACTTTCTTGGACATAATAGAAATTGAAACATGAACGAGATAACTAAGACCAAGTCATTCTGGTTTGATGCTATCTATGCAACCAGACCAACATCTTTCTTCATAAGGGTGCAAATGCACTCACTTGTATTTTCCTAGCAGCACTAATGCCCAGAAGCAACACACGTCTTTTGAAGTTCAAGTGATGGTAACAGCGAACTGGATAATCTAGTCGACCATCACATGGTAGAATGACATTCTGAACTCCAGACGTATAAACAATTGACTGGCTGCGCGTTCTCACGACTCGCCTGCGTTGCGGTGGCTTCAGGGAGGGTTTTGTCTTCATTTGACGTTTTAAAAAAATTTAATTATATAAACACGGCTTGGACCACCTCTTTATGCAGACCATTCGAGTTAAACTTTGCTCTTCATTATTGAATTTGGACAAATTTCCCTTTGCCTCCACTATAAAACAAGAACAGTCGATAATATACGATCGCAACCGAGTATTCTGTTCTAAGATGATTCCTGTACAAAAACCTACCAAGAAAGTAAATAAAGATTTTAATCGTCATACACGGTGCGGCTGTGTCTAGAACAGAAAAGAGAAACATCTGCAACGAGTTGATCTTATAAACCTATTTAGTTAAAACCGTGATGCCTGTCGTTTTTGTTACAAAAATAGGTATGGTTTGTGACTTCCTGGTTTTCTCCTCCACAATGGCCAGCACGTTACTGATTCTCACGTTTTACTCATGAGTCCGGGGCGGTAAATTTAAAAAATCAAACCCGAAACGCTTAGTTGTTAGTTATCTAGGCATTACCTTGCTGTTCTTTTTTCTTGGTAGCTTTAAATCTTATTTAAATAGGAATCTACTGCAATACATTTATTGTAATAGGATTTTAAATACAATTTAGTTTAGGTAGTAGAAAGATTTGTTTTCAGTTGTTAACTTGATTTAGCTTTGAAAAGGGATCTTGTTACCTTAACTGTGATAAGATGCTTTAATCTTAGGTAATATTTACTGAGGAAGGCATTGGTACTTGTTGGTATACGGATTCGAAAACTAATTTCCAGAGCAGACTATACTTGATAGGTGCCATGCTGGAATCATTCTTTCGTAACTTACTATGTAACTGATTGTGAATAATACCAGAAGAAAACTCGTTTAGGTTATCACTAGTATTATTTTAATTCTGCGCATCATTTAGTTTGCATTTCTCGCTCTCGGTTTTTTATTTACTGCTTTTGCTTGAATTTAATAAAAAAGTCACATATGTTGGTGGCTACTATGTTTATCATTCAATGCCAGAAGACGCTTATAAATAGCGAGAGGTAGTTACAGGTTGCTGTATAAATGTGAAGCAATTTTTAATGCTTTTAGTCTTCCAAAACGTCTACAGGTAAATTCTAACAGAAACTACGGAATAATAATCTGTTGCTCACAAGTAAAACTACGTGGTAAACACCTGCTACTCTTTCTTCTATTCCTATTTTCCTTCTTTTTCTTATTATTCAAATGCTATTATTTTTCTAGTAGAATAGGCATATTTATTTTGATTTGAAACTCGAAATAAAACTTTTATTGTTATTCTCTCATTACTTTGTATCTGTATTATAGTGGTTTGGTAAACATTTTGCTAATTACCATATTAAAAGCCAAATCAACTTAAACAGAAAACACAAGATTACGATTGTTTTTTATTTCTTTCTTTTTCCCTAAGAAAATAAAAATTCTGAGAACTGGAGCGGCATTAAAATTTAAAGAAAATTTAGATAGAAGTGATTTAACCTTTATGGGTCGTACTGACAATATCAATGGAATGATTACATATGTAAAACAAGTAAGATATAATTTAAAATTCCGTCTACGAACAGGGAACAAACAAAAATCAAAGAAAGAAAATTCCGTTTGAATTGAGCCAGTTTTTTTTCTTTATATAGTATATATCAGGGAAGAAAGAGAGTGCAAACGTTTCCAGTCTTCTAAAATAATAATCGAAGGCGAATGCAGTGGTGGATGCGCGCTTAAAATTGCCGAAGAGATAGGAAACCGAGGATTTTCCATGGTTTTAAAATGTAACCGGGCGCTCCTCTATAAATTATAAGACACGACTTCCTGGCAAAATAATAACGGAACTTAAATGTTGCATAAATAATTTTATACATCGCCCCTCTGAGCAGAACAAATTAATGAAATATAAATATTACGACGTATAATTTCCTCGTGGTTTTTAGTCTGGTAATACTACATAGGGAAAAACTGAACAAAAGGAGAAAATGCACCAGCAAAACCTTATCTTGTTTGTTCAACTACTTGCACAAAGCCCGATTAGTCGGAGCTTATATGATCGAGAGCTTGACATGTTTTTGCAATCGACAACCCCTTTACTACCCTCGCATCCTCCGAGGCCGACGCCGCCGTCAGAGCTTTCGAAGGTAGTGAGGGTAGAAGGGTACGAGAATGAGTGATATATCTGTAGATCACCCCTGCAGCTGACAGTCGTTCCACCAGAGTGTGGCATACACGAGCGCAACAGAGTCTAAAACTCGGGATCTAACTACCCCCGGCTGCCACATACATATCTCATAACTGAATTACTAGTCAGTATTACTCAGTTCCCCGTCTGCCCTAGTCAACTTGGATGCAATAATTCATGGCGCCTCCACTTCGCCTTCATGAAACATTAGTATCTGCTAGGGACAGAACAGGACCTGTTTGCGTGTCTCATTCGTAAAACCCTCCACCCGTTGTTATTATTAGCTTTCCCTCCTTGTGTGACATTTGCAAATCAAACAGGTACGGTCAACCGAAATTATATTCCCTGTTGCTTCTGCTTATCAAAATAACTTTAACTTAGAGACAGACCTTTTTAAGAAACCTTTCTCATGATGCGATACGATAAAAATAAGAAGAAGAAAACTTTAAGGTCAGTGAATAGAGGTTGTTTTGAATATTGATCCGTTAAACTAGGACAATAAAATAATAAAAAAAAACTAGGAAAGACTTTTATGAATTTCCATTTGGTAAATTTGAAAAGTGAATTTCTAATACCTTCTCAAGTTCTTAATTCTCTAAGTGGTCATTTCTGTAGTTAACTAAAACCTGAAATTTAGCAAAGATCATATCAAACAATTTGTTGCCTTATTATCTTCTAGTTCCCTTAAAGAGCCATTCTTAGTCTATTTATTGTTTCTATAGAACCTCGTCTCAAAAATTCTGCGTAAAGGTCAACTATTATTACAAATCTCATTTCATCCTATTACTTTCGTTTTATATATTAAACTAGAAAAGAATGAGTTTCTGCCCATTTCGTTTCGTTATCCTTGACAATACATTTTCCCACACATTAAATGTGAAAATATACGGCTGACTAGAGTTGTTAGAAAAAGTCAAAAGTCATATCTTCATCAATCTGTTTCTAATATGCTTTGAAACAAAACTGTGTAATTGATTAAATAAATTAAATGTCCACTGCATTGATTCTATCAGCATCGAGTTGCGTGCTCACTGACTGTAATAAAATTTGTAATAAAATCTTAGATTTATGTTCAACAAGATGAAATGGAAGTACTGAATATCGAATTAACATTTATCAAAACATAACCTAAAACTAGCTAAGTTTTCATGGGTTCTTTTTGGGTGCGCTACGTCTCGCCAGGCTCAAAAAGTACCATCACAAAGAAAATTATAAAATCGGAACCAAAAACTTCCAAAATTTTACACTTTTAACACTAGTGTACACAAGATTGACGCACATTATGACTGAAACTTTTTAGCAAACCAAACCAGTTCGAACATTCCACTCGTGCAAGTTTCGGTTGATTAGCGAAATATTAAGGTTAGATCGGTTTCAAGAAAATTGTCATGGGAATCTGAATATCATTTTGCAAGAAGATTCTATGACTTAAAATAAGGACAAATTTCTGGTTTTTTAACACTCGCACACATAAAATCGACATGCATTTATGGGAATGAACTCTGCAAATCATGCCGTTCTGACAGTTTACGTGAGCAATTTTGGATTGTTTTGAAAAGTGTTCAGGTTAGATCTGTATCATGCACTACGTTACTAGCTTTCAGATAATTGTTGTAACCTAACTTGCTGACCAACGACACTCTGCTTTGGACCCCATTTCTCTCTGTTTATCTTTCTCTCTCTTTCTCTCTCTCTCTCTCTCTTTCTCTCTATTATTGATACGAAGACTGGTGAAAAACCGTGGACTAAAGACTTGACTGGAAAATAAAGACGATCAAGTCCCACCTCAATAAAATCCAAGTGACCCTCTTTGGATATTCCTTTTTTACCAACAAAACAAAAACATTAATTAAATTTTCTGAAGTGTTAGACACAACTGTAGTTTTCCTGCTGCAAGCTGCTTTAAAATTTTGTAGAAATTATTCCGTATGTGGTGTATTCATTTACATCTATCAGACTGCCTTTTGTTTTCTTGACTTAGGATCTGCTGCGTTCTGACGACGTGGCTGAATTTCTCTTTCTTAACAATTCGAGTATGGTCTAAGTGCGTTGAGCAAAAGACAGTTACAGATTGTTCAGTAACAATGAACTTTTTGATCAGATAAGCATTTTGTACATAATAGTCGAAGGTGGCGTTTTTGTGTTTGATTAAGTATTCTGTAAATGGCAGATATTTCAAGCAAAAACTTTATAAAATATTGAATATAATTGTTTAGAGAAACAGGATCAACCACCAACCAATACTATCCATGCATCTGTGGTACGACGTTGATATCGGCAATTTTAGATATCCCCAAATCATTTGTTCATAGAATTGTTTAAATGGATTTGACCTTTTACCCTTGTGAAATTTAATAGTTTAAACATTCAATTCATCATAAGGTAAAATTCTATGAAAACGTCGACAGAGAGCTTTTTTATGGCAATTAAGTGGATAACATTATCTAGGGAACCACAATTTCGTTACTGATGTTTAGAGAGAAAAGTTTCAGGGAGACTTGCATAGTCCAAAAATATTTGTTTGATGTACAATGTTGACCGTGGTAATCATGAACCTAAATTTAATTCAAAATGCACGTGACTTGACGATTACCGCTACATTCGTCTTCTGGGACATGAGAAATATTTCGGATTTATCCCTGGAGGATAAAATCGCAGTCCTAGTGGTTTGAGGTCCACATAGAACTGTAGATCTATTTTGTCTAGAACACTAAAAGCACTGGGCTAACCAATGGAGACCCTGAACACCCACGGCTCGCCAATGATATAACATAAAAGGCTGAAGCTACATATTTACATGACAGTTTTACATACAGATTTATATTATTATAATTTGGCAAACATTTTTAAGGTTTCAATAGTGAGGTATGATTTCAACAGGATGGGATCGGGCCAAAATAGGTTACTTTACCGCTCTAAAATGGTTAAGGATGTTCTCTTATAAAACCTGGATGAATGTTTTCCCGTTCTTACTGCTGTATCTGCAATGACCATCTTCCCAAAGTCTGTAGTAAGAAGGCCAATGGCTTTTTGTATATAGGATGTTTTGAAAATGAGTATAAATGTCTAGCAAGCTCATTTCTTGACAAAAATTAAGTCTACTGTGCCAAATCTTTTTAAGTGCGCCGTTTTCAAGATATAAGTAGGATGTCAAAATTGTATTTAGGAGTTTTTGTTTTCTCAATATTTCAACACCTAGTGTTTCATCTAATATTATTATCAGAGGCAAAAAATTAGAACTGGGCTAGCCTCCTACTCTAAAAAGAATTGTTCTGCCACCGAAAAAGTAAATAATCCATCTATTTTCCGATTTATCAACAATTTATTTGGATAAAGAAGTCCCTCTTGCATTTTTCTTGTAGAATCAATCATTTCCGATTAGAATTGAATATTTCAAAACAAATTTAGCTGCCTATAGTAAGGTTTAATTATTCGCATTGAATTTATTGACAAAACTTAAGTCCTTTTTGTCATATAACTTTTTCCTTCAAGTGCGCCGCGCCGTTTCAAAAATACTGGGTGTTAAAGTTTCATTAAAAGCAACAAATTCTAAATAAAATCTAATTCTCGGTATATCAAAAACGGTGCATTTTAAGAAACAAAGTTATTTGACAAAAGAATCTTAATTTTTTTTACTGAAGAATTCAATGCAAATGATTGCATCATGATTTTTGAAATAACTTATAACCTTACCATAATCTGCTGAATTTGAGAGGCTTTGGAGAATTTATTTTTACTCAAAAACGACGCAATCTAAGGGAAAAATGCAAAAGGGATGATCTTTTCCACATCGATTGTTAATTGCAAAAATAAGAAAATTAGTTAATTTTTCAGTTTTTTCTTTTAAAGTAATATTCAGGCCTCTGATAGGGACATCGAAGACAAATTACGTAAAACACTAGATACTGTAGAGTAACAAGTATGTAGAGAATTTCATTTCGATATCTTACCTCGTTCTTGAAATATTGAGAAAAAAAGATATTTTTGACACCAGGTGCCTCGAGAAGTTTGGGAAAAAACACCTTAGGGCAAAACAGGTTTAGTTTTTATCAAGAAACGCGCCTGCTAAGTATTTGCATTGATTTTCAAAACAACCTATATTTCTAATGCTCATTTTGAGTAACAAATCTGCAGTTCTAAAGGTAGGCGCTTCAGGAGAGTAATTTAAATTATTGACACAATCACTTTAAAATCTCTAAAGAATTCAGTCAGTGCTGGATTTATTGTCACAGTTTAGTGAGATACCAAGAGCAGGTTCTAATCCAGAGAAAGGGCCAGTAGCACCATTCCTGGGAATGGGAATCAATCCCATCGTTAGTTTCTACGCCATTCCCATACGAGAATCACTCAGTTCCATTGGCACAGAGCGAGATGACCAGGCATTATGTAGTGAACTGGATGGGAAGAGCTTGAAAAACTGTTTGATTGTCTGGCCGTAGATGCTGATTTATGTAACGTCTACGAAGATCTTTGTGTGCATAAGTAAAAATCTTCAACTGGAACACTGCCAAGAGAGAACGAAAGTTTTATTCTTTATTTGCGTTTATAAATTCCTGTTCAGGTTTTGGATTCGTCCGAGTACTAAACGAAACCACCTGGCACCCGAAGGGAATAAAAATATAAGTGGGAGGAATACAGCGGATCCTTTCTCGCCAAAAGGCTACAGTTCAGTCGGTAGGTGCTCAAAAAGGGCAAATAAAAGAAAGTTTTGGTGGAGTTTTGATTTTTGGTACTATATGGCAGTTTGGATGGCTGAACACGATTCAGAGGCTTACCAACAAGAATTATCTCGGGAAGTAGGTTTTCTCCCCAAAAAGCGTAAAAAAAAACGGACTTGTTTCGGTTTTGCGACATAACTCTTAAACTATGCATTTCACGTAGAAGGCGATCCTATATGAAACTAAAGCGGATAAGATTTCCTACATTTAATGTATTTGGGGGTTTTTTCTTCGACTAATAGTTTATCCGCAAGAGCGCCGCAAAAATGGGCGTCAAAAGCCAAAACTTCCAATAACTGGAATTACGGCACTGTACGTAGATTTAACACGAAAACTATCTGTTTTACTCAAGTGTTGACCATGTATTATTTAAAAGTGATGTAAGTGACTATGATTTACGTATTTGTTTTACTAAATACTTTATTTACAGATATCTAGAGCTTAAAGTAACATTAGTAGTAAAAAAGTAATATTTATTATTCATACTCATTTCCGCCTTTTTTTAAAAGGTCTCAGCTGGTCATTGACATCTGCAACGTAGAAAATAAAGGTATGGAATTAGTGGGTGTTCTTATTACTTCAAGTATTTCATACCTTCTGGCGTGGCATATTCATCTTCCATTGGGTCCAATGGTTCAACGGGTAGGTAATCCACTTTGTCCAGTTTGTCATCTTTGTCCTCACCACCATTGCGTTATTGGTGCAGCCTCCCTCGAAGTTGAGGCACATGCTGGAGCAGCAAAGCTCTGCTTTCTTGCACCCACGATTGCGCTGTCAGTTTTTCATTCACTTGCAGGAAACGAGCTTTAATAATGCAGGGGGAACAGGGGGTAGAAGAGTCAATATCTGTTCTCGATCCCCACTTTTCAGCATTTTTTCTACCCTCAGCCATTGCTGGACCTGGTGGTAGACTCTTACAAAGTGCTGCCGTACTCCAGCTGCAGATGGTGATAAAGTGATAAAGTTGGAGCGGTACCTGAAAGCTGCCTTCTTGTAGTACCTTAGGTGGTTGAGCTTGGCACATTTGTTCTCCTATAGGCATACAGTGAGACGAGGAAACGTTTTCCAGTAATAGCTACCATCTCCTGAGTAGCATTTGAGTCTGTGAAGACTTGTATAACCTCAGCAACGTTCACGTTATTTACAAGTGTATTGAAAAACTTCATTTTTCTTTGTCTGAACATTACTGATGTATCTATTGCGTGCAGGAAGAAGATGCTTTTAGCTACCCGTGAACTCCCAGTATCAAGAAGAAAAAAGTAGCTGGAGGAATATTCTTCTTCCCAGGTTCAAGAAGAATACGTTTCCAACCCTGTAAAGACTTATCACAGTAACCAAGAGGTTTACATTCTCCCCAACTACAATTGTCTCATTTGATGTAGCCAAGGACATGGTGGTGTTCACAATCAGGGTGTCTGTATCTTATTTCGCCTGCTTCGATTCCATTTCCGCCGATGAGAGCTTCGTATTAAGCATAGATACAAAGCTTGTTTTTTGGGTTAGCAAAGAACTTTTTTTTGGGCGTTGTTGGTATCATTGTGTTATTAAACAGTATGTCAGCTGAAGCGTGTTTACTTGTTCTTCTCATACGCTCAGCAGTCCTTGTACCACCACGTCATCAGGGTAGCCATCAAAGACAACTACTGCCTGTTGATGATATTTTGACTGGACGTACTGAACATAAATATCTGTCGCAGATTGAAGAAAACGATTGATTTGTAGGCCATTTAGTGTCATATAGGGTCGAATTTTACGTAAAATGTATAGTTTCAGAGTTATTTTGGAAAATTCGAAAAAGTCTGTTTTTACACATTTTTTGGGAAAAATCTATTTCCGGATAAAAGTCTTGTTGGCAAACCTCTGATTCGTATTCAGCGACACAAAATATTATATAGTAGCAAAAATTAAAATTCCACCAAAAGTTTCTTTTATTTTCTAATAAATTCCTGAACTACTAAGAAACTGATAGTATCGGACACCTCATACCCTATTCTATTTTGCAAGATCCCTTTCCCCTCCGCCTTTGCTTATAATAGTGAGAAAGCACCGCTACCTTGGATCCGAACTTCTAAAAATAGAGATCATACTGTTATTTGAGCAGTAGGCCAACTAATCATAGTACGAGGGTGGTCTGAAAAGTTTCCGACCTAACAAAGATACAAGACATTTTTTCTGAAAATTTTTTTTTATTTTTCAACAGAGTCTCCTTGTAACTCTACACACTTCTCCCAGCGATGATTCCATCTCTGTAACCCGTCCAAATAGTACTCGGCATTTTTCTCTGCAAAATAATTGTTCACGAAGGTGATTGCCTCTTCATTTGACGAAAATCTTTGTCCTCCGTA
>VTPC01090650.1:484933-500146 GCA_011009095.1 Ignelater luminosus | reverse complement strand
AAGAGGAGACAAAAAATCTTGTTTCTGTGATAAACATTTACAAAAGTGTATTTTTCTCAAAAACGGTTAGCTTGCGAAACTTGACACAAGAATATCTAAATAGTTAAAGTGTTTAATTCTAAAACTTAGAAAAGTTGTAAGGAAAAAAATAAGTTTGTACTCGCCCACCTAACGGACACTTGTGAGTATTTTCAAATGAGTTGTAGCAAATTGAACAGTTATGTTAAACTCCAAATTCCATCAATTTATTTTTTGTCGTCTCATAATTATGATCAAAAAACGGTTTTGGGCCCTCTTTATACAGCTACATTTTTTTTAGAAACTATTTGAGAAAAAATTCTATTAAAATTTTGTCTTAAATTGACGACTAAAACACGCTTTTGAAGTAGCGGCTCAAACTTATAACTGTAAGATTTACTATTATGTACAGAATAGCCTACAAGATTTGTTTGTGTGAGTTGGCATTGACAGAGATGATCGTGGAATCATCGTTATTATCAATAATACAAATCTAGTTGCATCCTAAACGTGTGACACATCTCCGGTCACATTCTGTGACTGTCGTCATGAACGGCATTAACCGAACTTGACGTCCAATGTCGATCTCAAAGTCTACTATGTATCATATGATGATTGGCTAAACTGTTGCTACGTCATCATAAACTGAAGTAACGTGACTGGTAAGCAATATTAGTAGGAACAGTATAGTTACTTGAAGAGATCACATTACTTTGAGATGACATTTATTCATGTTGTTCATTACATACGAAGACAGTGACAAAATGTAACTGAAAGTGATGTCACACGTCTATAATGCGCCTCAATCTCCATTATAGTAGCAATAGCTTCATAATAGTCTATGTCAATGTTGATTCACACCAACAAATCTTGTTGTGTATTCTTTACATAGGAATTCTTATGTTCGGTCCTCCAACTATAACTAAATGTTGCTAAGTGAAGCTGTAGTAACCGTAAACTATGAATTATAAATGGGTGAAGATAAGAATTTAATAATAAAAATGCATTTTGCAATACTAGTTAGATATTATACAGTGTGTTCCGTAAATGGCACAATGTGATTTCTTGATGAAATTTAAGCAAAAACCAAAGTATAACAAAACATCTTCCAGAGCTTCATTTTCGAATTATACCAGGTAAAAACATCCAGAAAATCTAAATATATGCATATTAACGTTTTTCTTGGAAAAAGAATTTATTGTGAGATATATAAGCTAACACCATTAATAATAAAATCACAGAAAAGTTGTTAGTATCCGTTTTCAAAAAATCAACTTCTTTAGCACCCGGCATATATGCATGCGCATAACTTTATTGCTGACTTGTCATTATTTCGTTACCAAGCAAACAATCAGTCAGACAAGTTACGTTTTATTTATAATGATTACTTACTTATTTAAGGCATGTGTGAGACTGTGAAACTGAGTTGTTTAGAAACATGTTACTATGGCGTGACGTCACCAGCAACATTGCCAACTGCGTTAAACTGGAATCGAGGTTACCAACTTTGAAAAATTTTAAGATATCTTCGAAACTAAGCTACAGAAACCAAAATGCTATTAGACTTAACAACGAGGAATAACGTACCTTGACGTTTATGCGCTATTTACAAGACATCCTGTATAACTTAAGAAATAAACTTCCCTTTCCATTAATAGATAATAATAAAGGCAGTAAATCTAAAAATGTAGCAATAAAATAGGCTTGAGTTTAGAATTGGATTATTCTTACCAGAAAGCATTTTGAATACGAGCCACGCTACCACAGGGTTGCATTTAAAAAAAATGGTTTTTGCAGAAAGAAGCATAGGTAAAGATGGACAAATGCATATTTGCACGTTTTTATCTATGAGATATATATACAGTAAATTTTTAGTGTACGAGCTCATTTCATTTGTTTATCGTCCAAACAATAATTCTATCTTATACATATGCAGAATTCTTTCTGCTGCCATAAATCTCCTCTCAAATATTTTAGAAATAATATATTTAGATAATACCAGATATAAGTAAATTTTAAATAAGTGTCCACTGCTTATAATTTTTTTTAGCATAATATAATAGGCATATAATAATGTTAATTTGCATGTTTCTTGCATGGGATATTTTAGTGCATTTATGCAGTATGTCTGCCCAGCTCTAGTCATGAGCTAAAAAACCGTTTAACTGAATTTAATTTTAATTTGAAAGGAAATGCATAAGCATTTCAATTCTATAAATAAATCATTGGCACAAATAATAATTAGTTGAAGGATTTACTAATTTTCACACAGTTTGTGTCCAAGAACAGTAATCATGATTACGCCTGCGCTTTCACCTGCGCTTGCTGCTGGACACAGGGACATACTACCACAACTTGGTTGTAATCTATAAAATTTTGTTTTAATTATTTTCACAATTATTTATAATATAAAACAAAAGGTTTGTTAACTTTTTTAAATATTTTTTACTACAATTAAATTTTATGGTTTGATAATTATACTAAATGCAGTAAGTAATTTGTTTTTTCTTTTTGTAATCATCTATATCTACCTTAATTGAATGAACACAAATTATTTCTTAATAATGTCTATCTTTTATCTTATGATTCTGAATAAAGTATTCCAGCCCGAATCATAATGCTAAGAATAGCAAAAAAAGGTTCTGTTTATAGAAGAAAAAAAGGAAACTTCAAAATTATTGTAAATATTTTTCTGTAAGGGCTTTCCGCTCTAGTAAATTCTCTATGCAATATGAGATAAAATTAAATTGCGGATACAACCAGCACTTTTTCAGACTATGTAACGATGTTTCACGATTCACCGAAAATTTCAACCTACGCCTACGTAGCGAAGCACCAACCAGGCATTTTCTTTCAAATGTTTTTAAAATCAACATTTTGGTTTTACTGGAATATCGGAGAAAGCGCATTATTTTATATAAGGTTTTATCAAACATCAAACCCATTATAATGAATTTTATATTAAAGAAATAAAATATTTAAAAATGTTTCCCACGTCATAGAGTAACTATCGGAAAGTAAAATCCATTATGTGCATTTTTTATAATATGTTTTACTCAGTTTCGTATTATCGTATTGAACAAATAAAGTTTCCGAGAAAATAGGTTTTTTTAATTATTTTTAAATCGACTGATTTAACTTAATTATTACTGTAAGCAAAAGTCGTCAAATTCTTAAAGTTATGGTATTTCAAGTTAATTATATTATAATACGATCATAATCAGTGACCAATCTTTAAAAAATAAAATTTGTTTCAATTTTATTAATTAAATATATAGACTTTTTCTCTTTAAGTTGGATGGTATATGGGTTGCCTACATTAAATCTTTTGTTTGTTTTTTCAACTGAAAGTAGTTCAGTGTAGTTTTTGAATCGTGGCTGCTAAAGAATTTTAGAATCGTAATCTCTAAACATTGTAAAAAAGTGGATTTTTAAGGAAAAAAACAAAATCTTAATAAACAAACAAAATTTAATTGACATCTACAACAAAGAGTTACAACAGATGTTGAAAGTGCCTTTCTCCTTTTCTAATGCATAAGTTATTTCTACGTTTTATGTCATTAAATCTGTGTCCACTCTGGGTGCTGAACTGAATTGGCATTCTGAAATACTAAACACTAGAGCTCCATAGTCCTTGCCAACCAGTCGAGGTTTACCACTCGCCTTATCGAATTAGCAATGTGTCAATTAGAGGAGCAACAGTTTTTTTAGATATCTTATAGATTCCCCACATTGTATGTACTACTAATTCTGTTTTTAGTATGGGAGACATGCTTTTTCAAAAACTGAAAACTAACAAGTACACCCTTAATTTATTTGTTCTTTTGTTTTCTTTAGAAAAACTCCTATAAAACGTTCAATTCAACTCCATTAATGTAAAAAAATATTTTTATCAAGCACTTTTTAATTATCATCTAACTACACTATTACTTTTACAGTACAAAGTGACCTACATTTTTACCGAAATTGTTCGATTGTTGCACAGTTTCTAACTAAAGCCTTTCGATGGTAATAATTTTTACAAACTTCTTTACAAGAATAAACAGTTTATTATAATTATTGTAACTACATAATCAGAAATTAGTAATCACTAATAAACACGGTTACACAATGTAGTAGGTAATCTAGTAGGTAACGCAATATTATTTTCGCAAAGTTTTTCTATCGGGTAACACAATTTCATAGTGTTCATTATCTTCAGCAACCCATATGCTTCCATTCTTGCCTTCTTTAATGCATGTTATAACGCCTGCAGCTACGCTCTCTGACCTAAAAGAATAAAAAGTATTTTCTGCAGAAATTCTAAATTATTAACGATTGAAAAACAAGTATGACACAAACAAAGCAATAATTTAACAAAAGTTTGATTGTAGATGATTGGAACATGGAAACACTAACAAGACGTCTAAAAGTATTTCAAAAGCTATTTACGGTTGCTTTGGTATATCTTTGTCGCTCTTCACATAAAGTTGCCAAAGATCCGAAGACAGAAAAGGTGCATCGGTTTGCCTTACATAATCAGCCAAAGGAGTACTAGTGTAGCCTGGGCAAATGGTAGCAATTCTAACGCCAGTTCGATCAAAGTGATAGGGTGTTCCTAATGAACGGGTAAGTCCAATAGTGAAATGTTTTGTTGCTGAAAATATAGGGAACGTATATCCTGATTGAAGGCCAAATATTGAAGCCACATTTAGGATTATCCCTCCCTTACTACCTCTATCTTTACCCATGTACTGCAATCCTAGAAGATTACCACGTACCATAGCATTCTATAAGGGAGAAAAAGCTTTGCAGTTCATTATTGTGCAAAATAATGTAGAAATTCATGTAGATAAACAAAGAAAAACTAAGAAGTACTTACAATATTCAAAGCAATTTGAGATTCCCACTGTTTATCGTTAATAGTGGCGGCATTGTTGATTAGAATGTCAATGGTTTTCCATTTCTTTAAAGTCTTATCGAATGCCTCTAAAATTATAATGAACTTTTACTAATACTTTTTTTAATTTTATGAATTTGCTACCATACCTTCAAATTCATCTTGTTTAGTAACGTCAATTTTTAGAAAAATGACTCTATTGGGGCCAAACAATTTAGCCAGTTCTTTTTCGGCTGTTTTTCCATTTGCTTCGTTGATATCCGCAATAGTAACACCCTAATAATATTAAAATACGTTTTTTATTAGATTACATGGCCAAACAAAGTTATACAAAAACTTACTTGTGCTCCAGCACGAAGGATTTCTTTAGCGCTACTCAAGCCAATTCCACTGGCTCCTCCAGTTATTAGAACAACTTTTCCGTTGAGGTCGTACATTGTTATATGGCAAATAAAACATTGATGTCGATATTTATAAACGGACTGCTTGGGGAATGTAAACAAATAAATTGTTAAAGAATGTAGTGATAAAAGTTATATACTTATAAATAGATCATTTATTAATGTCTGTTGTGATGATAAGTGTTACTGCCCTGAAAAGTTTTTTCTGGAACTAAAAAATATATCATCAATTTAAGCAATTAAATTAAATCCACTAAAAGTCATGTAAGCAATATAATCTAATATAAGTACCTGTTTTATTTTCTTAATATTATTAGTATTAAAGAGAAGGTTATAAAGACACCTCAACGATATCTCTGTAACAAAAAGTTCCTGCTACCTAATTTAATAGGTAATTTTAATATTATTTGGGTAATGATGATCTTATGGTTGTTTTATTGCTGTTAAGGAAGGTTTGTTGTAAGATATTACTTGCTGATCTCTGTTTAAACCAATTAATTTACATGTGAACACCTGTTACTTCTTTTACAATGTAATTTATCACTACATCTGTTCCAAGTGCTCCAAGCTATATTTAATTAATGAAACCACAAGATTCGAATATATTTTTGTAATGCAATCAAAATAATCTTTCAAGCTTGAAGCTGTTTGGATTAATATTGTAAAGTAGTCTGTCAGATGCCCTTATGATTTCTGACTTATAAGAAGCATTTTAGCTCGATGTGGTAACTTTTGTTATTTTGACTTAGAAGTACTACAATCTATTCCAAATCTACCCTAAGAGTTACCGTAAAAGCTGATAAAAAAAGTCGTGATACGGTCGCTATCATTTTATAAATGTCCTTCTTAGTAGTAGGAGTTGCTAGAAGAATTTGCTATGAACCTTTTGACTGTTTAGATAGGTTTCTAATAGAGTATACCTATAATCATCAGATTTTTTTTCTACAAATATTATAATTATGGCCAATCATTTCAAAGTGAAAAAAATTGTAGACACACTGCCACCGTAATAAACTATGTCAAAAAAGGAAGTAAATAGGCTCTCTTTTACATCCATCTGTGACCAGCACTTTCATGGGAACCTGTGATGTTAAAATAGGTAGTTGTCATCTCGCAAACTATTAGTGGCCAGAGTGCCTTTTCTGGGTGAATCATTAACCTACTTACTAAACCTCTTAAAGCTAATATTTTTCCAAATACTGCATGGTCAAGTATACTGCATCACTTCTTAATAGTGTTCTAACTTTTTCAAATTTCTTTTCCCAAACCAAACCTGTTATTCTGTATAATGTATGACTCAGTAACGGCCGATAGCATGAAAAGGCAATTGTATAGGAAGGGGACTTTGGGAACCTCAAACATACCAACCCCTTGCTAAGGGAGGAGTTCGGTAAGCGAAACAGTTCAGTCCTTCTCCAAGACCAAAAAATCCATCGAGTAGAGCTAAAAAGGAAAGACTCTAGACAAAGAGTGATTCTGAATGCCTCAATAGTGCCGGAAAAAGCGAATTTGCATCCTATACAGACAATTCAAGAAATTGTAAGCTATCGTTTGGTGTATGTAAAGGATTTTCCAATAAGAGGTGTTATTTTGAATAGCCCGCTATTTCGGTAGATGTCACTTTTGAAGCTATCATTTTTTGACATTTGACAAGTAGAAACTACGCTATTAATAAATATGGAACGATACACGCTTCAACAACGCATTGAAATTATTAAAATTCACTATAAAAATGGTGAAAATTTGGCAGAGACGGTTCGTAAAACTCGAACATTTTTGGGTCACCGTGAAGCACCTTGTCGGACCGCAATACAGAAATTGGTGAAAAAATTCGAGCTCTTGGGACAAGTTAGTGATGTGAAGAATAAAACCCGTGCACGTCGCTCAAGAACAGCCGAGAATATTGCTGTTGTAGCCGAAAGTGTTAAAGAAAACCCAGGTTTGTCCATTCCTCGTCGTTCTTTGGAATTAGCCATTCCACAAACGTCATTACACCGTATTTTGCATAAAGATTTGGGTCTTAAGGCTTATAAAGTCCAGTTAACACAAGAACTCAAGCCGGCCGATCATCAACAACGTCGTGTCTTTGCTGATTGGGTCGTTGAAATGCATGAAAATGATCCAGAATTCCATCGAAAAATCATCTTGAGTGATGAGGCCCATTTCCACCTCGGTGGCTTCGTCAACAAGCAAAATTGTCGGATCTGGGGCTCAGAAAATCCAAGAGTTATTGTTGAAAAGTCTCTCTATCCTCAACGTGTGACTGTTTGGTGCGGTTTATGGTCCGGCGGAGTCATTGGACCTTACTTTTTCGAAAATGAGGCTGGAGCAACAGTTACGGTGACTGGATTGCGCTATCGAGAGATGATTAACGATTTTTTATGGCCGGAATTGGATGGTATTGATCTGGACAACGTTTACTTTCAACAAGACGGCGCTACGTGCCACACAAGCAACGAAACCATTGATCTTTTACGGAAAAAGTTTCCGGACCGTGTTATCTCTCGAAGAGGTGATCACAATTGGCCACCGAGACCTTGTGATTTAACACCTTGCGACTTCTTTCTTTGGGACCACGTGAAAGAGAAGGTCTACGCCAACAGCCCAGCGTCGATTCAAGACCTCAAAGATGGAATTCGTGAGGCTATCGGGGACATAGGGCAGCCACTTTGCGATTTGGTTATGGAAAATTTCATGAAAAGGATATTGTCCTGTAAGCGTGGTCGTGGTGGTCATTTGCCTGATGTTATTTTCCACTATTAACGGCATACCTTCCTCTTTATAATGAAATAAACATCCGATCATTTATATTAAAAAATGGCACTTTTCTTTGAATATCAAAATAACACCTCTTATTGGAAAACCCTTTATTACGACTTAGGCCAGATTTTCTACGATTACAAATCTAATTTTATTAGATCAAGTTACATTATTTTCCTTTTTTATTTTTTCCAACAGTAAGCCTGTTTTCTAAACAGACTAGGCATTGCTAAAAGTCTATTTTCTTATTTATGAATATATATTAATTCACTTTATAGGTATTCTTTATTCAAAACCGTTATTAAACGCAAGACATGTTTTTTGGCTTATATTGGCTCGAGTCTTTATTGTTTTGCAGTATTTTACACTATAAGTGGATTCTGCGTAATTGGGACATGACCTAATTACAAATTTTTTATATCCTAAGGTCTTAAATCAAAAAACTTTCATTTCACTTAATTAGGTTGGGTTTTAAAAGTTTTACTTTTGCACGCCTTTTCTATTTGTTTTTTAAAAACCACTTCTTTCTAAATCTGCTCGTTTGTGATTAATTTGATGAGCTTTGATTCCCTCTTTGTCAATTATTTCTCCACGGAACACCTTTTCTAGGAACCTTACCCCTGTCAAATTTTGCAGAATCTCATTGATTGGTTAGTTGGATGATTGAATATTTTGAACTGGGACTCATGTGCCAGATTTCATTCCTCTCGGTGTGAGTTTGCGAATTAGCTTGTACAGGGCATTTATGTATGATGGTTGTTGCCCGGTAATATGAGTCCTCTGTGGTATTTTAGTCAGTTATACTGGTGTGTGGTGACCTTTGTGATATTTGTGCATTCCTTTGTTGGATTACTGCATCCTGAATTAATTTCCTGTACTAGATTTTTTTAAAGAACCAATAATTTTGAAAATATATAAGTTTATTAAATTTTTTTATCCGGCTGCTAGACTAGTGTTTTGGCAAATTCTTTGATTTTTTTACACTTATTTTTTATTAAAATTCAATTGCATTTTGATCTAACATAATTTCTTCTTTAAACTTCTTTGATCAAAATTTAAATCAAATGAGATAAAGTAACAATCTTCGTTGTTTATTATTTTTCATCATATTATTAAATATGGTATCAAGTTTTTTTAAGTGGTTTGCTTACTTCTTCAGTTTAATTGTCAACAGGGCGTTTGGAAGATCCCATTTTATTTTTTTGATTAATTATTTGACTTCGTTATCTGATTTTGTAATGGCTCAACCTCTTTGTTTAGGCTATTTATTTTGTTGAATCCGTTTGCAGTATTTGATTATTACTTTGATGAATTTTGGATTTATTATTATTATAGTGTAAACCTTTGACTTGTGACAATTTTTGCATAGATTTTAATTATAACAATTATAACCTCCTTACCTCCGTTCAAGGGCGCTGCTGAGTCTAGTTAGGTAAGACCATAAGAGGTTTTGCAAAGTAAGTATTACGTAACGTGAGGTTACGTTACAACACTAAATGTCAATGTTGTAAACTGACCTCTGTGATAATTCTTCTGATTTTTTGCAACGTTTTAACGTCTGCCACAATTTCTAGCTTAAACCTTCTATTATTTTTGTTTCACTAGTGAACAGTTTAATACTTGAATCTAAAAATATAAAAAGTACATACTTCTGGAATAGTTGCTTCGTGTGGCTTGACATATGTATAAACTACAAATGAACCAAGGATTTTTCTAATTTTCATTATTTTCTTTGGCTGCACATTCGATATACATTTCGCTAATAAACCATTATTGATTTCGAAATAATTCTCAGCCAATCAAGGATTATTCTTAACCACAGAAATTTTACAGAAATTGACTTTTAAGATACCTCATTATCAGCTTCTCACGTAAACTATTGAACTTTCCTAATAGAGATAACATTTGGTTTTATGCGATAGTTTTATAATTATGGCTACATATATCTATTGTTTATTTATTTATATTTGAAAATAATTGCACAAGTAAATTAATTATTGTTAAACTTAGAGGCAAGAAATTTAAAACTTCATCAAATCATAATTTTTAATTATGGTGTAAGTTCCCATGCAATCTCATATGTACATAATACGCAATCAACGTATCTCAACTTAGTTTAATAGATATATCTTAACTTCATGAAACAAATTGTTTGCTATATTAGATAAAGTTTATCATTAAAATAAACAAACTCAAACATTTAAATAAAAAGATTTTTATTTTTTTATCGGTACATTTATTTTCATCCTTCCAGATTCATCTCTGCAGTAGCTGTTTTTGTAAAGTGATAATGTTCGATCTAGAGGAAAAGGTTGTTTTAATAACTGGAGGAGCCAGAGGAATCGGTTTCAGTTGTGCAAAAGAAATTCTTCGTACTGGAGCACGTGTAAGTCTTTTCCGCTTTTATTCGATAAAGTAAAAAGAGCACACACTGACATTATTAAAACACGAACAGGGTATCTCCATAGTTGATGTTAATGAAACAAACGGCCGAGCTGCAGTAAAGGAACTGACTGAAGAGTTTGGACCTAATAGAGTAATTTTTGTAAAAACTGATGTAACTAAGCAAGACCAACTCGAAGGTATTTGTAATAAACCATAATTAAGACAGTATGCATAACTGCAAGGTACGATTCTAGAGGCATTTAAAGAAACCCTAAGTGCATGGAAAACCATCGATATTTTAATAAACAATGCTGGCATTTTTAATGATAAACAATACGAACTTGAAATTGCTATAAATGCGGTAAGTACTTAAATTAATTGATAATCGCACTTTAATCAATTTTGAATATTTTAAATTCAAATTTTATTCCTATTATAGATTCATACTATTTACAGACTGCTCTAGTACGCGGAACTTTATTAGGAATGCAGTACATGAGTAAAGAAAAAGGTGGAAACGGTGGAGTAATTGTAAATATGGCTTCAACATTAGGTCTTCATCCATCAGCTTCACATCCTATTTATGCGGGGACAAAAAGTTTTATTATTGGATTCAGTCGTTCAATGGGAACACCTCATCATTACAATCGCTCTGGTATCAGAGTTGTCACCGTTTGTCCGAGCTTTACTGTTACTCCCTTATCCGACCCTTCCTTAAGTTCCGACGAAAGTTTTCTTTCTCCAGATCTTAGACAACTGTATATCGAGCAATCCATAAACAAGATAAAACAGCCGTAAGTAATTCTTGTACATAAGTAGCACATTTATAACTTATAACTATACAGTTTGATACTGCTGTTACAATAATTATAGAATAAAAAGTTTAAGTGGCTAGCTTTATTAGTACAGTACCAATAAACCCCAAAGAACGGTCCAAATCATACAAGGAATTATTTCTGATGGTTTTCCTTGTAATTAGACGATGTGAGAGCAATATCAAACCAGTTATGTGAAGCAATTTTTTAAACGATTAGTTTAGCCCATTCACTATTAATAAAACGTTTATCTGGGAAGCTTTTCAATTTCTTTTTTTTAGGCCGGAGATCGTTGCATCATGTGTTATTCACTGCATAAAGGAAGCAGAGACTGGAAGTGTTTGGGTTGCCGAAAGCAACGAACATTATCAAATTATCATACCTGAAAGAAAAGATTTACGAAAATAATTTTTTCCTTATTTTATTATTGACGACACTTACAACTGACGCTCTGTACAATTAGATAATTCTTTAATAAACCAGAATTTACTGTTTCTCTGTTGTATCTAATCTCTTTACAGCTAAAAGTGTCGTTTTTTCATAGTTATACCGTACGTCTCAGGTCATTCTTAATACTGTGAATTGATTTTACAGCTGTGTAAATTTAGACCTCACTTCTAACTAAAATGACCAATTGTTGTGGTACGTATACTTTTACTACACCCCTGCAAAATGCTGCAAATGCAAATGGCTTGTCAAATATACTTGTACTGTTTCTCTTAGCAGCATCTTATTTTGATTTAGAAATAATACAACCAAATTTTTCTATTTACAAGCAAATTTAAAAACAAACTTGTCGAAAATGCGAACAAGCCGAACCTAATCAACCATTGATCTACATACCAACAAATGTGTTACAAAATGTATCAGTTATGCCCAACATTGATCAGACACACACAACTAGTCAGTAGCTAAGTTGCACCTTAATATCTCCTCTTTATTGAAAACCGAGCAAATAGTTTGTAAAATCTCAGGAAACTTTATTTTACACAAAAACGACTCAGTTTAGAAGAAAAACAAAACAGTGGTTTTTGGTATGTTTGTCTGACAAAGGTCACCTGTGCAATATCACGATTTGTAGTTCAGTACTGATAGCGACAAACGGTTTTCCTGATCATAGGCTAACTCTTTGCTAATTGTCGCAGGGCACAGCAACTTGTAACGGGAAGATGCTCAAAAGTATGCACAAGTCCCGTCCAGACCAATGGTAGATGTTAAATCCCGTAGCTCATGCCGCAGATGGGGTGGATTCTCAAATGAACTTACCTAGCCGCAAAAAGAGAAGCTCACTGATTTCCAAAACTCTTATTAAACTAATAGATCTTCACAAAAGAGGGCGCCAGCAGTCGTAGATCGAAGGGTTATGATGGTCGGTCACGCGACTACTCGTGAATCCGACACCCTGTATATAGGCTTCTTGCGAAACCTCACCCTGTGTGTAACTTACCTCGTGGAAGCTTTATTAAAACTCGCTTCAACGTTCCACGATTGAGACTCAACACTAAATAAAAAAACTGTATAAACACGTGATTTGTCTTAATTAATTTTGACAAGGAAGTCCTCTGAAGACTTCCTTCTTTTTTAAAAAAGGTCCAAGAAAGAAATACCAGTTTAATATTTACTTCTCTCTTGAACAAAGGTATCTGACTTTTAATTGAAATTTAGACTAAGCACCACCGTGCTTTTTAATAGCCAAACGAACAAAGTAACGAAATTAACGCTGCTTGTCTGGACCAGAGACCCACTTACAAAAAAAACAAAATGTAAATAATTGACCTTTCTTACATTTATTAATACAATAATAAAAAAAAGAGTTAAACACACATAAACAAGAATATAAAAAAAACAAAATAACACTACGAACGAATATCAATAAAAGGAATGAATTGATATCTTTACTGGAGAACAAGGTTGACAAAATAAATAAAAGAGACAATAACAATAAAAACAAGTTATTACAATAAACAAAGAGAAATAATTCTGTTACGTTAAAATTTCAAAATATGAGATAAAAGACCAAAATCTCAATATTAAATTAATTAAAACAAGATAAACTTGACAATGAATTTTGAAATAGCAACAAATAAACTTTATATCTAATAACAAAGAAAAACAGTAGTCAAAAGTTATTAATTATGTTGCAATAATTTCACAAACACCAGCTAAAATTACCTGGGAACGTTCCTGTTACAAATTAGTTAAAAATATTACTCGTAAATATTATAATTCAATGAGAAAATACGAAACTAATCTTGCCTAAGCAAGGTTTTCGTATGGAATATTTCACAAATTCCACGTTCTCCTAGTCTTTTATCAAATGAAACAAGCATTAAAACCCAACTAACAAAACAAACAGGTCTTTCTTACTATAACGGCAATCTTTCTCCCAGGTGATATGTGCAGGTCTCTGATTCCCATTGACAGCAGCTCATTCACGTTTGCCTGGTCCCCACCAATGTTCAAGGAAACTTAGATTTCAAAGAACAATCACTTTTATTAACGTTGACCAAGAAACACAAGAACAAAATCCAAGTGTTTATACGCAAACTTTAAAAAACTAAAACCACTTTGAGTCTCAAACGCTCTTTAAGTATACTTAGTCCATTCGGATCACGGAGCTTCCAAGATGTAAAACACACACACAGTTCAAGTCTTTACGAGACGGGCAGTTTCTGTTCTCGACAGACCCTTTAACGTTGCACCAACGGGACCAATATTGTTGCGTTTCTACCCTCTACAATTTTTATTTCCTGGGAAATACCAGCGCAACTGTAATTGAAGCAACAACGCTTCCACAATAACAAAGCGTTCAAAGCACCGCTTTTCGGTAAACAAACCGGCTTTCCTCCGTGAATAACACGACAAAGACCCGACGAAATAGAACTTCTCGAGTCCGATCTCTCTCTTTTGCTAAGAGAATCGCTTCAATTAAATTCGGTTTGTAACCACTTCGGATTTGTAGGGGTAACGCCGAAATTAACCCGCACGTTGGTTCGAGTACGCAGCTATCAACGTAATGCCTATTCTCTCTGCGTCTTCTGTGGCGCAATGTATACTTACTGGAGTGGGGTTGCAAAGTCAGATGCACGCCCTAACAGGTTAAAAATGCTGAAAGTCTTATGCGCCAATGGAAAATCCCACTTCGTAGATTTACCAGCTTAAACCTGGCTCAATCGAGATTGTGTGACTCCAATTTTTGCGACTAAGATTCCAGGAATTTTATATTGGAAAATAGCAAAAGGCACGTCTACCGGAGCCCAGAAGTCGAGACCACAAAGTTATCAATTCTTTAGAATAACATTGTAACAAGCATTCGTTTATAGAATGAAATAATTTAAATATTACGTGTGAGGAAAACAAATACCTGAACGAAATTGAAAGACAGGGGCGGATTTAGTGCGAATTTGAAAATAACATTGCAAACTCATCGGTCGGAGGCGGGTCAGGATCGGAGTTTTTTTAGCTGGTAATAATACACTTACGTGTAAGCAAGTTAAGAAGGCGCCACCAACAATCACGTTTAAAAGAGAAGCAGTTGTTGGAAATATGATTGGGATAAGAAACAACACACACACACACTTCAAAAATAACAAAACACAACTTTATGATAAGTTTTATAAAATTGAATTGCTGGTAGAAATAATGTGGTATGTAAGTACATACTGGACAGCTCTCGTATTTACAAAAAGAATTTATTTTATTGTATGTTATCACATCAGCAGTTGTAACGTTCTTGAAACAAGTAAACAATACCATGAACATTTATAATTATGATTTATTCGCATAAAATTCAGGTTTCGAATTTAATTTAATTGCCCGAAAGTAAATTAGCAATAGGGGATGTCCAGTGAAATGATAGGATCACGATGGTAAGTAGTATAACTTATTTAAAATACAAATATCTTGGATCTCTTTATTCTTTATTTATGTTATTAGTTACCTTTTGTTTGGTTAA
>VTPC01090650.1:330295-484833 GCA_011009095.1 Ignelater luminosus | reverse complement strand
ATGATTTATTCGCATAAAATTCAGGTTTCGAATTTAATTTAATTGCCTGAAAATAAATTAGCAATAGGGGATGTCCAGTGAAATGATTGGATCACGATGGTAAATAGTATAACTTATTTAAAATACAAATATCTTGGATCTCTTTATTCTTTATTTATGTTATTAGTTACCTTTTGTTTGGTTAAGTGTCTACCAAAGGCCGTTTTTTTAAGTAGTACTACCATTGGTCAGCTGCTCTACTGGTACATTAAGTTCTACAATATAAGAAGCATTGTCTCAACCGAGTCAACATTTATGATAAAAGCGAAACAATAGAACCTCACTGGATACCCCCAGTAAGTAAACGTTTAATAGCAATAAGATAATTTGTTGGTGAACTCACGGTTTTATTTATTCTTAATTTAAATTTTACACTGTAGGCCCGTTTTAAGGAGAAAACAGTGATCCCTCAGAGGATGTCAGATGGGATGGAACTCAAAAGCTGTTGCTGACAAGTACAATAACTGAACGGTAACTCACTCAGTTACTGGGCTTGACACTGAAACTTTTCAATACTTTCATAAATTGAGTGGCTCGACAGTATTTTTAGATAAAACTCGTTTTATCAGTACATTGTAAAGGTCGTCAATTGATCATCATTTCTTCATTCTAGCAGTAATTCATACTTTAGCGTAAATAATGTACAACTTCGAAGAGAAAATTATTTTAGTTAATAACTGGAGCAGCTAGTGGAATTGGATTTAACTGTGCCAAAGCAATTCTTCGTGCTGGAGGACGTATGAGTTTTATAATTTTAAAACATTATTGTTTATAAATCAATACAGCATAGAGAAATGTTATCTAATAAACACAGGCTGTTACTATAGCTGATATTAACAAAACAAAGGGAAAAGAAGCTGAAAAAGAACTTGTTGAAGAGTTTGGGACCGAAAAGATATTTTTTGTAAAGACTGATGTTATTAAAAAGGATCATTTTGAGGATACTTATATAATACTTTAATAAAATAAAATTCTTAAAACGATTTTGTTTATAATTTTAGTGACATTTCAAAAAACCCTAGGTAGATGGAAAAGTATTGACGTATTGCTGGAACATTTAATGACAGGCAATACGAAATTGAGATTGCCCTTAATGCAGAAAGTATGAAATATTTCATAAGATTTCATCATAATTTACATGGTGTTTTCTCTTTTTTATTATTTCAGACTTCTGTAGTACATGGAACACTTCTGCGGCTACAATATCTCGGTGAAGACAAAGGTGGAATAGGAGAGGTAATTGTAAATATGTCTTCAGTACTTAGCATTGAAAGAGACACTTGCTTCCTAATTTATTGAGGAACAAAGCGTTTTGTTATTGGATTTAGTTGTTCAACATAACACGTTACTACTATAATCGTACTGGTGTTAAAATCGTCACTGTTTGACCAGGGTTTACCAATACTCCTTTAACTGCTCATGGTTTAATTTCTGACAAAGAATTTCTTTTTCCAGAGCTTCAGCTTTTTTATAAGAATGCATATAAAGATACTTCAAGTCAATCGTAAATGGTGCATGCAGTATTACTAATTATTTTTTGAGAAGGATCTAAAAATGTTTTTAATTTCTCATCTAGACATGACTAAAGTTGTTCAGCGCGTAGCCTGAGACAACTTCATATTTTAGCTATCTTTAAATGGGTTTAAGCGTAGGCCATCCCAGGTACCCCATTGTAGGGTTCTGCGCCTTTCCATCCCGTATGAATCAAGTATAAGAGGCATAGTCTGACCAGTATTTGTTTTTCAAAGAAGGTTAATAGAAGACAAAACCTGGCATTAAACCACTGTGGTCTGGTAAAGAGCGCTGCCTAAACGACCTTTGTATTTTCTTTTCTAGAAAAAGATAAATTATAGATACTGGGCTATCGAGTGTGACTCACAGCAGATGGCCTGTTGGAGGGCTTTGGATGACCCGCGTTTGGTTTCTGAAGAAAGTTATTAGAGGGCGAAACCCGACTTGGACCATTTAATTTGTATTTACTTATCGTAAGAAGGTAGACGAAAGGCAAAACTCGACGTGCTTTCGTAATTAGCTCGCTTAAAATGGTTTATATTGACGTTTTTTAGAAAACTAAAACCAAATACGAGTGGGACTAATTGATATATGTGCGCCTTGAGTCGGTTGCCTTACTGACTTAGCCTCTGAGGCCAGTCTTAATGCCAAATTATTTTTATTAAAAATGGCGTTCAAGAAATGCAAGTCTTCGTATCTCAATTCAACAGCCCAGAAGTATTTACATTTTATAGGTAAGCGACAATGCGTTTAAATCTTGCAGATAAGAATTATTTTATAAAAGTCGAATACTTATTTGTTATTAAAAAAAGAAAAGTAAAAACAATAAAAGAGAAGCTTTACCGAATATACACAGCGAAATTAATTAAGTTTTTAATTTAGTCAATCAGGAGCTAACGAGCGTTCTATTCGTTGTTAAATGATGTTCAAAAGCAATACCTTAATGAAAGTGAGATAAAACCAATTTAAAAAATAACATTTACATATGTAAATTTGTTATAGGAAGATTAAGGTATTTTGGAATGGGCTAACAGAAATTAAAGTGCCAATAGGTTCGCTCAAAACACGGAAATGGGTTGGGTCAAGAAAAGTTCTCTGATTTTTTGCAGAAATAGATCTTGTCAAGATGGGGCGAACGGATGACATACACTGACTCCGAATGCTTTGGAATGCTCAAATGAAAGAAATGCATTAAGACAGTCTACACATACCATAAAGTTCCTGTCTTTCAAGATATAATAACGAAAAATCTGCCAAGGCTTACTGCAAGTCCAAGTATCCCAGAGGCGCTTTAAAACAAATTTACATCAGTGGTGCGACAGCTTGGACCTACATGTATCTCTCAAGCTTGGTTGCTTGTGCATGCATGATAAAACAAAAACAGACGATTTATTAGCACAATAAACAAAGTAAAGCATTGAAACAAAATTTGGCGTAGATGTCATAGATAAGCAAACAAGTGAATATTAAAAAATAGTAAACAACGAAAATTGTAAAGTAGCATTATACATCCCTGTACTGAGGTAGCATAGTAACATACGCAAGCTAAAATTCTTCTTCTAGGTGATACACGATTTATTGCTTCCTGGAAGTCATCGCATCTCAAAGTCGAAGGTGGACCGAGTTTACTTGATACTCGACAGTGATGATAAAATTAATATACTCCATAAAAGTCAAACTAAATTTGGACGAAGATACTAAAACCTAACAAAAATCTTAAAAAGGGGCGCCAGGAGCTGTACGGTAAAATACGGTGTACCCAATTCGAATCCTAATTAGAAAATACTCGGTACAAATGGAGAAATGATTTTAACAATGTTGTCAACACTACTGACGGCATATTCGGATTATACATATGCGCGTTTGTAATGTTATTTTAAAATTCGCACTAAATCCGCCCCTGTTTTTTAATTTCGTTCGGATATTTGTTTTCTTGACGCGCAATATTTAAATTGTTTCATTAAACGAATGTTTGTTATAATGTTATTTTAAAGAATTGATAACTTTGTGGTCTCGACTTCTGGGCTCCGTTAGACGTGCCTTTTGCTATTTTCCATTATCAGATTCCTGGAACCTTAGTCGCAAAAATTAAAGTCACACCGTCTCAATTGAGCCAGGTTTAAGCTGGTAAATCTACAATGGAAATTTTCCATTGTCGTATAAAGAGTATTAATGTTTTAATCTGTTAGGGTGTATATCCGACTTTTTAACCCCACTTCCGTAAGTACGAAGAGCGTAACAAAAAACGCAGAGGTTGGGCATTACGTGGATAGTTGTTGACTTGAACCAACGTGTGGTAATTTTCGACGTTTACCTCTATATCCCCTAATTGGATTCAAACCAAATTAAGTGAAGCGATCCTCTTAGTAAAGAAAGAGATCGGACTGGAGAAATCGTAATTTCTTCGTGTCACAGACGCGCAATAGTCGCGGAAGAAAGTGGTTTGTTTGCCAACAGCAAGGCTTATAAATTTCGTTATCGTGGGGAATGTATAACCCAAATATAATTACGCTGGTGCCCTCCAGGAAGCAGAATTTGTAGAGGGTAGGAACGCAACCATTTTGGCGCCGTTGGTGTAGCACCTGTGTGTATACTACATTTTGGAAGCTCCGCAAAATTTTAATAGTGCTCGAGACTCAGTGATTTTCGTTTATAAAATTGTGTGTAAACGCCTGGATTTTGTTCTTATGTTTTTTTTGTGATTAACGTAAAATAAGTGGTTGTTCTTCGATATTAAAGTTTTCTCAATTATTGAATCTAGCTGCCTTTCGTCGGAAAACAGAGGTCTGCACATACGTTCTGGAAGAAAGAATTCCTGTATGAGTAAGAAAGAAAATCTGCTATGTTTTATTATATGAATTTTAATGTTTAAAGACTAGGAGAACGTCGAACTTTGTGAAATATTTTATACGAAAACTTTGCTTAGACAGGATCAGTTTCGTATTGTTTTATTGTATCATAATTTTTACAAGTAACTTTTTAACTAATTTGTAACAGGAACGTTCCCAGGTAATTTTAGCTGGTGTTTGATAAATTGTTGCAACAAAATTACTAACTTGGCAATCATTTCTTTGTTCTTAAATGTAAAGTTCAGTTGTTAATATTTAACAATTTATGGTCAAGTTTACCTTAGTCGGGTTAATTAATATTTGGATTTTGATCTTTTGTGTTCTATTTTAAAATTTTAACATAACAGAATCATTTCGCTTTGTTTATTGTAATAATTTGTTTTTCTTATAGTTTGTTTCTGTTTTTTTATTATTTTATCGACTCTGTTCTCCAAACAGAAATTAATTTATGCTTCTTATTGATATTCTTTTGTAGTGTTATTTTATTATTGTTTTTGTATTTTTGTTTGTGTGTGTTTAACTCATTTTTTTTATTATCATTATTGTTTTAATAAATGTAAGTAAGGTCGACTTCTTGTATTCTTGTTTTTTTTGTAAGTGGATCTCTGGTCCAGACAAGCAGCGTTAATTTCATTATTTTGTTCTTTCGGCTATCATAAAGCACGTAGAGTATATTCCAAATTTCAATTATAGACTAGATATCTTTGCTCAAGAGAGAAGTAAATATTGAATTGGCATTTCTCTCTTGTATCGTTTTAAAAGAACGAAGTCTTCAGAGGACTTCCTTAGCAAAATTAAGTAAGACACATCAAGTGCTTATACAGTGTTTATTTTGTGTATTGAGTCTCATTGGTGAAACGTCAGAGCGAGTTTTAATAAAGCTTCCACGAGGTAAGTTACACACAGGGTGAGGTTTCGTAAGAGGCCTATATACAGGGTGTCGGATTCACGAGCAGTCGCGTGACCGACCATCAGAACCCTTCGATCTACGACTGCTGGCGCCCTCTTTTACGACCATCTATTAGTTTAATAAGAGTTTTGGAATACGGTGAGCTTCTCTTTGTGAGAGATTAACCAAGTTTATTTGAGAACCTACCCCCATCTGCGGCATGAGCTACGGGATTTAACATCTACCATTGGTCTGGACGGGACTTGTGCATACTTTTGAGCATTTTCCCGTTACACGTTACCTGAACAAGGATTACCTTTTACCTGAAACAGTTTCGAAAACAAACAAGACAGAACAGATATATCGTAAATCAGCAAAATCAACGTTTATTAAAACAAAATAGAACTCGTTAGATATGGGAATAGTTAAAGGAATAATCAATAATATAAACAATAATAAAATGGTTATCTGTAAACAAAAATACAATGTAATCGCGAACAGATTATCTAGCAAACAAGAAAAAACTTAATACTAACATGAACTACAAATAATAGTCACTAAGTGTTACTTAATTGGTTTTGCTATAAGTGCATGGAAAATACATTAACAAAGATAAGGCAGGGTAAACTAAAGTGATGCGAATAATGAATCGGCAAAGATACTCTTTATCTTAAATACAAGGTTTACTGTAATACCAGAAATAAATATTTAAAAAATGTTTGAATATAAAAATAAAATAATCTTTACATCTAATTCAAATTGCTACTAATAAAATGAAATTTGTTATTACATCAATGGAAAAATCAAAAACTCATTAGGAGCACATAAAAATCTATTTCGTTGGTGACTAGATAAATTAGAATTTTGGAGATTTGTAAATGTGCTCTATGTGTTCAACTAAAAAAAAAAACCTTAACAGAAAAGACTTCTTACTGCATTATTAATATTAAAATTTAAGTTCCTGGATTTTACAATTTAAACGTTAATAATTTCAGTTAGAAGTTTTGAGGTTCATTCTCGTAGATAGATCGGTAATCGCCCAAAGTTGGGAACTTAAACAGGGTCATCTAGCAAATCGGCAAACCATCAATAACAGATCAACCTGACACAACTTTGTACTAAGATTACCACAGCAACGGTGCTTATACCATTAATTTCAATAGAAAGCTCAAAACAATTTTTTCGAAATTTCAACAAATATAATTTCACAATGAACGAAGAGTTTTTCAGTATTACTGAAGTTGAAACAAAATTTTGTTTTCGCACAATAGTAAAATTGTTTAACCTAAACGAACGCCATAACAAAGGAACTCAAAGAAACAACAATTCCAGCAAAATTATAAATTTTCAACGAATTAGAAATGCCCCTTGCAAACGGGGTTTACTTGAAAAGTAACACTATCACGTACTCGAAAATTTGGGCGAATCAATCAATCTGACCATGCCCTACATTGTACTCTCGTTTGAACTAAAAACCTTTTAATCCCCTATACCTTTTGGTAAAACCTAATATATTCACACGATAAGTGATAATATTATTGATTTATCAACGGATCTCCAATTCAATTATTGATCTATAAAATAAACTTTCCCTGCGCATACTTGAATGTCTAGACGGTGCCAATTCTCAGAATGGAGCAAACAAAACCTACATCACAACATGTACAAATTTAACTTTAAAGATATTATACTGAAAAAACTTATATAAACGAAACAATTTTTTATAATACTGAAATTTAATGCAAAGATGAATTAGAAAATCTCCTGTATGGTGTAAGCATTAAAGTGTTCTCAAAGCGTATATTTCTTACCGAAACAAAAAATTAACCAAAGGATCTTAAATATTACATGACGTAATGCAAGGAACATTTTATTACTTTAACTTGCACAAACACGCACAAAACTGCACTCACACATTAAATTAAGACCAGAGGCATACTTAAAAATCTAGGAATTAATTTAGAAACTCTAAATTCAGAATGCCAGTACTTACTGAGCGTGCTGCAATAAAAAAAGTGTTGAAATATATGTGTGTCTAAGAACTTGATGTTTTCAAGGATGTTAAAGTTGAACATGAAACTTCATGTTGTCACTTTAGGACATCTACTATCTTGAAATTGATCACGACCATGAGACATGAGAAATTTTCTTTACACAAAACATTTTGTCACCGAAAAAGCATACCCCTTTTACGGCTTTTTTAAATGTTCTTGATTTACTAGTACCTTTAGAATAATGAGCGATACTGACATAAGACGTTTCATGTTTTATAACTGTACCATTTTACACTTTCTAAATTTGATAGATATAACCATTCAAGCATCTAGATTTAACAATGGGATGCAATACTTTTTTAAACACCCTGTATCTCGAAAACATTCCTTTGGTTGTTTTAATGACTACTGTGATAAACTGTGTAAGTAACGGCATATATTTTTCCAGACACCCAGTATATTTGAATTGTTAAATAGGTTCCTTAATATCGACAAAAGCACTTAAATAAAAACTCGTAACTTCTTCAGTATAGTGCAAAGTGGGACAAAGAAATTAACTTTAACACTTTATATCTTACAAATGATCCGGTTTCTGAATAACTTCTACAATTTTGTATGCATATTTAAATACGAAACATTTTCTATTCCTAGAATGGTTAAAAAGTACTTTTCTTTTAGTGCTGTGTAAGTTCACTTGCACATTTCAAAAAACACGTTTTATGTATCCTGTCTTGAATTAAATGCAAATAATTAATCATTCCATCAGATCTGATATGTACAAAAATAAATCATTTATTTAATGTGTATTTTATCATTAAAACATATTGTTGTCGTTATTAGATAAGGCCTGTTTTATCAATACACTTCTGGGAGGTCGTACATCATTTACACGTAAGAATAAAATAGTAGTTACTGTTAAGATTTACGATGACCGAATGACGACCTCAAGGAAAAAATTGTTTTAATAAGTGGCGGAGCTAGGGGAATTGGATTTAGCTGTGCCAAAGAAATTCTTAGAGCTGGAGCACGTGTAAGTTTTATAATTTTATAATAGTTTATCAAAAAATACTATACATAAACGTTGTCAAATTAAAATAGGCTGTTGCTATAGCTGATATTAACGAAACAAATGGAAAGGTGGCCGAGGAACAACTAATTAAAGAGTTTGGAACTGAAAAAGTACTTTTTGTAAAAACCGATGTTACTAAAAAAAAGTCATTTTGAAGGTACACTTTTAGCAGTCTAAAATGTAAAATTCTTAGAAGTTTTTGTTTATGATTTTAGAAGCATTTAAGAGAACTCTAGAGAAATGGAAACATATTGACGTATTAATAAACAATGCTGGCACTTTCAATGATAGCCAATACGAACTTGAAATTGCTGTAAATGCAGTAAGTGTGTCTTCCTAATCAAAATGAGATTTTTATTATGATTTTATCATAACCTAATATTCACTTTCCCTTTTTTATTTTAGACATCAGTAGTACATGGAACTCTTTTGGGATTACAATATATTGGTGAAGATAAAGGTGGAAAAGGTGGAGTAATTGTAAATATTTCTTCAATATTTGGTGTAGACGGAGATACTTCCTTTCCTATTTATTCGGCAACAAAGAGTTTTATTATTGGATTGAGTCGTTCTATGGGAACACCCTATTACTACGATCGTACTGGTGTTAAAATTGTTACTGTTTGTCCAGGACTTACTGATACCGCCCTAACTGTTCATGGTTCACTTACTGGGACAGAGTTTCTTTTTCCAGACCTTAAACAGCATTACGTGGATATGAACAAAGGTGCTATAAATCAACCGTAAGTATTAACTATTACAGTTATTGTTGTTGGTCAGATCTTAACTGCACATGGTCTATGTAATTCTTTGTGTTTTTAATTCTTCATCTATATACTCAATCTTCAGTTGCTGACAGCCAATAAATGTTATTAAGAAATTACCGTTGCGCGGTAAAGAATTTTAGACTAGTTTGTTTTTTGTTTGTATTGCTAGAACACACTGTTCTACTAAATGTTGTTTTTTTTAGATGTTTTCTAAAGCCCAGTTTATTAAATTATTATTTATTCCGCAAGTATTTACAGCTATACTTAAACTTATAAAAATTTGATTGAAATATTCCAGAAGTTGTGTAAATACAGGTTTTATTAAAGCAGCATTTTCTGTTTTAGAACGGAAAGTGTCGCAGTAGGTGTTATAACAAGTATAACTAATGGAGAGAATGGAAGTGTGTGGATTGCTGAAGATAATGAACATTACGAAATCGACTTCCCCTATAGAAAGGCATTGAAAAAATAATATTTGTTTGTACATTATAGCCATCGATCGTAGATCGTATTTTTTTCGTTACAATGGCTTACTTATTAAAAGTTAAAAACGTTTCTTTTTTAGTTTAGCTGTAAGTTTATCTCAAGTCACAATCTTGAAAATTGCATTCAGAAACTACAAGTTTCCATATCTTAATAGCAGTTGGCATTCGCATCTTTTATGTGAGTTCTAAACTCGCTGGTTGCTTTAAGTTTAATTATATTTTTTTAAGTCATTTAGTTTCTAAACGATCTCTTAAAAGAAAGCGTTTATTTAATGTAGTGTTTTTAAATATACAAAAGTAAATCATTATTCATGAATTATTGCTATTTAAAATCAATGGCATAGCCGTGATGACATTTATAAATGGCATAAATGGCATTGCTATCTAATTTCAAGATTAAGTATTTTACGTAGACTATAATATGCGCTTGCAGTCTACCCATAGCTATAACATTTACCAACTAATGCAGATAAGAGAAGTAATTAACCAATCTTTTGTTAACTAGTTGCTGTTTTAGGTTAATTTGTTATATTAGTTACTGTGCTCATTTCTTGTCTTAACAAACGTTCTTTTTCTCTATTCTGCGTTTGTTAATTATACTAAGTGTTCTTAAAAAGTTATTTTATAGGAATTAATATTACTAAAAGCAGGGAAAGTGGAGAAAAATGTCGATAATCTAGCTTGAAAATTCTTGCACCAGCACCAAACAGGCTCAACAAGCTCAATTCTTTACAAACTGGTACTGGACGTTGTTACTTTTTTTAGTATATTTATCCGCATTTGCCTCGAAGTTGGCAAAACAACAAACATTGTTTTGACGATGACCCAGCTAACATTCCACCATTGATCTACTGTCTTTAAAACGTTGAATATGGCAGAGATCTGACCACCCAACGGGTATTCTTTAACCCTCAATCAAACCACATCAGAAAAATTTTCAAACTTCAATGTTTTAAATAGTGTTAAGTACGTTACTGACTCCAATTATGTACAGTAGTTACTAAGATATGCAAGTAGGTAGCTATATAGCTAGAAACTGCATAAGTCGGAATTTCTAAACATGCCCTAAGCTGTTAGACGTTATCGGAATAATGAATCTGACAAAACTGAAGAAAGAAACAACAATGAAAAAGAAAATTTATCGAACATACACAAAACAATAATAAATTAACTTTTTCTCAGTCACTCTACTGATTAGAATTGAAAATTAATTCTTGTAAAGAACATTTCTTCTTAGACATTTCCTTGTAGGTAACACACGGTCTTGCTTTCTATGAAATCGCCCCTATAAATATTTTTTTCTAAATTTAGAATTTAAACTCCGACTTAGGACTTTAAAGCTTTAGCGACTTTTTATCTTAAATGTAACTATTTGCTATTGAACACGTTTGTTTTACTGCTTTCTTAATATTTTTTGCACTTTTTAACAAATAGTATTTGTGTTACTGGGGACGAAAGAGATACTTTTTTTCCTGCATGTGCCGTTTATCTCACAAGCCGAAGACAAGAAAAATAAAGCTCACGAAAGAAAACATATACTTTCTTCCAGAGCCTTTTTTTGTCGACCTCAAAAAAACTCATCAATAATCTATGCAAAAGTTATTCTGCATTAAGAATTTATCATTGCAAGTAATTGTAAGGCAGCTTTGGTGTCCAGGGTATTCAAAACGTATTGTAACGCGCCACCCCTAGAATATACTAGAAAATCTCCCAAACAGTCCAAACAAGCTGGTCGAATGCGCCGAAGAAGTCTCGAACTATCCAGAGTCGAATGTGCCCCATCGAGAACTAACGCGGGAACAAATATAAGGCTGCGTTGATGGAACCGAAGGCAGTTCTGCAGTCAATCAGCTAGTAGTTACGAAAGAAATAAATGTTAATTAGTGATAAATAAATTCTTCTGTACATAAAAAAATAAATAATTTAGTGCAAATAAATACTGGAAATAAATTGTAATAAATTAAGTAAAAATAAATATTATTAAATATAAATAAACGTTTTATATAAAAAGAACATTACAGTATTTAAGCAAACAGCCAAATACAAATTGAATAACAGGGAAGAAAAGATACTTGGCCTCCCGCCCGGAGACCACTAGGAAAGCCTACTTTTTAATAGTTTCGATAGAAAACTCAAAACAATTATAAAAAATCTCAAAACAATTTTTTCGAAACTTTAAACAAAGCTATAATTTCACAATGAACGAAGAGTTTTTCAGTATTAACAAAATTGAAACGAAATTTTGTTTACGCACAATAGTAAAATTGTTCAACCTAAACGAACGTCATAACAAAGGCTCCCAAAGAAACAGCAATTGCAGCAAAACTATAAATTTTCACCGAACTATAAATGCCCGTTGAAAACGGGGTTTATTTGAAACCTTTTAATTTTCTATACATTTTGGTAAAACCTAATATATTCACACGATAAGGGATAATATTATTGATTTACCGACGGATCTCCAATTCAATTATTGATTTATAAAATAAACTTTTCCTGAGCATGCTTCAACACCTAGATTGTGGCAATTCTCAGAACGGAAAAAACGAAACCTACATCACAGCATGTACAAATTTAACTTTAAAGTTATTATACTGAAAAAATTTACATAAACGAAACAATTATTTATAATACTGATATAGAATGCAAAGATAAATTACAAAATCTTCTGTATGGTGTGCGCATTAAAGTGTTCTCGAGACGTATATTTCTTACCGAAACAAAAAATTAACCAAATAATCTTAAATCTTACATGACCTAATGCAAGAAACATTTTATTACTTTAACTTGTCCAAACACGTACAAATCTGTATTCACACATCAAATTAAGGCCAGGGGCGTGCTTAGGAATCTGGAAATTAATTTAAGAACAGTAAATGTGCAAAATGCCTTCAGAATGCCAGTACTTACTGAACGTGCTGCAGTAAAAGAAATGTTGAAATATATGTGTGTCAAAGGACGTAACGTTTTCGAGGATGTTAGAGTTTAACATGAAACTTTATGTTTCCTTTGATATCTCAAAAACTAACGCAATATTGCAGTGCAGTTTACTGCATTAATGTTATTGTCTTGAAACTGGCCACAACATGAGACATGAGAAATCTTCTTTACGAAAAATATGTTGTCACCGAAAAAGCAAATTTTTTTGACTTACCAGTACCTTTAGAACAATAAGCGATACTTACACGAAACGTTTCATAATGTATGACTATACTATTTTATATTTTCTAAAACTGATAGATAGCCATTCAAGCATGTAGATTTAACAGTGGGATGCAATACATTTTTAAACATCCCGTATCACCAAAACGGTAGATTTTTGAAAACACATTCGTTGAGGTTTACGGTTGTTTTATTCACTATTATAATAAACTTTGTAAGCAACAGCATATATTTTTTCGGACATATTTAAGTACGAAACACCTTCTAATACCTAGAACAGTTAAAAAACGGTTTTCTTTTAGTGCTCTTTCACTTTTAAAAAAATAACTTTTATGTAGCCTGTCTTGAATTAAATGCAAATAATCATTTCAAACAACAAATCTAATATTCCCAAAACTAAGCCGTTTATTTAATGTGCCTTTTATCATTAAAACATATTGTTGTCATTATTAGATAAGACCTGTTTTATCAGTACGCTTTTGAGAGGTCGTCATTCGGTCATCGTAGATTTTAACAGTAACTATTATTTTATTCTTACGTGTAAATGATGTACGACCTCAAGGAAAAAATTGTTTTAATAAGTGGCGGAGCTAGCGGAATTGGATTTAGCTGTGCCAAAGAAATTCTTCGAGCTGGAGCACGTGTAAGTTTTATAATTTTATAATAGCATTGTTTATCAACAGAAACTATAGATTATCGTTGTCACATTAAAATAGGCTGTTGCTATAGCTGATATTAACGAAGCGAATGGAAAGGCGGCTGCGGAACAACTAATTAAAGAGTTTGGAACTGAAAAAGTACTTTTTGTAAAAACCGATGTTACTAACAAGAGCCATTTTGAAGGTACACCTAGAATAGTCTATAATGCAAAAATTTCTATTTTTTTTTTGTTTATGATTTTAGAAGCATTTAAGAGAACTCTAGAGAAATGGAAAAATATTGACGTATTAATAAACAATGCTGGCACTTTCAATGATAGCCAATACGAACTTGAAATTGCTGTAAATGCAGTAAGTGTGTCTTCCTAATCAAAATGAGATTTTTGTTATGATTTTATCATAACCTAATATTCACTTTCCCTTTTTTATTTTAGACATCAGTAGTACATGGAACTCTTTTGGGATTACAATATATTGGTAAAGATAAAGGTGGAAAAGGTGGAGTAATTGTAAATATTGCTTCACAATTTGGTGTAGACGGAGATACTTCCTTTCCTATTTATTCGGCAACAAAAAGTTTTGTTATTGGACTTAGTCGTTCTGTGGGAACACCTTATTACTACGATCGTACTGGTGTTAAAATTGTCACTGTTTGTCCAGGACTTACTAATACCCCCCTAACTCATCATAGTTCACTTACTGAGACAAAGTTTCTTTTTCCAGACCTTAGGCAGCGGTTTATGGATCGGAGCAAAAGTGTTATAAATCAACCGTAAGTATTAACTATTACAGTTATTGTTGTTGACCATCATCTAAAAGTTATATTTTAATTGCACACTGTGTTTTCAATTCTTTATCTGTATACCAAGTCTTAAGTTGCTAAAAACCAATAAATGTTATTAAGAAAATACCGTTGCGTTGTAAAAAATCTTAGATTGATTTATTTTTGTGTCTGTATTGCTAGAACACACCGCTCTACTAAATATTCTTCTTTATTCAGTTTTTGAGGTGTTTTCTAAAGCCCAGTTTATTAAATTATCATTCATCGTATAGGTATCTTACGGCCATAGCTAAACTTATAATAATACTGATTGCAATATTTCAAAAGTTGTGTAAATACAGGTTTTATTAAAGTAGCATTTTTTTTGTTTTAGAACAGAAAGTGTCGCATTAGGTGTTATAACAAGTATAACTAATGGAGAAAATGGAAGTGTGTGGATTGCGGAAGATAATGAACATTATGAAATCGACTTGCCCAATAGAAAGGCATTGAGAAAATGATATTTGTTTGTAATGATATTCCTTTGTAAATTAAGGATTATTCTACGTAGACTATAATATGCGCTTGCAGTCTACCCATAGCTATAACGTTTACCAACTAATGCAGATAAAATGAGTAAATTAACGCATTTTGTGTTGACTAGTTGCTGTTTTATGTTAATTTATTTGTTGTTACTGTGCCCATTTCTTGTTTAAATAAAAGTTCTCTCTTTATTCTATTTGACAATTCTACTAAGTAAGTGTTCATAAAGAATTATTTTATAAAAATTAATATTATTAAAAGAAGGGGAAGTAAGAAAGAGTGTCGATGATCTAGTTTGGAGATTCTTACACCAACACCAAACCGGCTCAACAAGCTCAATTCTTAACAAACTGGTACTGACCATTGACAATGACCCACTAACATTGCACCATTGATGTACTGTCTTTAAAGCACTGAACATACAGAGATCTGACCACCCAACAGGTATTCTTTAACCCACTATAAAACCACATTAGAAAAATTTGCAAAGTTCAATGTCTTAAATAGTATTAAGTAAGTTACTCTGTCCCCAATTCTGTACAGTGGTTACTAAGCAATGCAGGTAAGCGGCTATATAGCTAGAAACTGCATAGGTCGGAATTTCTAAACATTCCCTAAGCTGTTAGAGGTTATCGCAATAATGGATCTGACAAAACTGAAGAAAGTAACAACGATAGAAAAGATAATTTATTGAACATACACAGAAGAATAATGAATCAATTTTTTCTCAGTTAACTCTACTAATTATAATTAAAAATTAAATTCTCGTAAGGGACATTCCTTCTTAGACATTTCCTTGTAGGTGACACGCGATGTGTTGCTTTCTCTGAGATCGTACCCATAAATAATTTTTTCTAAATTCATAATTTAAAGGACTTAGAACTTTAAACTTTAGCGACCTTTTATCTGAAATGTACGTAACTATTCACTATCGGACATGTTTTTGTTTGCTGCTTTCTTAATAACTTTTGCACTTTTTAACAAATAGTATTTGTGTTACTAAGGAAGAAAGTGATACTTTTTCTCCTGCATGTGCCGTTTGTTTCACGAGCCGAAGACGAGGAAAATAAAGCGCACGAGGACAAAAAGACACTTTCTCCAGAGTCTTTCTTCGTCGACCTTAAAATATTCATCAGAAATCTATACAAAAGTTATTCTACATTAAAAATTTACCTTTGCAAGTAATTATGGGATATCTTTGGTATCCAGAGTATTCAAAACGTATTTAAGCCAACAGCCAAATATAAATTAAATAACAGGGAAGAAAAGATACTTTGTCCCCCGCCGGGAGACAACTAGCAAACGCTACTTTTCAATAATCTTAATTTTTAGTTTTAATTAATGGTTTACTTATAAACCAATCGACAATTTATCGTTTTTTACTAAAATATGTGTCGTGCTAAAATTCTAATTTTAATTTACTAGAAATTATTTCTAAGAAATTGTTTAAGATAAAGTATTACTTGAGTTAGGTATTTATCAAAAAATGTAAACATTCAAATCAACAATTTAAAGTGACAAGGAAACTAGTGACACCTCCCGAAATTATCAAGGTTAAAGATTATAAATCCTGTATAATAAATTAGATTAATTTGTACAAATAAAAATAAAGAATTTACATGCCTTTGAGTTAATTTTTCCAATTCAACAACTTTTAATTCTATTTTTTATTTTTATTAAAAGATTTAAAAAAAATTATTCTATTCTTTACTCTATCTTTCTTTAGGGAATCTCTCTTAATTTTTTATTTCTATTTCTATGAAATAACCATCATGTCATATTCATCAATTGAAGTTTGAAGTAATGTTAACAATTAAGACAATTCAATCACAATCTACTCGAAATTTTCTTTAATGATACGGTATATTACATATTAATAACTTTTCATTACATTCTTTAAATAATTGTAATTCATTATTGATAACTGATGTTTATTTATAATTATTAAATTATTTACAATTAAAATGTATACTTTGACGTCAACGATGTATTATTTATAAATATGTTTTGATGTTAATAATTAATTCCTATGTTATTGTTTTTCTTAAGAATTAAATTTTTGCTCAGAAATAATAATTACTTCACGAATCATAACAAGGTTGTTATTAGAACAAATTTCAGTTTTGTTTGCATCTGAAGCCTAAGATTTTGGGAGTTTGTCCCTTGAGTGATCTATCTGCCATCTTCTGAACAATAATCTGAGACTTTCTGGCTGCCATTTGTTTTTATGTTTAGTCTGTTATTCACTGTACCGCATTGCCATTGCATTGCTAAGCAATTATTAAAATAGATAAAGTTATTATGTTTTTCAACTTTAACACTCTACCCATAGTTATTTAAAAAAGTTGTATGTTGTAGACTTTTTTAAGGAAATGCTAGTTTTCTATACTCATTAATGAAAGGAAATTTTTATTTTTCATTATTTTGCATTTATTTGATCAATAATTTACTAGAAACGAAAACGGTGTTAAAATAACCCTTTATTTATTACAAAACAGGTGCTTCCCTACTTTAGGTACACTAGTATTATTCAAACTGCTTCGAACAACGCAGTCTATTTTCATATCAATCTACTTGATACTAAATGTAAAGCGTGATCCACAAAATTTCACCTCAAAATTAGAAAGTAAATTATCTCTCTATTAAAGTTATATAAAGTAATTTATTAAAACTATTAGTTCAGTCAATAGAAGTGCATTAAAATATAAAAATTATGTATTCTAAAAATTATCAAAATATAGTTTCATCCTTTCAAGAACACCATTCAGTCTTAAAAAACTTATAACTTTAATTAAAAAGTGTTTCTTTTGCAATTACAATAATATTTTTTATTCTTCAGATTTCACATTTTACATTTAAACTGACAACAATTTAGTAAGATCTTACCTACTTACTTCTGGATTAAAATACCAACTGCTCTCATTATCTATCGTTTACATGGCCAACTTTAAAGTAAAGTTTTGTTTAATAGTTTTCAGAGACTCAACTAACATAATTATAAACTTAAAGTGGCCTATGTTATACCTCATACAAAAATATACAGGGTGATTATTTTAAAACTTCCCACCTTCAATAACTCTTGAATTAGTAAAATTATCAAACATTTTTTGTTTTGGAGAGGGACATTTAATAACCTATTCTAATCAGTTGGGAAGCTTTCACCCTCTCCCCCAACCACCCACCCCCCCAAAAAGATTTTAAACGTCACTACCACATGTGTGATGTATTATTTTAAAGGGTATACGATTCTCAATCTTTCACATCAAAGAAAATTAAAATCAGCCCAGCCGTTCATGAATTAGAGCCAAAAATGTATTTAATTCAATCAATACGTTTCTGTCTCTAGTTCACTAACAGCTGGGCTGATTTTATTTTTCTTTGATGTAAAAGGTTGAAAATTTTATACCCTTTAATATGATATATCACACATGGGGTAGTGCCATTTGACATTTTGGGGTGGGGGTAGTTAGGAGGGAGGGTGGAAGTTTCCCAACTGACTAGAGTAGGTTATTGAATGTCCCCCTTTAAAACAAAATGGACGCGTTTCATCGATTTTTGATAATTTTACTAATTAAAGAGTTATTCAAGGTGGGAAGATTTAAGATGATCATCCTGTATAAACCTTTTTAAGTTGCTACTGATGTTTAATAATAAGAATAATCTAATACATCTACAAATTATTATTAATTGTATCTCACTTGTTAAAATTAGAAGCTAACATTATTTTGTATAACAACATTAAAACTGTGTTTACTTAATGAAGTTGGACACACAAATTTTTAAATTTGTTTTTATTTTGTTGTAGAAAATATAATTTTCTGAAATTTTTACAATAGTTAGAGGCTTGTCCGTGTCTTTTGTTGAGAAAAAAAAAGGTAAACACTTTACTGCAGCACCAACAGAAAAACCTTCATTAACCAATTCATTTTTAATCAGATAAATAAGTAAATCCTCCATTGACGTAATATAGTTAGGGTAACATTTTTAATTACTATTTTGTTTTGTTTTAGAATTTTAGATATTTTAAACGTAAACGTATTTTGTTTATTTCTATCCAATTTAAACCATCTTGGTATTATAAATGATTAAGACTTCATAATAATTTATGATGAACGAAAAGAAATAAGGCTTCTCCACAGGTTTTCATTAATTATCAAATATACTCCACTATGAGTAAACTTTGTCATGAAAACGGTTCATAAATTATTTATTGCCTCATTTTTGGCTGCCCCTTTATTAACAACTATACATCTTTTGTTGTCCAGTGGCAAATTGTCTTTAATGCTCGAGTCTACGTCTAATGAACCACGTCACGAAACTACAACAGCTTTTAAGAAAGATGGCTTTGTTACATTAAAACCATGGAAAGATTGTTCTCAAGATTTCCTTTATCAGTTAAAACTGCATTGCAGTGACTCATAATAATTTATGAATTACAATAGTATTAACTTTTATTATTTTACTATTCGCAGAATGACACATTTTTGGTTTTTCTATATTTGGTCCTGTAATATTTAAAAGATAAAGCAAACAACCAATTGCTTCTCTAACGGACTTGTTCGTTATTTCTTTCGAATCAACAAAATTGTTAAAAATATCTCCGGGTGTCACAACAGAATTGGATTTTTCCATTCTTGAATAACATTGATACGTAAAGAGTCTGCTTTTACAAAACTTTTCAAATTCGACTTAATTCATCATTCACATACAGGGTAATTATAATCTTTATAGGCGTGTTTCTCAAAAATATACCGGAGTCAGTAACATAAACCTCAAATTCGTTATCTTTTAGCCGCACAGTTTTTTTAAACCTGGTATATAAGTGGTACGCATCAGAACATTAGACACATATTTTTTTGTATCGGCTGAGTTTGACGTTAAGGGGGAGAAAGCCACGCTCAAAAATCCGGAATGTTTTATTTAAAGCTCTGTAACTCCCAAACGGTGGTAGATATCGAGATGACTCAAATTGCAAAGTTTCATAACTTTTTATTCCCTATCAGGTGACACAAAAAGATTTTTCGTTTATGTTCACCCTTGAGGTTACTTACTATGTGATTTTGAAAGTTACTTGTTTTTTGTTTTCTTCTTGAAATTTGTGTTCGTTCGTTCTGATTATATCTTGCGGGATTTAAAAATCCTCTGCTAAATATCAAAATAAGTTATCTCTGATAGTCAAATTGTAAAATATACGAACTCGTTTTGCGGTTATACTACAAACCAATTCGAACAATTTGATGCAGATGCTCATCCTTCCTTCCCTACTTAGAATGATAGACACCAGTGCATTAATTTAAAAAAACGTTATTGCCTTCATTAACTACTGACCCTCTGAATTGGAATTAATTTGTACTATGTACCTTGACTTTATCACATTCTCAGACACCTGAGGTACTGGGTAATATTGAAACTCAACAGTAAACAGTGTATCTTGCCAATCTTCTTTTTCTTCCCATTTAACACGTTTCCAAGCAAATATCAATTAATTATAATTCAGTGATGCTACTGATGTAACTCAGTGTTTGGTTTTCTACTTCCTTTAATAGTTTGCGTACAGTTGTTTTGATAATCTCAACGTTTCAAGCTTCCAGAAAAACATTCTGTGGTTCTAAAGTGGTTGATGTTTGGTTATACAGAATGGTAATAAAGCTCGGAACAAAATTCATAATTCTGTTATAAATGTTTTTTTTTAAATTCTGAAACGCGTCGATTTGATATTTCAATAAGGTATTTGTGAACACAGAAAGATGTTCTTTGACAGATCATGCTCTTAAGCTATGACGTCATCATCATTTTTTTACAACCTCAGGTTTTTTACAGATTTTGATAGACTTCTTCACTGGTTGAATGATGGTGTAAAGAATTTGATACCCTACATAACAATTGTTTTGAGAAAAACACTTATGAAGTTTAATAACTTCAATAATTGTTCTCAACAAAAATAACATTCAAAATTAAAAAAGAAACAAAGAAAATCATTCATAAAATTTAACGCAAATGTTCAAATTGTCTACCGTTTGCCATTTGATACTGCCCTATTTGTGTATAAATGCTTTGAACTGCACGTTGGATCATTTGTGGGGCGATGTTTCGCATTTCCGTTCGAATTTGCTGTTTCAAACCTTCTAAATTGTTAGATCTAATATGTAAACTATTGATTTTACATGGTCCCACAAAAAAAATCTAACAGGATTAAGTCCGGAGATCTCTCAGGCCATTCAATTATCCTCGTCGTCATATCCATCTACAAGGCCATGTAAGATCAAGAAACTGACGCACGCCTGCCCAAAATAAGGAGGTGCCCCATCTTGTTGAAACCAGATGTCCCGATGAGGCAAATCAGTCTTTATTATTTGGGAAAAGAACTGCTAGAGCTGGAACTAAATCAAACCTTAGAAAATCCAAATATCTGGCAGAAGTCAGATTTCCTTCAAACAAATAAGGTCCTTGAAGACGACCTCTTATTATTCCGACCCATACAATAACCTTTTCTCAGTGCTGGCTGTGAGACTCTTGGGCCCAATGAGGATTTTTTCTTGCCCAATACCTGCCGTTATGACGATTAACAGTCCCGTTAAGGCAAAAAGTGGCATCGTCAGAAAAGATGTTATTTAAAAAGTTAGGATCGCTATCACAGCGCAACGTAAAGTCTTCACAAAAATGTAACCGGTGACGGTCTAAATCATCTTCATTTAATTAATATGAATTTTGTTCAGAACTTTATCACCACTCTGTATAGAACATTTAAAATATTATAATCTACAAAAATATTTGTAACTGTCTTTTGTATTTTACAAGATAGTTTTTTTATGAAGCAATAGTTTTAATTTTTGTATTTCTCTTTCCAAATTTGCAAATTGTACAATTTTACAATACAAAAGAGAAGATCGATGTTTTCATGAAACTGAAATTTGTACAGTTTGTAGAGTATTTTAAAATTTTGTAATTACAGACGAGTGACACTGGAAAGAGAATTCAGTTTAAAAGTGCATAATAGAAAAAGTAAATAATTATTATTAACAATTTGATCAAAAACTTTAAAGTGACAAATTATTCTTTGTGAATACGACCCCTGGAGCTAGAAATCAATCTTCTATAATATATTAAAATTTTTGCAAATTCCAAAAATGCGCTGCAAGGAATACATACATAATAATACAAAACACAAATGATAAACTCATTAAATGTGCATCACCAGTAAATACCATATGAACCGCTATAAATGTTTACTTATAAACCCCAGTTATTCGTATTACTTAGAATTTACACAAACAAATAGAAAATAATTTGGACAGGTTGAGCTCTGTGACTAGAAGTAGAAGTAACCAGAACTAAAACGAATAACTGACTTTTAATATGGTAAGTATTTACCTATTACATGTGTTCCATAACCACCGTGGGAAAAGATTTGTACAATTAATGAAGATTAACATATTAAATAACTGAGTAAATAATAATAGAAATAACCCTCCACCCTAGTTATACAAAGTAACCTTTAATATACAGTGTCTTACTTCTCACTTGCATACCCTTGCTTATTTCTTTTTTAATCGATTTTAGATTTTGCTCAAATATATGCTCTTTGAAAAGGAATACTCATACAATTTTACTAAAAATCACTAGCCTACTACAATCAAAGATAAATGGAAAAAATTCAAAAATCATAGTTCGGCTAGTTTTATCAAAAAAGTTATTAAAAAAGTTGCTCAGAATCACAATAAGACTTTCTACTTTTTACAAAACAATTAAAACCATTTAACTATTATTTCATTGTACCCTAACAACAAAGGTAATCTTTAAAAACTAGATTTAATCTCTTTTTACAAAACTCTCATCAAGCCTCAAACACTTTCAGATTCACTTTCTGTTAGTAATAACAGGGATGTAAAGATGAGAAGTGAAACATACTGTAGATAAACTAAGCTGGCCTTAAAACCAAATCAGATCTCCATTTATTGAACTAAACTTTTTGATCTGAAGCTGCAGTCTGCGTTCAGTTGTCACTAAATCTACTACAAGTTTTAGTTCACTGCATTGGTTTTGCATCTACACATATCAATAACACAGTTGATCTAACATTACTGACAAGTCATTCAGCAAAATTACATACTTGATTTGTACACTTTATTTGCATCAATTCATTTAGGTACAACAAATAATAAATAAAATATTATTTTCTCAACGTTTTTCTATCGGGTAGAACAACTTCATAGTATTCACTACCTTCAACAACCCATACACTTCCATTTTCTCCTTTTTGTATACTTTTTATAACACACTCAGCAACAACATTTGGCCTAAAAGAAAAGCCAATTATTTAATAGAATATTCTTGTTCATACAATTATTAATTTGTGGAAGCTGTATTGCTGACACTAATTACTTTAGAGAAAACTAACCTTAACGACAGACGCAGTTTTTAATTTTTATACTAACAGTATATTAAGCACTGTAAGTTTACAAGCTGAAAATTACATGAAAATGTTTGTAGAGCACCATATACAGAAACATCGAAAATAATTGCAAACCACGTGATCACTAAGAAACTAAACAAGTAGCGCAAAATTTTATTTTTTTGATGTTGGCCACTTACGAAGTAACGCCCATCCGATTACATTTTTATGCTAAAAGTACATCGGTGTGCGTACGTTCCGTAGTATCTTGTTATTTCTTTGTATTGCGTTTTTTATAGTTTATTTTGTTCTATTTATAGATCAGTCTCTTTCAAGACTAAATCTGCTTTTTGTTAGTTAATAGAAGTAAGTTAGATTTAAAGACCAGGTCACATTATCAAATAATTTAATCAAACTCGACTATCAGTCTAGAATTATGACGTCAAAACTGACAAACTCAAGTTTGTATCAAACTGGGTGGAAAATATGAACAAAAAAAAGCGATAGTAGCTGTTTCAACATTAAGATTAGCATTGAAGCAGAATGAAAATAAACGAAAAGCAAAACAAAGACGAATAACCCGCTATAACCTTCTTGGCTTCGCGCCTGCTTTACTATTTTCAAATTTAGCCAATCACGTAAGCCATCGCATCAAACTAACTGATGGATTTAGAAACGCCTCCAAAACTTAGAAAATTTGATCAAACTAAAGGTATGACGTCATTGTTTCAGACTGAGTCAAGTTTAATCAAACTGACTGACCGTAGTTTCATTATATATTTTCTTTACTACGTCACTGTAAAACTGTATTGTTTTTATTACAACAGAGCTGCCAGCAGTGCGAGATGTGTTGCATAACCAACAGTAAATTTTGTAGTCACATGGTGTATAATCAATGTGTTTTCGAAAACCTTCGATAGAAAATCAAAAATTACAAAAAACTGGGGGTTCTCGTTTAAATTTTCAAAACTACCCCTCACTCAACCCCCAAGTGAGGATGAGGGTGACCTTTACTTGTCATGTTTAAATAGATTCTTAAAAATAAAAGAACACGTATTTCATATCTTTTTAACCTGAAGTGTATTTCTCGAAATATTTAACCGTTTCCAGACTTTTGGACCACTCGGTATATTTGACATTTTTTTAACAGAGCATAAACAATAACTTCACGATTGAAAAATGGTAGATTTCTAAAGAACGAATACCGCTTGCTACAATTTTTTACAGGATAATATTTGTCAAATTTTCAATTGATCATTCTCAGTTTTTCAAGACAATCCCTAAGAAAATTACTATTGTTATATCATAAAACAACAGTTTCAACATAAAGTCGGTGTATAGTTCTTATGTTAAAAGTGCAAATTTTAACATCCCAAATTGAGACTTTTCCTACGTATAAAGAACATTCATAAATATATTCAGATTTTTAAGAAAATCTTAAGAAAATTTATTTTTTAGGTATGTTTGCTTGGAAACGTCCTTAAATTTAACTAAAAATAAAACCCTCTAGACTATTAACTACTTATAATTAATTATTATAAAATCTAAACAAAGCTTGTGTAACAATTCTACAAACACTACTTACGATTGCCATGGAATAGATCGACATGCTTCTGTAAAGACTTGTTTAAGACCTGGAAAAAGAAACTCTCGACTTGGGGGATCATTGGTCATAGGAGTAACAGTAAATCCTGGACACATACTGATAATCTTAACACCAGTATGACTGTAATAGTAAGATGATCCGAGTGAGCGACTAAGTCCGATAACAAAATGTTTTGTTCCCGCAAGGACAGGGCAACGACTGTCTTTTTCGAGACCAATTATCGAGGACATATTTACGATTACTCCCCCTTTTCCACCTTTATCTTTACCCATATATTGTAAGGCAATCAGAGATCCATGTACCACAGCAGTCTCCATAAAAGAAAACCTTACATAAATTAAATATTTAGTCCAGACGAGTTATGCATTGGAGTGAAACTAATTTAATAAAGGCTGCAGTTTTGGGTACTTATACACCTTTTAACTATCATACAACATGTCTAAAAAGTATCACCTCTGTGTACATCAGACGTCATCCTTCATTGAATTATTTCCATCCAACTCTGTTTTTGCGGAACTCGCCTGATCAAATTATAAAATTAAAGCATAAACTTCTCTGAGTAAATTTTAAATGACATTTGAAATTTGAAGACCTATTAGGTAAATACGTACTGCATTGGTAGCAATTTCAAGTTCATAGCTCTTGTCACTAAAGATGCCTGCGTTGTTAATTAATATGTCAACATATTTCCATTGTCTTAAAGTTTCTTTAAAGGCATCTAAAATGGTAACATAAAAATTCTCTTTACAATTTTCAAGTTTTAAGTCTACTTTCGAACTGATCTCGTTTAGTAACATCGGTCTTTATAAAGAGCACTCGCCCTGGCCCATACTCTTTAATTAGTTCCTCCTTGGCCGATTTTCCGTTTGCTTCGTCAATATCAACTATAGCAACTGCCTATTTGTATATCAATATTATTAACGAGATTTAAGCTATACTGATAATGTGATAATTATAAAACTTACGTTTGCCCCCGCCTTAAGAAATTCTTTAGCGCAAATAAAACCAATACCTGAAGCCGCTCCAGTTATAAAAACAGTCTTTTCTTTAAGCTCATACACCATTACTAGGAAATATGAAAAAACACTGTTAAAAAATAGAGTATAATTCATATATTATTTAAGTTGGTAATAAACTGCATTGATTAGTTTGTTTTAAATAAATTAATTAAAAAGATAACGATCAAGCTCTATTTACACATATTACATAAAAAAGAGGTTGTAAACAGTGACAATTCAAGTATTTATGTCATATTTAACAAACCAATAGGAATTTAAGATTTTATTGTTCACAAACCAATCAAAAAGTTGTTTTAATGACAATGTCAATAAAAAAAACTTGAATGCAACATTTCCACTGTATTATGTACAGTAAAAATAACGCCTATATGCCTCGTGCAAGTGTACAGAGGGCACCGCCTGGTAATGACTTTGTGCATATTTTGTACACTGAGCTGACTGATTTGTAGTATTTGGAAACGTCAATGCACGTAATACTTGCTAACGATAGCCAAGCACCAAAGTAGTATTGAAGACAGGTTTTGCAAAAAATACATTTTGAAAGCTTCGATTCTAAGAAAAAGAAGAAAATCAGTTGAGTCACCCCATGTCATTAAAGTCAAAGAAGCACAAAGTACTGGCTTGTTCAGGGTAACCTTTTTAGCCTCAATTTCAGAAAAAGTAGCTTCAATATAAGAAAATGCATTTTTAATTTAGAAGAATTTCTGGAAATATAAATTTTATTTTAGAAAAGGTAATTTTGATTTTGAGAAAAGGAAAAGACAATTCTAATCTATTCATGTCTTCTGTAACTTAAATTATATTTCCCGAAATTAAAATTACATTTTCCAAAATTAATAAGATTAATAGTACTTGTTATGCAAATCCTGTGAGTATAAATAAATAAACGTTTATTAAGAACTATATTGTTTGTAACTTTTCCTTATTATTGTTAGAGTTACTATCAATCTGTTTTAGATAATTAAAAATAAAGAATGATCTAATGCAAAATGAATCAATCAACACAAACCGCGAAATTCTTTCTTTTATTTTATTTACTTACTTTTTTTATTTTATGTTGATGTTCAGGACTCTTTGGTGCTTCACCAAATCTTTGGACTTTGATGCAACTTCATGATTGACTCTCATTGATACTAGAATATTTCAGGTGTTAATGTAACTTACTGTCAAAACAGTTTCTTGCATTTCCTATATGTTATAACTGAAGTGAAATTTTTTCTTATCAGCGTTGCTTTCTTAAAATTATTTTTTCGTATATTTATTAAATTCAAAGTTTCATATCTGCACTACAAAATGAGTGTATTCTCTAGGTCTCTAGGTATTATTCCATTATGGTAGGTAAGTATTGGAAACTTTATTGATTACTAGTCAAACAAAGCAGTCTCACCAAATATCAGAATCGGTATTGCAACTCTTCTTTTTAATTAAGAGATCCTCAGTGATGTTACATACAAATGAGACAAATATCAGCCCCTTTTTTTGCACTCCCCACAATATTAATCTGCATGTTTCGGCACTGTTCAAAGGTCTTCAGTAACACGGTTGATCTAAAATGTAATTATTAACGAAACACAATCCATTCAGCAAATATACTTATTACTGATTTGTATTCTTTATTTGCATCAATTAATTTAGGTACAGCACATAATAAAATATCATTTTCTCAACGTTTTTCTATCAGGTATTTTGACTTCATATATTTCATTAGCCTCACAAACCCATACACTTCCAGTTTCCCCTTCCTTTATACTTGTTATAACACACTCAGCTACTTTAGTTGGTCTAAAACAAAAAAAGTATTGTTTCAAAAAATATTTCTTCTTATACAATTTATTAATTATGGAAAATGTATTGCTGACACTAACTACTTTAGGGAAAACTGACGTTAGCAGCAGAAGCAGTTTTTAATTTTATATTTAATAACAATATACAGGATCGCTGAAAAGTATGGAAACACGTTACCCCTGCAGAAACGGTAAGTAATAGACAAAAAAGAATTTGGAGAACTTAATGTACGTATTTTGTGCCATGTTTTGGGAAGGTAATTAAAAACAAATCTTCAATTGTTTTTTTGTACGGCTGCCATATTAATGTTTTTTTAAATAGAACACCCTGTATATGATATAAGGGTTGCTATACTTATTACCATTGAATTCGTTTTGAGAATCTCTATATCGAAATATGGGGTTATATACAGGGTGTTCCATTTAAAAAAATCAATATGGCTACTTTAAGTTCTCCAAATTTAATTTGTCTATTACTTTCCGTTTCTGCGGGGGTAGCGAGTTTCCATACTTTTAGCGATCCTGTATGTATGTTTTAAGCAATCACGTGAACATGTTTCTAAACACAAAGACTTGTTTTTATTCAAAGAGCATCATGCATAGAAAACGTTTAGATACCTACAGATGTTGCTTGTAATAAAGTTTTGATATTAGTCCTAGCTTTCTCTTGATCGTCTACCTATTCCTATATTAGAGTAGGTATAGCTCTGATAAACCAAAAAAAAATTAGTTTAGAAAATTGCATTGTTTTAAAACGTAATGGTTTTTTTTTGGAGGTAAACAAGGTAAATCACTTTTCTACGCACTATTTCTCAAAAATAATTTATTTTTAAATCAACTTTTGATGTAATAAGTTTTTTTGTGGAAAAGCAACATACTATACTACCAAGTCTAAACAAACCTCTTGTATGCGGATTATATGCGGACACTACTTACGGTTGCCATATCGTAGATTGAGATTTATCATCGAAGTGTTGTTTAAGTTCTGGAAAAAGATACTCCAAACTTGGAAGATTATTGGTCAGAGGAGTAACAGTAAATCCCGGACAAATAATGACAACTTTAACACCAGTACGATTGTAATAATAAGGCGTCCCCATTGAGCGACTAAATCCCAGAACAAAATGTTTTGTTGCCACAAGAACAGGGTAGCAAAAGTTTGGTTCGAGACCAACTATCGAAGACATATTTACAATCGCTCCACCTTTTCCACCTTTATCTTTACTCATATGTTGAAAACCAATGAGAGTTCCATGTACCACAGCAGTCTCCATAAAAGAAAACCTTACATAAATTAAATATTCAGTACAGACGAGTTGTGCATTTGGGTGCAACTAATTTAATAAAGGCTACAGTTTTGGATACCTTTGAACTATCACACAACATGTCTATAAAGTTCTCCTAAATCACCTCTGTATACACAAGACGTTAGCCTTTATCGAATTAATTTTATTCAACCTTGTTTTTTGCATAACTCTCCCAGTCTAAATGTAAAATTAAAACATCTGAGTAAATTGTTAACGGCATTTAAAATTAGAAGACGTAGAAATAGGTAGATACATACTGCATTGGTAGCAATTTCAAGTTCATAGCGCTTGTCACTAAAAATAGCTGCGTTGTTAATTAATATGTCAACATATTTCCACTGCTTTAAAGTTTCTTTAAATGCATCTAAAATGATAACATAAAAATTATATTGACAATTTTAGAGTTATAAAGCTACTTTCGAATTGGTCTCGTTTAGTAACGTCGGTCTTTATAAAGAGCACTCTCTCTGGTCCATACTTTTTAATTAGTTCTTTCTTGGCTGCTTCTCCATTTGCTTCGTCTATATCAGCTATAGCAACAGCCTATTTGTATTTTAACATTATTAATGTGAAACAAGTTGTATTGCTAATACATTTACATATGCTCCAGCTTTAAGAATTTCTTGGGCACAAGTAAAACCAATACCTGAAGCCGCTCCAGTTATAAAAGCAATCTTATCTTTAAGTTCATACACCATTACTGGGAAATATTGAAGAGCACTGATAAAATTTGTTTCTTAAAAAATAGAATACAATTGGTTCATATATTAATTTAATGATAAGCGGCATCGATAAGTTTGTTTCAAACTAGCTAATTAAAAAGAATTATATTTACACATATTACGTAAAAAATTTGTTGTAAACTATGACAATTCAGTCCATATTTAATCAACCAATAAAAATTTGATATTGTAGTGCAAACCAATAAAAATGCTATTTTGATGTCAAGAAAAGTTTGCTGTCAAAGCAGTGAAACACAAAGAACCGGTAATTTGTGCAGTGAGAAACGTTCTCCCTGGATGCTTTATTGACACTTTCAAACAGACAGATATTATTTTGAAAATTTGTTAGCTTTGCATTATAGAAAAAGCATTATTCATATAACCTTACATAAACTTTATAACATATTTTAACGAACACAGAAAGTTGAGGTAAGGTCTTGGTTTTTGACATATTTATGTTTCTTATGACTTCGTGGATAATAGAAAACCGGAGAGAAAAGGAGGTAAACTGCCCTTTCAAAACGATTTTTGCGTTTTTCTCGGAAACTGTTAGATGCTAGACGAAATAAAGTTTATTTACTTGTACACAAAAAGGTTCGGTAACAGTTTGATATAGCTACCCCTGGAATTTAACTTCTACAGTAAAAATTCAACCTTACCAATGCACGTATCTCCATTCAGTGAATCAAAAGACACCGTCGGAAGGCCTCTCCGACGCCAAATACTTAGAAATTTAAAAAAAAACTCCGAAAATCGACGAATCTGACACTTCTCAAGCATTCCGACTGCCATGACAGCGTAATATCGCGGCGAAGTTCGTGCTGCTCTCCGACAGCGTACCAACCGAGAATATCACAACTCAATTTCCCTAAATCAGCTGGAGGACATTGACCACGCGCAAGCATGAACGAATTCATTTATTCAATTCGCCCCCCCCCCACAAGATTGGGGTGGAATTATTGAAAAAAAATGATTGATTTACTACTTCTAACCTAAGCATCCCCTCGCTTCGCCCCCATCACAAGATTAGGGTGGAATTCTTGAAAAAAATTATTGTTTTACTCTTCTAATCTAACCATCACCTCGCTTCGTCCCCATCACAAGATTAGAGTGGAATTCTTGAAAAAAACGATTGTTTTACTCTTTTAACCTAACCATCACCACGCTTTGCCCCCATCCCAAGATTAGGGTGGAATTCTTGAAAAACATGATTTATTTACTACTTCTAACCTAACCACCCTCTCGCTTCGGCTCCCTCACAAGATCATTTTACGGATGACAAACACCGTGTATAGAATTTTTCATGTTGCAGTAGAGAGTTGCTACTGTCTGTAGCAGCTGATTTACTTGCCAACTTCATTGTTTGTATTGTGCAACATAATCTCAGATGTGCGTGAAAATCGTGTTTGTTTTTTGTCGGTTTCACCAAGATCAGATTAATTTTCTTTACCTCCGCACACGGAATTGTGTTCTGTGAGTAATTCTCTACCAGCTGATACCAAAAACTTGCTCTCAAAATGGCTCTTTCTTAGGGGTAGCTGTTGCGGAGAGTGCAGCAGGGAAAAACAGTTAGTTTAAACACAACTCAATAGGCTAATCAATTTATAATGTATAAAAAGTTTGAATAATAATTTTATTTTTACTTCAGAAAAAGAATTACAAAATTGACAGTTCACAATTAATTCAATGGTCGCTTGTTATATTTTTATCTTTGATACAAAACAAGGTTGCCCACGTTGACCAGTGTTGCCAGCGACAAGGAAAAATAGAACCCTTTTTAACAGTAGCTATATCGAACAATTACCAAAATATTACCAACACGCATTATATTTGCCTTTACATATTTTTTGTAAAGTGCCTAAGCTGTTCTAGAACATCACAATTTAAGGAAGTCGAAGACTGTTACTACTAGAAGCGACAGGTTTGTCACTATTCATTTATTGCAAAATAACCTCCAGCTAGCCTCCACAACTGTAGTCAGCCACGCTATTATCTTAGACAAGTTGAATAAGATTGAAGTAAGTGCAAGACGTTCTGCTATTCATTAATTTTTTACGCTACAACACTGCAGAACTCTTTTTAATATTGCAGGTGATTATCTGATGACTAGAGGTAATAAACAGTGATCAAACCTGCTACTCAGTAGTAAATCTAAATTTTGTTTTATGAGAAGCGACATGTATAGTAAAATACAGTGTGTTTCAGTTTTCAAGTTCACACCCGTGTATCTGCCTTATTTATTTTCTGATCGATTTCAAATTTTAGTCAAATACACTACCACTTTATTTTACTAAAAACTACCAGGCTAATACTGAAAAGTGATAGTAGGCCTATTTGTATCTTAAGAAGTTGTTCAGAATCACAACAATAGTCAAAATTCAAATTTTCGCGGAAAAATTCATGAAATTATTATGAAATCTATACAGTTACTATTTTACTGGACTAACTTATCATAAATTTCATCCCTCTTTATTAAACCTCCATCAAGTCTTACGCACTTTTCGATCCGCTTTCTGTTATCTATAACAGCTCCAGGCAGCTCTCCATGCTTGACGAATTTTATTACAGAGGTCTTCACTCTTTTGAATGGCACTGGTATACACTTTTTGTTTAGTAGAGAGGGGAATGAAATTTAGTTTCTAAAGATAATTGGTGTTATTATGATATTGCAGTCCAGTAAAATAGTAGCTATGGATTTTATAAGTTCATGAAAAAATAGAAAATGAGAATTTTCCGCGAGAATTTGGATTACGATTATTTTTGTGATTCTGAACAACTTTCCTTAGTAACTTTTTAAGATAAAACTAAGCCTGCTATGACTTTTCAATTTTGTGCATTAATTTTTGATTGCAATAGGCTGGTAATTTTCAGTAAAATTATTTAAAATTTGTAAAAATCTTTCTTTTAAGTAGTTGTACATTTGACAAAAATTTGAAATTGATCAGAAAATAAATAAGGCAGATACAGGCGTGTGAATTTGAAAACTGAAACATACTGTATACAGTGTGTAACTTAAGTATTAAAGCAAACTTGGGGAGGTGATTCGTTAGATGATTTAAAAAAAAAGTTTCTATCGACATGGATCTGAAACTTAACCGTTTCCGAGATACAGGGTGTTGAAGTTTCAATTAAAATTCCTTGTTTGTTTAATATTTCAAGAACAACGTGAGATATCAGGAAGAAATTTTCTAAATGCTTATTATTCTAAGGTGTCTACTATTTTACGTAGTTTTGTGTACAATACCCTTATCAAAGGTGAGGATACAGGGAGGGAAGCTAACCCATTGCCCTAAAGAAAATTGTTACGCTTTAAAGAATGTATTTTTGGAATCAACAATCGATTTGACAAAAAACCCCTCTTGCATTTTTTTTCATAGAATAAGCCATTCCTAGTAAAATTGAATTTTCCAAAACCTCTCAAATTCAACGGCCTTACGTTATTTTAAAAATATTTGCATCGCATCATTGGCAGAAACTAAACCTACTTTGCCGTATAGTTTTTTCCCCAAAAGTGTACCATTTCTGAGATACAAAATATCAAAGTCTTTGTTTTTGAGTTTTTGAGATAACATATGACCTTGCCTTTGGAAATCTAGTTTTACTTAAAAATGACGTATTCTACGTTTTTTTTTAATTTTTCAGTGGCGTAACAATTTTCTTGATGTTGATGAACTAGAACCCTACCCTCATTTCTTCGCCTCTGATAAGGATATCAAACACAAAGCTACGTAAGATAGTAGACACCTTAGCATAACAAGAACGTTCAAAACTTCAGCCCGATATCTTACATTGTTCTTGAAATATTAAAAAAACAAGATATTTTCAATGAAACTTCAACACCCTGTATATTGTAAACAGTTGAGTTTCAGAACCACGTTTATAGGACTTGCTTTCTTAAAATCATCCGAAGAATCACCCCCACAAGTTTGTTACAATTCTTAAGTTATGCATAAGTTGATATACTGGGGAAAGTTTTGCGCAGTGCGCTGAACCGCAAGTCAACAAAGTTATTAATAATTAGTATAAAAAATGATTAACATGTTTAAATGATGACTTAATTTTGAGTTGAAATGTATATTTTCGAGTTTTACTTTTGTTTACACTCACTTGGTAGTATTCTTGAAGATAAACGCAAGCAAAGTTGATTTTAACATTTAGGTTTTATTATCTTAACCTAAATTATTCATTTGCCCAATCAGGAAAGAAAATAATAAAAGAATGTCGGAAAGCTGTAAATTGTAAGTGATATAGATATACTACTTTACAGTTTTTCAACAGAATTAGTAACTATACTCCGTTCACGATGTTTCTGGATCGTAACAGGCCATGCTTTCATTTTATTAGGTTGGAGGTATTTTTTTTTTAATTGTCCTACCTGCGGCTGTATTTGGCGCTGTTGCACGATCAAGAATTTTGCATAAACGTTTAGTACCAATTAGTTTTTTTTGTTAAAAAGAAATCAAGTTTTCCCTATATTTACAGAGTTACAAAAAAAGGCAACAGAGTGAGGTTAAACTGTCATAAAATCATAATCTTAAAGCACACTAAGCATCAATAAGATTTTACAAGCCGAGAGTGGCAAAAAAGATACGTTTGGCAACGTAGTTTATTTGTTTTGCACAGAAATAGTACAGCCAACCTCAATATAATTGAATATATTTAGATGTAACAAGTTAGCAAACCAATATCATCGACATCCCTTACCCAAAAAGGTCGTGAACAGCATATAAAGTTTTTTTTTTTCTATTTTTTAGACTAGGTATTTCTAAACCTCCAATTATGTTTGTCATCTTGGTTTTTCTAGTTGCGAATATTTGAGGCTCTAAATAATGTCACTGTCAAGTTGGCAGTGTCACCGCATTAGATGATGTAGGTTATGTAGGTAGATTGTTAATTATATCCAAAGTGTGTTTAAGAGAAAATTGCATTTTAAGACAATTAGCATAAAAATATTTTTATATGTTAAATTTCTTAAACTGCAAATTCTTCTTAAATGAAATTTGGATATAATTGACAATCTACATACATAACCTAATATCATGTGATGTGATGCACTGTCAACTTGACAAAGAAATTATGTAGAACCTCAATTGTTTGTAACTAGAAAAACCAGGGTGGTAGACATAACTAGATGTTTAGAAACATCTAGTCTAAATATTATAAAAATGGACTGTATATTTTAACAGAACCAGGTAACTTGACAAGAAAAATAACCTAACATCCGTTATTATGTTACTTACTAAATGAATTAAGATCAGTGTCGTAGTTAGCGTCTTAGCTGCTCGATGTGGACTCTGAGTTTGCCTCCCCTCTCAATATAAGTACATTAAACGTACTACAAAACGAAACCATGCTTGTTAATATTATATTGAAGAAGTTAAGCACAATAAAAGCATTATTATAATAGGGGCCTGCAGAAATGATTTCACCAAGGCTCTGAAATCTTGTCGATCGCCTTAGGTATGTGCATAATTAGAAGAAAAGAAAAACAATACATCTTGGCAAATGGGTACTGACTGTGCGATGCGCTGCTGAGATGTAATCGCTGCGGGGTATAAACAACAAACTAGTAAGATAATCACCATGCCATATGTTTCATGCTTTTTTTTAGGAATTGGAATTATAGTTGTTAAAGCTAATTATTAATTATAATAATAAAAATTTCTAAGTTATCATAAAAGAATTGTCGAAAGATAAAATTGTGTCTCCTGTGAAAAATGTCGCCCTCAAAAAAGTGCCGCCAGGAGTGGACTTCCCCTTCTAGCTACGCCAGTGGTTAAACCTAATTTGTAAAAAATTTAATTCTCTAGATTCAACTATAAAAGTTTTGTGGAACTTGTAAATTAAGTTGATTTCTTCATATTTAATGAGTAATTTTTATTAACACAGATTCTTCAACAAGTAATAACTATCTATTCATTATTAATCTTCGTCTTTAGAAAAGCCGGTGACTGCTAAAAAAATTTCTCTTTTATGTGATAACTATGGCCGGGACATGGTTTTGATGTTGTCGGATGTTATCTGATTAGATGGCTAGTGGTAGAGTGGCAGGTATGGTCTTGAAGGCGGTTGGGCTGCTAGTGATTAGTGTTCCTGTATAAATATCTTGCAACAGAATATCTTACAAAAATACCGATGGTAGTAAGGAAAAGCTGGTTTAAAAGCCTGTAGTTTGGTACCAATGGTGATTGCAGGTTCCAGCGATTTTGATAGTCTTGATAAGTGATAATTGATAGAGTGGTTTCCAAATCTCGTGGCAAGCAAGATGCGCAAAAGGCGAAGCTTACTGCACAAAAAAGAGAGAGAGAAAATTGTAAAAATCATGCATGTAGGTCCGCCCGCGCTTCGAAGGTCGCGTGCCACGAGGTTTGGAAACCACTATAACATAAGTTACTTGTAGTCAAACGATTCTTCGCAGACTAACACGCGCACACTGTGATGGGGAGCAGGGTAAATGGCAATTGTGTGAAACAGCATTAACTGACTAATGTTGTTAGACACTTTATTGACTGGTGAGACTTTAGAATTGGTATCGTAACTGGTTACTCTTCCATTTCAGTTAACAAACCCTCAAGTATTTCTCCATATACCATGCTTGATATTGCTCTTTAGTACAAGATGCATCCTGGACCTACAGCACGTGCCTAGTTTGCAAGCTTGCAGCAACCTAGTTCATTTATAATGAATAAATACTATAAATGCAACACATACCATCGACCAAGAATATATTTCAGTAATTTTTAAAGGTACAGCAAAACATAAATAAAATATTATTTTCTCATCATTTTTCTATCGGGCAGAACGACTTCATAATGTTCATCATCTTCAGCAACCCATACACTTCCATTTTCTCCCTTTGTTATAGCTGTTATAACACACACAGCGACACTAGTTGGTCTAAAAGAAAAAGTATTGTTTCAAACAAAATCTCACTCATACAATTTATTCACTTGTTGAAAATGCATTGCTGGTATTAATTACTCTGCCAAAACTAATGTTAACAGCAGAGTCAGCTTTTAATATTTTTGGGTAGTTTTCAAAAACAAGCACTATTGTGTTTCTGCCATTAATTCTTTACTATGAAATTTCAAAGGATAAATAATAGTACTGCTAGTGCTACTTACGGTTGCCATACATTACTATTAAATCTGTCGGCCCAGAATTGTTGAAGATGTGGAAAAAGAAATAGTGCGTCCATATCTGAAGGATTATTGGCCATAGGAGTATCAGTAAATCCTGGACAAATACTAATAACTCTAACACCAGTACGATCATAATAATAAGGTGTTCCCATTGAGCGACTAAATCCGATAACAAAATGTTTGGTTCCCGCATAAACAGGGGTAGGAGTATTTCCTTCGAGACCAAATATGGAAGCCATATTTATAATTACTCCACCTTTTCCACCGTTATCTTTACCCATGTATTGTAAACCAATAAGAGTTCCATGTACCACAGAAGTCTGGATAAAATAATCTTATGTAAATTACATATTGTAGAATTCAAAGAAAAGTTCTATGAATAAGTGTAAAATGCCATTTGTAGTAGATAAATACATACTGCATTGGTAGCAATTTCAGTTTCATAGGGATTTTCTCTAAATATACCAGCGTTGTTGATTAATATGTCAACATATTTCCATTGCTTTAAAGCGTCTTTAAATGCATCTAAAATATATAAGACTTCTTAAAGCTTCTGTTTTTAGTTTGAGCTTTATAGTTACCTACTTTCGAATTGGTCTCGTTTAGTAACATCTGTCTTTATAAAGAGTACTTTTTCTGTTCCATACTCTTTAATTAGTTCTTTCTTGGCTGCTTCTCCATTTGCTTCGTCTATATCAGCTATAGCAACAGCCTATTTATAATTCAATGGTATTGACGTGATACAAGTTTTATTGATAAACAATACCATAAAAGATTGTAAAACTCACATGCGCTCCAGCCTTAAGAATTTCTTTGGCACAAACAAAACCAATTCCTGAGGCCCCTCCAGTTATTAAAGCAATTTTTTCTTTCAGTTCATACATTGTTACTGTATAGTTGTATGTTGTCACTAACGGTCCGTAGGAAACTAAAGTCACTGATAAAAAGTGTTTTATTAGAAAGTAAGATAATTTTAACTTGTTTTTGTATAAATTTACATAGTGATAAACTGTAGAGCAGGGTTTCTAATCAATTAAATGATAAAGACCAAACGAGTTTTACACATACATAAAAGATTAATTGTACGCGCTAATAACTAGAGGTGATTTACTTTAAAATAAGAATATGAATTCACTGTTATAGACAGTGGTTTAACCTGTATGAGTGATGATTTCAATGAGTACTAATACTGTGAAGTGTTTATTCGAAATATTTTACAAGGAACAATTCGTAGGTTTCATTGTAAATGCAAACCAATACTTATTTGTAGTTGTTTTATACCTGAAGATGACTTAATTAATTGAAGTCAAAACTCACCCGATACCTAATAAGTATTTTTTAAGAATCTCTAGAAATAAGGTTACTATTAATTAAAAATAATAAATAATAAACTGAAGTATCGAATAGGAAATTAAAACAAAATACTGGTTACTTATTGTTAGTAGGTAGTTACGAGAACTTATTATTATTGTCTATGCAATTGATTTGCCAAGAGGTATAACGTGTGACAGATGTTATAGGCGTTTCTTATTTCAGGTTTTCAAACTCTAAGATTTGTAGAGTTTAAACAATCCTAATTTCTATGTTAATGTTCACTTAACTCAAAAATACCAAGAGTTAATTTTTGTTGTATTAGGGTATTTGTACAACTTATTAGAATCTACTTTAGAAGGAAGCAAACTGGGAGTGTTAACCGATTTCACTTTGAATAACATATAAATGTTAATTTGAACATTTGAATGAAAGAAATATTTCAAAACCAAGTGTTAGAGAAATTGTTTTGATTCTTAGCAGGCGTACCGAAATATGTATAATGATTTATAAATAAATAGTAATAAGTGATATTTGTGGATTATAAATTTATAATTCTATAGATTAAAGAAAAAAAAAACCGTAAAATGAATTTTTGACAAACTATCTTTCGGCGAGTTTTACACACAACTAGTTTATTTATAAAGGGATCCCTTGCATCACTTCTTACAATCAATAGTCCTGTAAATATTTATCCCCGTTTCATGCAAAGGTTCGAATTTAATGGGTCAGTGCTGTTAGACGTATTCTACAATAAAATTTTTTGTTGAAACAATACATTTTTTAATGTAGCACAAAATTTAAAATAAAAAACAAACAAATACACAGGGTGTTAAGTAATGTGTGGAGAATACTTTAGGAATAGATTCTTCACCAAAAATAAAGTCAAAATTTTTGCACCGTTTTTGAGATGTAGATACCTACAGATATCTAATATTTTCAATATCTCTAGAACAATATACAAAATTAAAGTGAATTTCTTTGCATTGTTATTACTCAGATTTGGTTGGTTCTAGACTTATTTCAACTGTTTATCTCTCTCGGCAGTTTATTAAGGTTTTCGACTTTGTTTTTGGTCTAAGAATTTATTCTTAAAGTACTGCCTGCATATTACTTAACACCCTGTATAAGAGATGGGCTTAAAGAATCTGTCAAGAAAACAGAATAGAATACTAACAGATTTACATGAGATAAGAAATACAGCATGTTTGCAAATAATACATAGGTAGAAAAAATATGGCGAAAGCCAATACAGACTTAGATCAGTACACAAGTCGTAAATCAGAAACTGATAATTAGGATACAAAATACAGAAGATCGTTTTATGACCATTTCTCTCTTTCCTTCTCTTGCAAGGTTTTTCGTTACTCTAATCAGTTTGTCTATTCTCTAATTTTATTATCTCATTTTTATCACTTCAGTAATAGTGATCTAGTTGAGCTTATTGCCGGTATGATCATTGATAATGGAACATGACTCATTTGTATCGAACATTTAGGGATAATGATTAATGAGACAAGTTGATTAACATAAGTAAGTGTTTTGTTAAAAAAGTAAACACAAAGTAAATCGACCCGCAATGTTTTAATGTCTTACCTATATGAGTTAGCTACAAATTGTCTAAACATAAAACAAATTGCCTTGAAAAACTTGAAAAGCTTAAAAAGTCATTTTATTTATTCGCGCTATGTTGTTCTCACACGTTTATGCACCGGACACAAAGTTTCTTCAAGACTTCAAAGAAAAAAGACTATCCAGAAATTTACCATATGAAATTTACCTTATTTCTGTAGATGTAGAAGTAGTCTGAAGGCTATGATATTTTGGTAACGGTCTCACGCCAATCAAGAATTTAAATGTCAGTACTGTGTGTGTTGTCCGTAGCTCATACAGTCTGGTTTTTGCAAAATCTTGCTTGCAAGATGATTTTAACAATATGTATCTTGTTTGGTAAGTAAGTTATTTATTAGTTCATCGTCTGTTGAAGAAAATTCTTCCTCTAAAGTTACTCACAACTTATTTGTATGTGTACGGACGGTCATGTTCACTTATCAGGGTTGGTGCAAGATATATATCGCCAAGCACACCAAAGTTAAAGCATTCAATTCAAAGTCAAAATATAATTTTGAGAATTTATCAAAAGTTACCTACATCATATCTTACTTTACCCTATGGTATGGTAATAATATCGTCATTGCTCATTGCTTCAATGAACGACGTGAACGTGAACTGTCATTGAATTTTTCTTCAATTCAACAAACTACGGTTATGTTTTTACCTGTTCGTCATTTTCAACCGTAGTCACTTTTCTTACCTCATAGATAACAAAACCTTTGGGACCATAGAAATCACTGTCATCAGCGCGCCAGCAACAGCATTATAAATACCCCGATGTTTAATTTATATTTAAATTTAATACTGTTCCTTAACAAACTATAAAATAAAACGCCAATTTTAGTTTTATTAAAACCCATTAAACGCCCTAAAGAAGTCGACTCTGGTTTCCATATCCTTTTTTTTCTATCATTCAAGAAAGTTCAGTTTTTTTCTATCATTTTGCCCTTCTTGCTAAACTGGAGTTCTAAATTACTTGTTGTGCAAATTTATAAGCAAGCTTCCTACATTTTTGAACAAGTGACACCAATCGTCCTGCTATTTGAATCATTAATTATTATAATCGGCATTTTTTTGCATATCACATTGATGTTCTCTTCTGCTTGCCACCACTCGTGAGTAACTTTTCATTGTGTCCACGTTTCTTGACATTCGCGTAGCATAGGTTCAGCTAGTTGTGAAATTACACTGGCATGATTTCATCTTCAACAGTGTGCAATGCAGTTATTCATACACTATTTGGCCTTGATAGACAATTCTTCTTCCATAGATTCCCACCATCTGGACAAAATTTAAAACCTTAATTACACCTATACTAGGACATGACGAAATAATTGGACAAGTTGGTGAAGTCGTTATCTTGCCTTAAAATTAATCTTAAAACATTTATCTGTTATTAAAAAATAAATTTTCAAATGTAACAAGACGTATTTATACTTAGCTAACGAGGGAAGATCGCGACTGTTTCTCTTTCAATTTTAATGAATGTTTTATTTTTGATTCTAGGTCAAAAATGAGTAGACACGTGTTTGGGGTTTTCAGAATGGCCCCTAAAGAAGCCAAAATAGGTGTTTTAGTTTCATTATTAGTACTTTTGCTATTTTTTGTTTTCATGTAACCTCTTTATTTTTCTGTGCTGAGCCAAAAAAATATATTCAGTTTGATTGCATTCTTTTTAGTGGCAGAGAATTGAAATACAATCAAAATGAATAGATTTTGTTTAGATCCAGCACCAAAAATAGAGAAAGTATATGGCTTTTGGTGTTTTTCCGTTATATGGGAGGGCAAAGAAAAAAATAGCAAAAATACTAATAATGAATCTAAAATATTTTTTCCCTAGCGCCCTTGCGGACTATTCTAAAAACCCTCCGAATGCGTGTCTACTCATTTTGGGTCTAGAATCTTGTCTTGTTCCACTCGTTTCCACTTTTAGTGAATATACCGGAATAATCGCGTTTACTAATTTGATCACTCACGTACATAAAACCTACAGTATCTTGTGCCGTATCAGGCATTATTAGGTTAGATACAATACAATTTCTTTACATTCAGCTTGGCCAATATCTACACTGGGCAGTGGCGGTTTTACGTAAGGAGTAAACAAATGCATTCCGTAAACAAAAAAAGCATGCAATGTAAAACTCGTATTCAATAAAATCTAATTTTAAATATGTTGCTAAAAAGTAAAAATTGATTATTTAAATGCAAAACGTAACTATTTCTAGTAGTAACCAAATCGCCTCATTCAAGTAAACGGCAACGAAGGCGGTGAACAACAAACAATGAGCGGACTGCCAGATGAACATACATATGCTGGCTCTGCTCAAAGTGCTGTGTTTTACTCTAATGTATGATTCTTATACCAACGTGAAATGAGCGGGACTATAGCAAAAACAAAAACAAAAAAGTTATACTGATAATTTTACAGGATGGCCTAGATTTAACTTCTACCAAGACTGAAGAGTTTGATAATGTCAATTTCTAAGAGGCAGAAATATTTATCTGTGTTAAGATGAATAAACAGTTTTTTAAGAAACACGATGTACAAAACAATGAAAAACGTAATGCGTTAGCAATGCTGCTATTCGAGAAAGTGTTCGTAAACGAAATAGACAATTTGACTAACAGAGTTATTGATTTACTTGCAAAAATGAAGAAAAGACTACTAGGCTTATTCTGCATTCCATGTAATTACCACTAATGCTGTTTAAATGTATACAGTGTGTCCAAGATAAGGATGCACAGCATGGGGATCTTAGAAACGATAAGAGATACATCATCGGTTAAATGGGATGAAAGTTGGCTATTTATAGGGCCTTTTTGTTAGCGTTTGCAAAATTCAAATATCTTGGATAGTTTCAGAGATATTTAAAAAAAGTAGATTTCTCGATTTTGGTTATTATTTTTTCTTTTATTTATTTGAAGAGATATCGGAAAACTAAAACCACTTTTCCATTGCCACTTTTTGTTCTCTATTAAAATAAGCTAACAAAATTCCTGTACGACGTTTCGGTTTCGAGTAACCATCATCAATCTCATTTTTTAAATAGACGAAAAACAATTGAAAATTGTTTTGAATAGCTCTTGTCACGATTCTAATGATGTAAACATGATGGGGTTATTTTGATTTCTTGTGCTATAAATTAATGCATTCTGCAGTACCCTGGCCTGTACGATCACCTGATCTAACACCGTTAGATACCTTTCCTCATTGAAAGAACTAGTATTATCTATGTTTTTAAATTTCTGTGGTCGTTTCCCTAGTTTTTCTGTAATTTTAATTCTAGTCTATGCAAATTTTTATTTAAGAAACTGATTTTTAAACAAGAAACTTACTTTGCCAGACGATCACCATGTTTTATTATCATGATAAACATGTAATGTCTTTAAAGGGAAAAGTGTATTAAATTCCACTGGTTTTTTAGTTACTCTTGTTTGAAGATAAGTTTTTTAGTAAAATAATAAATTGATAAAAGAATAATGCAACATTACTTTATGTTTACTTAATTAATTCTAAGGTTTATGATAAAATTTTTATTAAAGTCACAGTCGTTAATTTTTCAATAACGACAGTCAAGATCAAATATTTATTTTATCACTACTAAAACTGTACAATAACCATGTTCCATTAACATTCACATACAACAGATATAAGTGTGGAAATACCTACCTAAACATACAATAACAATTATGAGTTTGTAGAAGAGAAAAACACTAAATACACACTGTAACTACAGTAATAACCTATTTTAAAATGTACTTTTTCATAATAAATAATTCAAAGTATTCTACAATCTACATATTTCACGCTTCTTACATTCAATGATAAATGTATATGGTCATAACTCATAAATTCATAGCAAAAACGTTTTACACACATGCCATAATCATAAGTTATTTTATTACTCGTTCGACATTGCGCTTCAGCTTACGTAAATTTACAAATGTTAGTATTATTTTCTTCTTCAGTTTTATTTGAACTATATCCGTGTTAATTTTGAAATATTTCTCGGTTTTTAACACAATTATTAAAATTGATGTGTTAACTCAATTAGACATTCTGTATATAACCTTCAAATAATTTAAATAAAAAAATTTAAAATAATGAGATTTTAAATCACCATGAATCGACTTACTATGAATATCTAATAGGAAAAAGTGCGTAAAACAAATATGTAATTGTGGTCACGTATTCTGTGTAAATAATTCTGGAATTCAGTTGTTTAGGTAAGTTTTAAAAATAATGAAACTGAATGTTGCAACTTAATTTTAGTATTTTTTATTATTTCTTGTTATTAGTATATACAAATTATGCAGATGAGTTTTTACAAAGAACAGATGCAGAATTAGCAATCAAATCATCATTAAACTATTTTGCTTTCATAAGATTCCTTGTGGTTGGATTATTTCCTAAATGATAGGTACTATCCTTGATATTTCATCATTAAAATTAGCAAACCATTATTTTTAATATTCATTCAAGACAGGAAAGTGCTAAGTAAATAATATATGCAATACCTATCCTATAAATTAATTTATCAGTGATATTAAAAAATAGGTTGCGCCAATAATTATGTAAAAAATAAACTACAAATAGAAAACATGCAATTTGCTTCATGTATTAAGAATCAATCAAAAGTTTTTATTTTTTACAGCTAAACAAATGACGATTTATAAGCAATTTTAATGGTAACTACTTAAGTATTCTTGAGAAACTTTTTCAAAAGAGGCTCCAAAGCAGGAAACTGCTAACTGCCAATCTATAATAAGTAAATAAATAAAATAAGAGCTTTTAGAAAAGCAACATAGCAGAAAAGGTAGCAACAGAGAGTGTTCTTGCTTTTGAAACTCCAGTGAAACAAGCTCATACATTAAAAAAATCCCCGAGTTATTAATAAGCCTCTGCCCTGGTTGCAGACCATAGTAATCCGAAATGCTTAAGATGATTCCATGACAACGAAAAGTAAGTGTATCTGGAAGATAACTATAAAATTAGAATTATTTTGGCTACTGTAGCAGAAACGTTCTCAAGGTTTTTTCCTATTTTACCCAACACTGAAATCCGAAACCTGAGCTGATAATGAATTATTATCAGAAGACCCAAATATCTGCTAAAATTTGAAGTGTCTACGTTTATTAACTTAATGTTCTGCAGATAATTTTTCTGTTAACAGTCTCTCCAAACAAAGAGAAGTTTAATGTGAATTCCCAAGAGATTTTCGAAGACAATATCTACGTAACATATATCCCTATTTCAAAGTAAGATAACAAATTCGCTTTATGTGTTTAATGAATGCATTTGCAAGACTCCTCACCAAAAAATTTTAAAACTACAAAATTTAAGAATATTGGAAAACAACGAATTAAACAAGCAAAACGTGTTATTGATTGTTTGCTATCGTTTTTCAACAAAAAAAGACACTCTTACTTTAATTGACCTACTTACATGCCTTAGATATCATAGATACTTCCTTAATGATATGCTACTATTAGAGTACTCTATATAGAAAACGTCTTTTAGAGAAGGAAATTTTTTTTATCTACTGGCTAGATCTCTAATCCTGACAATATCAAGACCCTGGCTTCTTAGTATCAGAATCACTATTCTGAGACATCTCTTATTCTATTATGAAAGGCAGATGCCCTAATTTCAAGATCACAGTTATTGCATACACCTGCAGCTAAAGAATTAGTACCATATAATCGAGAAAGTGGTGACATATCTTTAGATATAAATTCTACTGTTTATTACGGGCATGTTTCCCGTGTCTTCTTTTGCCTTTTATTGAACACTTTAGTTTCTGGAATCTTCACATAGTTTTGTTGAAGAAGTACAACTCCATAATAAACACAAAGAATAAGACAGACTTTTCAGGACGCTGAAGGAAGGCTAGTCTTTATAACACGAGATCAAATAATAAAACAGAAGGTCCATAGACATGCAAAGTGTGACAGCGTCAGTTACACAATGTGTGGTGTCTACCCACGCAAGGGTACAAAAACCCAGGTTACGAAACACATAGCATTAAGCAAAAATTAGAGATGAACTGCACATTAGGAATCTTAAACCAAATGTACTCCATAACATGGAAAGAGATGGGGCGACAGTGGCCTCTACAAACAATGATACAAAAAAGCAGTCGCAAATACACAAAATTTATCTATCAACGGAACCACAAGGTCATACCATAAATGTCTTAAGAAGTTGTCGGAATTACTAGAGACTTCTTTGTCACGCTTTTACGTAATGTAGACCTAATCTTAATAATGCAAAACTGAGACGTCAAAATCTTACCAAAAAATCATTTTGAGAACAACAGCTACATGCTTTATAACAAGTTTGTAAAAATCGTCAAGAAGGAAATATCATTGATCTATTGTCCTTCATCTCAAGGACAACTATAACGTCCGTTATCACAACAGGCATACTCATAATTTCCCATTAGGAACCCTAACCACATACGAGGGCTGTTTGACGGAAGCGTGACTTTCCGCTAGATGGCGCTGATATCGGTAAATCGAAAACATTAGCATATACGCCAGTCTTTTAGAGGCTGAACCTCCAAATTTCATGTCAATCTGTGAAATAGTATACATTTGACAGTCATAGAAATCAATTAAGTTTATGCTATTTTGTAAATATGGAAAAACGTGAATTTCGTGTTTTAATTAAACATTATTTTTCACGAGGAAAAACAGTGAAAGAAACTGAGGAGAAATTACGGAAATATTACGGTGAATCTGCTCCATCGCATGGAATGGTTTCCAAGTGGTTTAATTCATTTAAAACTGGCCGTATGAGCACTGATGATGGTGAACGCTCCGGGCCCTTACAAACGGTCACTACTAAGGAAATCGTTGACAAAATCCATAATATGGTAATGGCTGATCGACGTTTGAAAGTGCGCGAGATAGTTGATGCTGTTGGCATCTCAATCGAACGGGTGCATAATATTTTACACGAACATTTGTATATTAAAAAGGTATCGGCAAGATGGGTGCCGCGATTACTCACAGTGGACCAAATGAGAATTCGTGTTCAACCTTCAAATCAATGTTTGGTCATGTTACAACGTAATCTAGTTGAGTTTTTTCGCCGATATGTGACTGTTGACGAAACCTGGATCCACCACCATACCCCTGAGACAAAGGAACAGTGAAACAATGGATATCACCAGACGAACGTGCACCAAAGAAGACTAAAATTGGTCACTCGGCTAATAAGGTCATGGCGACTATTTTTTGGGATTCTAAAGGCATAATCCATATTGACTATTTGGAAAGGGGTAAAACAATAACTGGCCAATATTATGCTGATTTATTGACCCGTTTTGATGTTATCTTAAAGATAAAACGCCCACATTTGGCACGTAAGAAAGTGCTCTCTCATTACGACAACGCCCCATCTCATTCATCTGCAATTGTGACCGCTAAATTGGTACAATTACGCTACGAACTGCTTCCCCATCCACCATACTCACCGGATCTGGCCCCAGGCGACTTTTTTTTATTTCCGAATTTGAAAAAATCTCTCGCGGGAAAAAAATTCGCATCAAATGAAGAGGTTATTGCTGCAACGGAGGCCTATTTTGACGAGTTGCCAAACGAACATTTCTCAGACGGCTTAAAGAAATTGGAAAGTCGTTGGACTAAGTGTGTAGCACTTGAAGGGAACTATGTTGAAAAATAATAAAAAAAATCTAGGCTAAACCTGTTTTTTATTGAAATGTCACACTTCCGTCAAACAGCCCTCGTATAAGCAAAATCGAGATATTCACTTAGTTATTTCCAGGGTCAGACTAGTACAATCTCACTCTGAAAACTGTTAATATTTTGGTTCCTATATTATATTTTTAACCTGGCAAAAGCATAGAATTTTTTGATTTCGGCATTACTTTGCCTTCAGATTGGGTTGGTGTCGAAGACCCTGGATTTCTAGTCCACTAGAACAATCCAACTCTGATCATTTCAAAAAATAGTTTTCCCTACATATGACAACACCAGTTACGTCTACTCATTGATAGTGAGTGCCCAGATTCCTTGCTAGAGATTTCTAAACAAACAAAGACACCATTTGGGACATTATTGAAAATAAACGTAGACTCTGATGAAGGTATATAGGAAGGTGCCTTACCATCTAAAATGTAAGTAATCGAAGATAATAAAAGATTAGGATGAATCTGTCTGTAGAAGTGGCTTCATCACTTCTGAATTAAAAATACATTACAAAGTTTAGTTTAAAAACTCTTCTTTTCTCAGTACCGTGACAACTTTAAGAAAATATGCACGCCTACTCCTTAATTTCCATCTCTGATCAAAGTTACAATCCTAAACATAAAAAACTATAAAAAGACAATCGCTTTATTAATAATGGCAAACGTAGGAAAATTTTAAGTTTTGAAACAATAAGAAAACTCGTGTTACACTACACTATGTAAGGTTTGGGACTTAATACTTTTCAGTTTACTTACCTACTCTAAATTCCACATTCTACCTTACAAAAATATAAGAACGTTTTGATATTATCTATACAGTTCAAATTTGGCGTACCTACTTAAACCGTGCATTTTTTGTCATGTTGTGAAAAAAATTTAAAAGAATCTTCGACTGTTTTTTCGTACGACATATCTTGAGATTTTTAAATGAAACATTCTGTATTGGACTTTATCATATTTCAGTATGGATTTGTAAGGCAGATTCAAAGATATAAGAATTGCCATACTTGTAAGGTTTTAAAGATAATAATCACTAGTCTCTTGTCACTACCAGTTGTTATAATTATCAAGTTACCCGTGAACACAAGAGAGACAATGGAACTAAGAAAACAATTGTATTAAGATTATCGTACGAAAAAACCGTGAAATTTTTGCCCTTAGCCTACTTATTTATAATAATAGGTAGATGTTTAAATTTATTTGTAGAAACAAACAGTGACAAAATGATAGTAGCAAACTGACAACAAAAACACTTACAGGAGATAAATATTTAAAACTCCTTCGACATCACTATTGTAGACCTGCCATAAAGTTGTTGCACGAAAATTTTCCACAAAACTGAATTGAGAAAAGAGTGCAATTGAGTGGCCTGCACGGTTGCCGGACTTATCCCCACTTGGTCTTTTCTATAAGGATATTTACAAAATCGCTTTTATATCAATTGATCCACAGATACAAAAAGGACGGACGAAATCGCAATAAGCTGCAAGCAATTCTCTCTGATTATTAGCAAAATTCCTTGAAAAATTTCCACTTGAAATTGTTTTATTGCCAAGAAGTTAACGGAGCACATTTTGAACATCTGTTGTCAGTTCGCTATTATTACTAATTCTCAATTCTTAACTGTAGGTGTTATTTTACTATTAGATTTAAACATCGATCTCTTATTATATATATAATATATAATATGGGTGGGTTTTATTAAAACAATTTAAGATGTTGAAGATTTTATTTTAATTTCTTTCTATCTAATCAACTGATTTTCCCAAATGGCAAAGCTGAGCGCATAGTGTGGATACACCTTAACGGTGCAGTAATCCCAATTAAAGCCACGAAGTTTCAGTTGAAGAACCTCAATGAATTTTCTAGTTGACAATTACTAATTAATCATTATTTTTCAAAATATATCTAGTGCCTTTGAAAGATTTATTGAACACAAAGGGCATTAAGGACAGAAAAGAAAAGATTGTTAGGAAATAAGATTATACAGTAAATGTCAAGATTTAAAAAGAAACATAAATTTACCTTTGCCTTTGTTAAATGTAAACAAAGTCCCTACGCGCTCCAGCTTTCCTAAAATCTCATTTTACATTCGCTTTTTTAGCATTCTCCACATTTTTTCAGCAATTTCAAATATTTCCCTGATATGCGGCAATCAATCACAATGAGGTCGTCAGTCGGCGTTAAAAAGGTATATCTCTTCTCACCACGCTGTGATTTAAATCTCTTGGGAAAAAAGTCAAAAAACTGCACTTCTTTTATTGGAAATTTTTTTGTTTTAATTTATTAACTTCATCAGTTTTGGAATTTTATTAGAATTTTTTATTTCTTATAGTTACTCTGTTTTATATACAATCATAGTTGGGTTTATATAAAAACATCAGATTCATTTTTTAATACTAATAAATTATATTTTCAGAATAAAAATTGAAATGTCATACTGCTTGGGCAATAAGATTTGCTAGTTGGATTAGTTGATATGTAGTCACGATATAACTGTGATTTGATTTAACAGGCCGGTTATACATACAGCCTTAATATATGATAATCTAGTGCGTCTTGTATAATTGGTATTACAATATAAACATTCCGTTAGCTACTACTACCACCAACAAATATTGTAACTTATAATCACAAGATAACACCATCTTAATTAGTTTGTCGAGTGTCAAAATTAGAAAACATTAACTTACAAGTTTGGTAATCTTGAGAAGATTTCTGTTTTGAACTAATTCCAGTTATTAACATTTCAATTAAACTTTCAGTAGAGGAATTTCCTTGCTTATTCATAACATTTTAAATAAGTACTTCCATGTTTTATCCTTTTGTAAGAAAAGGCAAAGCTTATCTAAAGTTTTGATTAAAAGAAAATGGGTTCTGTTTTGAAAGTGTTAACAGGTAGATGAAAAATAGGCTTATCTGGAAATCTCGGCAGAAGTAAACCGTCTGAATTGGGAAATACATCGGGCGTTCGAAAGACGTATTCGATTTCATCACTTGTGGGTGACAGAATCGATTACTACCTTCTTTTGAAAAATTTACCTAAATAAATTTAAAATGAATAATTTTTCGCTGCCTATTTAATTATTTTAAATGTTTGATTATTTTACAACAGTTCTAAAAATAGCTAATCAGACTTAAAGACCCGAAGCCATATCTGTCCAGTTAATTAAATGTAAATTAATAAATACATACGTACTTCGTGGACTGACGTTTCCAAGCTTTAATATTCTCCTCAACACTTTACATCTTTCAGTTCTGTTTTAGATCAACTCGTCTTACTACCCTAACTTGTCAGTAATACAGCGTTCTGAGTATTTTCACCTTCTTTTGACACTGAAACTGAAATATTCAGAGTTTGCACGATTTTAGCAAAGAATTTCAATATTGCTGAAATGGTTTTTTTTCATGCATGTTGACAGATTTGAGTTTCTCTGGATCTTTGAGACAAACATCTTTAACTTTATTCTATATAGACTGTACTCATCAGATTTCCATTTTCTGTGTTATACTCTACTGTCTCTTGTGGTTCCGGTAGACAATGCTTCATAAATAGAAGAAGACCGTGTATTACAAAATTCCCCAAATAGATTTTAATTATATACCTTTTGATAAGATATATCATAGTACTTCTATTCTTCCAAAATATCAAAATTCCCAAAACTTCAGATTTTTAGAGATCAACTGTATTAAATGCTGGCAGAAATATTGTAAGGATCTGGACACTATTGTTATCTGTTAGGCTAAAATGAGAATTTTCAGCTGCAAATTGGAACAGTTTATAGTAGGTACATAGGTAAATCAACTCCTGGCAGTTCACTTTCCAAGAAACGGTGTCGTTCAAAACTATAACAGGCTCCTACAGTGATGAATTAGTGTACTCTGCAAAATTATGATAGCGAGAAATTATGGACAAATTCAGCACCTCCAACTAAGTGGGATTAAACTAGATTTTATCATATTTTCTTCAGAGAGACCTTGACTTGAACTAAAAATTAATACGGTATATACTATCAGTTTGGAGACTAACCAAGGTAAACAAATAAAAAATATCTTACACCATCTGTTACGTTAGTTGAGCCAATTGGTTTATTTCCTTTTTAAACTTTTAGGAAGGATTGCGACAGGTATCTGCTAGATAGAGCTTTTATTAAATTTTGCCGCTAAAAGAACCAGCACAATTGTAAGCAGGACTGGTCATAGAAGATAAAGAAAATGAAGGTTTTCCACCATAGGGAAGTGGCTTTTGAAATATTTTGAATATAAAATAAGTTTTTGATCAAGTCAAGATTGTTACAATTTGCAAAACCCTGCAGACCAGGGTAGTGATTCCACTTAGATCAGCTTGGTAAAACCTACATTAGAAAAATAAAGCGTTTAAACGGCTTTATGATATACATTACAATTGTTGTTTATCACCCCATTTATGGTGACTGTCAACTGCTTCTACGTAGAAACATACAAGACTACCGACAAGCTGGTTACCGTGTCCTGAAGATTATTGTAGTAGAAAGTAGGTAGTTTCTAGAATTATTGAAAAATGATGTAATCAATATGGTTTCCCAGTCAATCCCTCTAAAACTAAGGTAATCTTCTTTACCAAGAAGACAAAGATAGAGACAAAAGTGTTGGATAGTAGATGAAAGTCATGGAATCAATCCTAAAACATTTTACAGGCTTTACAGAGCTGTAGTCAGACCTAGATGTCTGACATATCTCAGTGTGGAACAAACTGCCACTACTCTAAGACTAGCTAGAATTCAAAGTCTGGCTTAACTAGATATTATCTGAACATCAGCAGCTGCTCTTGAGATCTTGCTAGGGCTACCATAAAAGAGGCCGTAGCGGCCTATCTCGGAATTCCAGATGCTATACTGCGGTTTAACAAAAAAACAGACATAGGCCACGCCAGAATATTTTATTTGGTAAACTCCAGAGTAACTGAGACAAGAAAAAGTTATAATTGTAGAAAGAGACTACTCTCTCAGGTTTAGCCTAACAAAACTGCTTGTCTCTTTTTAGTACAGAGATGGAAAATCAGAATGTCCCAGAAGATATCGCCTTGGGAAATAACAGAGGTTACTAGGAGGACCAACATAGCAGAGCATCTACATCTCTTCCCATCAAACTAGCAGTAATCTGACCTGCCAGAACATATTTCTTGTTTAAAAGTACGGAAGTGTTTTAGATTCACTTGCCGCGTTGAAGATCAATATCATCTGGATTCTTGGACACAACCAAATCTATAGCAACAAGAAAGGGGATAAGATTGCTAAACATGAAGCCAAAAACGGCTGCTTGTTTCGAGACTCTTTCTGGGGATGTCAAAGAAACAACTCAGATCAACTCCAAATGTATGGACTTATTTGAAGCAAAATGGTAAAATGCAAACTTTAATTTGAACTAAAAACAAGGAACTCGATATCTTCTAGTCAGAAACTTATTTAGTTATTGCATATTAGAAAAACGCTTGCGAGTGATAGGCGTAGGAGTGGGAGAACAGAGAGAAAAACAGGACATAACTATGGAGATGGTTTAAGATGGTTCATCTTGTAAATAATACTCTAATTTGTTTTCTGTTAGTACATTAAAGTCAAACATAAATAACAGCATAAAAAGAAACAATACTTCAAAAGAATTTTAGCATCAATTTCTTCTTTCAATATCTTTCTACTTAGCTGTATCTATGTAGGTCTCAATGGCCCATTGCAAGTCACGATAAAGTACGCTATTTAGAAAACTGCATTATTCATTATTAGCTATTTTGTAGATTAGCAGCTATCGCGAACATCAGGAAGACCCCGTTATTAAGAGTCTTGCCTGCCTGCAGCCTACTGTATTGCTCTATTCAGTGGTAAATTTGTTTCCATAGCGTAGGAGAAGGCAGAAAACCGTTTCCGGTTCAGAAAAGGGATCGGTAGAACCTCTCCGGGTCAGACCGTCAGGTTTTTATCTGTTGTACCACAATGTCCTGAACCCAGATTAGAGTCACGCAGTTTGTTTGGCTCAAGACGACCAGAAAACGGTTGGTGCTTTTATGCTAATTTACGTAACCTCTACGAAGGTTCTCATATATGCAAACCAGAATAATAAAAGTTTTTTACTGAACTGTGTTTCATATCTACCAAGAGAGAACGAGAGTTTCACCTTGCTTACCATTTCTAGAAACTGAACAGTAAGCATTATGGCTGAGGAGAGTTCAAATAATACAGCAGAACAAATACAAAGAGAAACAAAAAACTAAGATTAGGATTAGGATTTTGTGTGAGTAGCAGCAAAACGTAAAAACTAAATGCTGATGTCTGCCGTTTGATTTTAATGTTGAACAACCAATTTCATTTTCTAGCTTTCTAGAAGAAATTTTATTTAAAATAAGTAGCTTCAGTTTAAACTAAAACTACATCAGTGTATTATAGAGAAGATTTGTAAATATTTTTATACTTCAAGGTATTTCCTTAGAAAATACGTAAAAGAGGGAGAAATCTAATATCTATAGAATTCGATTAGTTGATAATAAATGCAGAACAAAGGAATTTGAAATCCAAAGTTCGTTCACGTTTAGGGAATCGAATTTATATTAGTAACAGGATAAGGGTTTACGAGCAAACATGATCTGAGTTATGCTATCTCCTGAACAATTTCAAGAGATATCCTCTATTAACAATAAACATTATGAATATTGAGTATGCAGGAAGCGTGATTATTAAACAATAAGTATTACTATTGGTTGCTGCGTAATGTTTAAAATCGGTAATGGAAATGTCACCACTACCGGTAGTGACTAACGGATACAAAATTTTAAAACCTTAGTTCAATCAACTTTAAAATTAAAATGTTTTAAAAAGAGGAAATGAATAATTTTATTCTATTGTAATAAATTATTTAGAAGAAGAGAATGTATGTAAATAAAGGAAGAAAAATATTACAATATGTTACATGTGGTAACTCATCTATTAGGAGGTATAATTTTATTTTTTAAGTGATGTAATCAAATTTAAAGTGTTAATCGCTAAAAATAATATTTCAGACATGAAAAGACTAACTAATAAAAATAATTAAATTAGTGTGTTAAAATTCTCTTTGTTTTCAAGATTTTAAAAATAAAATCAAAAACCCAAAAATATAAAACGGCTCAAGGATTTTTAGATACGAGTATTGGATGAGTTCCGAATTCTCCAATGATTTATAAAATCTACCATACAAAGGTATTTCTAGACAGTTAAATTTACAAAACTCCAGAAACGATCAAATCCCTTTAGAGAAATGGGATTCCCATCACAGAAACCGAATTTCGTAACCGTGCGTATTTAATGTAAAGTAGGGAAGATTCTGCACCCATCTACACTACAAAACGTCTATATATGTATATTCTCCGAAGAGTCGAAGCGTAATGAAAATCAAAGTTTTATACTTCAGAGTTTTTCATTTTCTATGGAAAATCCTGACGAGTTTTTCGGTAGGTTTCGTGACAAAATATGTATTCATTACTTCGAGTAGAGGTCTTAAAGAAGCGTGGAATCGTGTAAACGAGAATTTTTCATTGATCTAATAATAAACAGGGGTGGTGTTTTTATTTGAAAAATTATGAGAGGCTTCATCTGGATAACAAAGGACATTTTTTTGTTAACAACGACAATAGGTGCTTGTTTCGCGGCAATTGCTAAATGGTTTCTGTTTTTCCTGAATGCAAAGTAATTGAAAATGACTAATAACCATTAATCATATAAAGTTGTGTCGAGTACGTTTTTTGGCTTGCAACTGTAGTCATAATAACGAATTGTTGAAAAGCTACTCTCAACATCTTTTTTTAGCAAATTAAAAGACTCAATTCTTGTTTTATGTGAATTTAACACGCTTTAAAATACATAATTCAAAATTCTTTCATATATATTAGAAAAATGAGAAGCACAATCCCTATTTTGTTATAGCAGAACTGCTCATTATTCAAAACCAAAGTAGTTACTAACAAATGAAATATATACCTGCACCGAGTGTTAAATCATATTAGAGCTGATTTGTAATGTTTTAAATTCAAATTAAGTACAGTGACCAATACAAAATGCTCCAAGGCATTAAAGCGCAAACCAACTCTGCAACACTCATACTATTTCAACTTTTTCTCATTTTATTTACTTTATCTGCACTTAATTGCCAAGTGACTTTCCTTTCTAAGATCTTTCGAAGAGAACTTAGATTTCTGTAACTAAGACTTTTTTAAGGAAGATGATTCAAACATTGCATTTTGTAGAGTTTTCACTTTACCCCTTTATTAATATAATAATAACTATCTCGAGTTTTTGGAAGGTTCTTTGTTTGAAAATGGTCATATAAAAAGTCTCCGCAGTTTTTTGTTACATTTTTGAATGAATTTTTTTTTATTCAGAATCAATTTGAATTAAGTACATATGCGCCATTATTATCTTTGACCTTTTGCCATTTTTCGAGTAGAGCCATTATTCCATCGGTGTAGAACTTCTGTGGTTTAGCGGCGAAAAACTGAGCCAAGTGGTTTTCGGCAGCTCTTTTGTCGGCCAATTTTTTTCCAGCAAGAGAGTTTTGTAGAGACAAAAACAAATGGTAGTCAGACGGTGCCAGGTCGGGGCTATACCCATTTTTCATCGCCAGTAATGACTTGCTTCAAAAATGGGTCGATTTCGTCACGTTTTAGCAGCGTTTGGCAGATGGTAATTCGGTCGATTAAATTTTTTTGCGACAATTCATGCGGCACCCAAACATCGAGCTTCTTTGTGTAGCCAGCCTTTCTCAAATGATTCCAAACCATTCACGGTTTCTGCGCTCATTTACAGCATCCTCACCCTAAACTGCACAAACTTTTCTGCACGTCTGTGCTGCGTTTTTACCTTTTTTATAGTAAAAACGCATCACATGGCGGATTTCTTCGGAAATTTCACTCATTTTCAAACCACTGTAACTTTTTAGTTGTATGACGCACTACAAAACTGTCTTCACAATAAATATATCCTGAAATGCCACCTATCAAATGCTTGTTAATTTGATACGATTGGATTAGTGGTACCCAATATATGGCCATGAACACCATCTGGTGGCGAAAAACTTTTTATATGACCTTTACATGGATACCATGACAATTCCCTATTCAATTTTTGTACAGTTAGTTTATGGACATTATATTTGGTATCTTTTTTTCCTTTCCCCGTATTCAATCTAGTATTATCATCATGATACTGTGATAATTATAATAGGCTGCGCTTTAAATAGGTAGTTGCTTACTGTCCATAAACACAATGAACTGAACTTTGATAATATATTGTATTTCTTACGTACAGTCTATTTTACAAGTATGTAGGTAATACTTTAGGAATAGATTCTTTGCCCAAAAGTCTGAATAAACATTGTCAAAACGCACAGACACAAACAATTAGAAAATTCTAAAATCAACGAAGAAATGTTAATAATAACAACGCAAAAAATTTCATTTTAATATTGTCCATTGTTCCGAAGATCTTGAAAATATATTAACAACGGAACTTTAACAACCTCTACACCAGGGTATAGGTTAGCTCTTCTTTGTTAAACGTTTTACTGTATGGACCGTTTCGAGATGCATCATAGGCAACTCCCATGTAAAATTCTAAATTGTAGTTTATATCTCTGTTATGCATTTTAGAAAAAGGTTTTTTAAACAAAAGTGGTTCGGAATTTAATTCTAAATATTTTAAGTATAACATTCGTACTAAATATAATTTTTTATTTAAAAAAAAAACTAAAATAACTTTGAACCCTTCATCTAAACACATCAACAAAAGTAGCAGTTGCCATGAACAAACAAAAATCAAACTTCACGTAAATTGAAAGGTCATTACAAGCGTCGAAAGTTATAACGCGGGGAAACCCCCGTGATAATAAATTTACTTATAAACAAACTATTACATTTGGGGGCTCGGTTGCCCGACTAAGGGGTGGGTTCTATGAAATAAAGCCAACTTACACTACTTTAGATTAGCTGCTTTTATTATAACAATAAGTTAACAATGAAAAGAAAAGATAAAGACTGGAGAAAAGGAAGGGCAAGATTCGGGAAAATTGACATTAATTACCACACATAAATATAAAAATTATAACCAAATAAATAATATCAGACAGCACAATAGGAAGCGTAAAGATAGTACCAAAATGTTATGTTACAGGTGTGAACCGTTGGTGTTGATTAGCTAATCTTAACCGTACAGATTTTTAACAATAAATATATAAGCCAATCTAAATGAAATAAATTAAGAATTTAAATATTATCAATGATTTTTGAAATGTTCAGACTTACGTAATATAAACTAGCGAATTAGAAGGGAAATATGAATTAAATGGGAAAAGGAAGAAAACAGTAAGAAAGAACTAAAAACTGAAGGAATAAAATTAAAGGAAGTAAATAATAATTAATAATTTCACCCCAGTAAAATTCGTGGCTGCCTAGATGGTCTGCAGCGTGCCTTTCTGCAGGACGGGACCAATCTTCTGCTCGCAGTTCTACGGAACCCCCGCAGAATGGTAAAGAGAAAACGACAAGAAGATCAAGAATTAACAAGTACAACTGATGTTAAAGATGAAGTTATAGATGAATTTAAATTAAAGGTGAAGTTAAATTAAAGATGACGTTAAATTAAAGCCCTGAAACAAAGAGTAATCCTATAGGCCGTCCTGTGATATGGAAAGAAAAAGATTCCTAATCTTACCAAGATGTAGGTGAGCTTTTACGTCCATCGAAGCGGACCAGTTCGAGAAAACAATGGTGGAAAGTTCCACTTAAGCCTTCCTGAGAAAAGAGAACAAACTGGAAGATGTGATTTGATAACATTAACAAGCACATACCTAAGAAACGGCAGACTAAAATCCCGAAGTTTAATTGAGAAACACTCAAAAAAACATACAGGGAGTTTCCAAAGAAACGTAACAATGTGAATTGCACATTTATCAAAATGAGTGTTTATTTAACTGAAGAAAAGGTTTAAATCATAGAATGGAGTTATAACAGTAAATCTACAAGGCAGATTTGCCAATTGCTTATAATAAGTTTTGAAACCAGACCAGTTCCAAATCAATCGACCATTTGGAGGATTATACGCAACTTTGAACAAAGCGGCTGTGTAAATTTTCAACATTGTCTTAGACATAAAAGGCAGTTAAATGAACATAATGAAACTGATATTCTAGAAAGAATAGCAGTAGAACCAACATCAAGTACAAGTCAGATTGCTTCAGAGTCTAGTATTAGTAAAACAAGCATTCTAAGAAATCCTTCACAAAAGAATAGTGATTATCTCCAAAATCTTTGAAAATAACTATAGCAACCCTTATATTATTGAATTCGCCTTTAAAATTCCTATCGAGATACGTGGTCATATACAGGGTGATCTATTTAAAGGAATTAAAGATAGCGGCCGTGCGGAAAAAAGAATTGAACTCGCTTCCAAAACATGGCAAACAATGCCTACTTTAAGATCTCCAAATTTCATTTGTCTATCTCTTACCGTTTTAGCAGGAGCAGCGTGTTTTTAAAAGGGAAACCCCGGACAAAATAATAGCGATTATCTCCAAAACCTTTCAAGATAAGTATAGAAACCCTATATCATTTAATTTGTCTTAAGAATCTCTATCCAAATGTGGGGTCATATACAGGATGTTCCATTTAAAAAAAATCAATATGGTGGCCTACCAAAAAACAATTGAAGATTTGTTTTTAATTACTTTCGCAGAGCATGGCAAAAAATACCTACTTTAAGTTCTCTAAATTTTATTTGTCTATCTCTTACCGTTTCTGCAAGAGTAACGTGTTTCCATACTTTTTAGCGACCCTGTGTATTATTAACCATCCGATTATGAGCTTGTTTATTATTGTACTATTTGTTTGGCTAAATTCTCTTAAAATGTTAATTCCTCTAGGATATACAGAGAAGTTATATGTACATTAGACAAACTACTGCGTTCTACTGACGAGCTTCAACAGAGCAAAACCAATGTTGATCTAGATCTGCCATTGTTTTGTTGATAATATTCGTGCAAAAATCTTTTTAATAAACAGATAAAAACCAGAAAGCTCTGTCATTCATAAAACAATTCCGAATATTTCTAAAGATTTCAGTTTGCGTTTTTCGAGTTATTAGTTTTGTTGTTATTTTGGAATATGACAGTCCGAGTTTATGAATACTGTTATTCCTTTTGCAGCTTTGTGTGCAAAATGTGTATAGTTCATTTCTCCAAAGCTTGCTACTGTTACTAAAAAGTTTTACCCTCAATTTTGAGGATTATCTTAATTTCGTATACCACTACTGCATTAAATGGCCTAAAATAAAAATAAAAGACTAAATGTTATCTTAGTCAGAATTGTTGCCATATCGACTAACCTCTAAAACGTCAGTACTTTCAACAGCTTGTTTGATAGTGAACGCTGGTATTTTGGGTCTCTTTGCTAAAATTGCTGTAATTCTTCTTCTTTTCATTCAACAATACGTTTTGTTCATTCATAGCCTATCGCCGTTGTTTTTACAGAACTCAAAGAGTAAATCTAAATTATTTTTAAAACATAATTTTGATTTATTGGTTTAGTTCAAAGCTTATAAGTGTAAAATATATAAATACGACTTTAATGATAAACTGCGAAAACTGTTTTATGTGTATTGGGCAACGCTGAAGATTTCATTTGAAAGTTTAAATTCGAAAATTGAAAACCGAAACTTTCAGTCCAACCAGAATATTATAAAAAGTGGTTGGATTTATATTTATCTGTGTGAAGCCATGTGATTAATTTAGGGATATTAAATTCTTGGATTTTTACAAACATTTATTATAGAAAAGGTTACCAGTTTCGGGCTGAGAAAATCTCACCCATCTTCAGACCCTTAAATCTAACATAAATTCCTTAATTACAAAACACCAACAAACATCACATAGAAGATAATTAGGAAATTTATGTCAGATTTAAAGGTGTGAAGGTGCAAAAAGTTCTATCAGCCCAAGACCAGTAACCTTTTTCATAATAAAAGTTTGCCATACTTCAAAGGACTTTTATTTTCTAAAACTAAACAAAATATAATTTTATTTCAAAGTTTCGAATCAAAACTTCTATTAAAAATTTCGATTCATAAAATAATAACTACTTTGTTTAGTCTTCAAATCGCCCCAAGGTGCATGTGTACGTTAAAATAACGTGTGTGGATAACCAGAGACTACGTGTAAATATCAAGAGAATTGTCGACTTTTTCATTTTCGACATTGAAAGTACGTCAATGTAACGTTAATTAACTAGAAATCAACGGTTGACATAGTCAAGTAAACCTTTTACCAAACTATAACGTGATTATTTTAATCAGACACATTGATTCTACTACATTAACGTTGTTTAAATGTCAGATTCTCGTTCTTGGTCACGTTGGAGCCAGTTTCAGTTTTTAAAACCTTCATATAAACTTTTCAATGCTACCCAACACTAACTTTAACTAAGGCAATTACTATAGAACAATTCTAGTATACTCTCTAAAATCTACGCTTTAAGACATGCGAGTTTCTGAGCAACATAACAGCAACGATGTACGTTGGGGAATACTACTGTTGCAATGTTTGCTTGCTCCCATTGAAGCTGTTGCGTGTTAATGCTCTCTTACAATATACTTTTAAATCCAACAGTGATAGAAAATGAGTAGAATCTGCAAGAACTATTGATTTTCTGGCTTAAAGCTAATTTATTGGTTAATTTTTTTACCAAGACATAATGAAAATCGTTTTGCAGTGTTATGGTATATTAATTGAAGGTTCTCGAAAAACATTTTATTTATCTCGAGGAAGCTGTCCAAAGCCGGCATAAGGCGAGGTTGTTACTGGGTTCAGTACAGAAGAAAGATCTTTTAGCTGCAGTTATATGTTTAGGAACAAAGCACACAATAATCGAAGGTGCGAGAATTAAGACGCGAATCTTATTATTATGAACTAAAAAGGAATAATTGATACATCTACTAAGTTTCAAAAAATTACTGTTTAAAGATACTGCAGAAGATTCTATCTAAAACACCAACAGATTCAGCAAACTGTTGACGAAAGATAGATTCGCTATTGTACATTAGAAACATCAAAGTATAATTTATTACTGAGGATAGTTGTACAAAGCAATAATCACATTCCAAGACTACTAACAGGGTGGTCCATAAAAGCGTGACATACTAACCTTTTTTTTTTAATTTTCTTCTTATTCCTGGTTCATTTCTGTCTACATCAATAGAGAACTATAGAGGTCTAAACCTAACCGTTTTAAAATTATTTGATTGTTTGTTGATTTTTCTTCCTTTAAACCACAGTATAGTCTTCCTCTGCTATACAGAAAAGATTCAAACGACAATTTTCATCTTTAATTTTGATCTTGGTATTTTATTTTAGAACTCAATACATTTGTTGGAAGTATGTTTGGCGCCGCAACTTATAGCAAACGAATTTGAGAATAATTAAAACATAAATCGATATTGTAGTGTGCAAATCGATGTTTAAATATACACCCTGTTAGATGTTTAGATAGTATCCTGTAATTATAGTTGAAAGTAATTTTGTGACGTAGATGATATCGTTCTATACAACTTTCCTTGTAACATTTTAAGATATTTCCATTTTCTACCAATAACAACGCGACGCCATTCTTTCATTTCATTGGATCATCCTGTATAGAAAAATGGAATTTCTATAATGTATAGTTTTACTATAACTAAAAGAAGTACTTACTAAAATACTTTTTCTAAATTAACGAAAAGTTATTAATTCTAATCATGGACTCAATTTATGAACAGACAGTTATTTATTCTTGTTAGAATATAATTTTTCCTACACTATGACTTTACATAATAACTACATAATAACACTGAAATGAAGTATGTAATCATTTCTACTTATTTTGCTTTATGAATAGTAAAAATGACAAACGTTTCGAGCGCATATTAAATAGCTATAGTTGAACAAATAAATTTGATCTTTCTGCAAAATTTAAATTTAATTAGTATTACTCAATTTAATAAAAACTGAAACAGTATCACATTACAGCTAAAAAAAGACAACCATTTAAAAATGGATTTCGATTGATACAATTTTTAGAGATACAAAACATATTTAAATTTTGAGCACGAATGAAAAAAATACCATTTAGGTTATGAACCTTGTATGTAACCTGAAATAAAATATTAACTCAACAAATAATAATACTAAATATTAATGCTCCTGCTATTATAAAATATAATTCTCTGTTTAATTTGCACATTATTTATTTTTCACACTGCTACCTACTTTGTATGTATAACATACATAAATAATTCAGTCCTTTAACACATATAATTTCTTCGAACGCCATCTATTTTCTAAAAAATCCAAAAAGCCTTTTTTGTACTTTTAAACTTCTAAGAATCGTATAGCTGATATTTTAACTGGTCAGTACGCGATTTGTATGCAAAGAATCGGCAGTTGAAAGAATAAAATACCTGACCATAAAAGAGAATGGGCATGGGTATCACGTATCCCTCGACTTCCGTTCACCGAATGAAGATGTGCGAAGCATTGATTGCCGGCAAAACAATGTCCAGATATGCCTGGATAGAAGCTATCTAAAACGAACTGTGACTACTAATTAGCAAGTGTTAACCACGAAGGACCGCCCAAGAGTCGCACTTTTAAAAGTAAAGAAAAGGTCCGTATTTATAGATTTTTCCAAAGATATTTATATAACTGTTCAAATGCAGAATTTTTTAAAAAAGATTCGGGTAATGTTTCCTTTAAGATTTGTTGAATATTGTATCGATACGACTTCGATACCTATGCGTAAAATTTAAAATTCCTTTTGGAATTATCCCAAGGGAAGAGAGCACTATTATAAAGTTGTTTGCTTTAAACTATTTTGTATTCTCGTGTAGTTTCGTTTCTCCTGCAGCAATACTTCCAACTGTAAAAAAACCCTACACAAAGGTTTAATAAAGAAAATGTCAACATATCCTGTACCGGGCTTGTTAAAGATACAGAACAAAAAAAGATAACTCTGATTTTTATACCTTTCATCATTTTAAGAATGTACGTAGTCGTTTTACCATATTTTTATGTTTTTTTTAAACAATGAATCTTAACTTAAAATACTAAATTTAAAAAAGTTGAACCGCATTAAGAACTTAATTAACTCTAATGACAAAACAAAAGCCGTCTGCGATACTTTTGAGTTATCATACAGAAGTGTATTTGTTTTATTTTGGTCGTTTTTGTTCGTTTGTTCCTATTTCACTTAGAACTCTAACACTTTTGGTCATATGACCCACTGAAATTAGTTTCGTCTGTATAAAAGCAACTGAAAATAGTTCTAACTTCCAGTATGGATCAATCAACTTATAATACAAGATCTATGATTTTATTTTATTTATTTATATTACCACCGGGCTTAACTCCTAAACCTTGCATTGGCTTCAAAGACAAATATATTTTTAAACTATTCGTGTAGATTGTGTTTCTTAAGGAGCACTAAATTTGTCATAAATTCTTTAAAAAAACAAAACATTGCACTTAATATAGTTATGTATGCGCAAAAGAACGTCATCCATCTGGGTATTTATTGCACTTACTAAGTTAACAGATTAGCTCCACTATACGATCTTTAAAATATTACTACTGTTTCTGTTTTTATTCTAGAGCTTTTAAATTGCTCCTATCGGAATGAAAACTTGTGTGCAGAGCGCAATTGTTAAATGCGTCTGGTTGGACAAAATAAAAATCTAGGAAGCACATAGTCTCCAACCTTTCAAACTGAGCAAATGAGATATAGAAATCTTTGGTAACAACAAACGTCAAAACTTAATTCTTGTCAGGAAGATCTATGGTAATCAAAACACCCAGGAAACCTTACTTCTGGAAATTATGTCTGGATGTTAGGATCATTTGAAAAATGAAAGAAACTACACACGAAACCTATTCAACAAGAATAGATTGAAATTTGTTTCCTCGCAATCCTCAAGTACCAGAATTGCTTAACTTGTATTTGATGAGTTTTAACTCTTTGTTTCTATTTTACATACATATAGTTCTTTCCAAATCTATTCAAACGGTACTTATAAAAATAGGTAAAAAAGCAGTTCTGATTAACTCTTAGATATCCAAATAACATTTTTGAATTTTTGAAGAAATCTTTGTGATTCCTGGTTAGTCGTTGACTTGTGTTTTGGTAGGTTGTCACTCAAAAGCAACTTTTTCTGTTGATTGGAATGAAAATAGTGTCATTACCACATAGTAATGCTACTAGATATAGTTACATGCAAAGCCCTATGCTCCGCATTTTGAAATTATTGAATCCTGCGAGCCCGGGGAGACCCCCCGTGTTAAAATACTCATACCTCTTATACGGTGTTCTATCACTAGAACTACAACCTTCACCTGAGCATCTTCTTTTTTTCTGGGATACAGAAGATCTTAGGTCAGTTAGTATATTTCCTGGTCTGTCAAGGGCTTTTGAAGAGATGATCAATTTGCAGATAAAAGAATATCTTCATCAAAATAAACTTTGTCTTGTTTTTGAACTAACTATAGTTATATCGCATGGCCAAAAATATTTTAGATAAGGGATGATTATGGACGTATTTTCAATTCGAAAGCGTTTGTCTGAGTTCTATTGATGCGGTATTGATGGAACTAAAATTAAATTTCCTAAAACAGCTTTGTTAATGAAGTTGTTGTTCCATGCGTGCCCGGATATTCTCAATGTTTTCGGCGGTAGAACCAATTGGTCTGCTGCAACCATCCTTATGATACACGCTTTTTTTCCCGGAACAACTGAACACAATTTCTTACCATAATAAAGAAATCGTCCTCCAAAAATGCAACACCTAGAAAACTAGCCACGAAATTCGTCTGTACATACCCGTGTGTTGTAGGTCCATTTACCATTTAGACAAGCGCCGTTTTGAAAGTAAGAATTAATTACTGACGTTTGTATTAAAAATACATTTATAGTCACCTCTTCATCTGTGATGATATGATTAAAGCTACTGACAGCTCTAGTACTGTTAGATTCAAGAGCGTTTGACACTGTAACGCGTAGTTGGTGGTAATACATCACAATTCAGAACCATTATATCTGGTGTCCCTCAAGGCTGAATATTATGTCCTCTCCTATTTGTATTTACTAATTTCATATATTCAATTGTTTGAAACAAATGTACAGCAAACTCAGGTTTATATCTTAAAAGCACAATTCACACATATGTTGACAACTTATGTTTATTTAAAAACTGACACAAGGGGTAGACCTTGAAACTAAAAATATTTATTTAGTAACAGTCCAAATTTTACATTATAGAACTGTATCCAAGACGTATCTAAACAACCAAAACAAATGAAAATTGAAAAACAATGAGAAGAAATCACCTTGTTTCACACCGAGAGGTAAAATTACTTCGTTTCTCGGATACAATTGTCAGCTTTCGACCACAAAATGACAATGAGAATGAGAAAAGCTTACTTTCCAAAAACGTACATGAACTGTGCACACGTAATTTTTCACAGTTTAATCTCTCACTCGAACTTTTTCACATTAAATTTGAGTGCGGAAGGTACTTTTTACATTCACTTTGCACGTGGAAAGTGTTTTCTGCATGATTTTGCATCAGTGCTGCAGAAGCATATTTTCCGCACCAATCTCAATAATGTAATAATCAATTTCTCGCACTTCGTAGAAAAGATAAACTTCTATGTTAACTAAAAACATAAAAAACATATTAGAATTGCGTTGCAAACCTCTCAAATAACTTGAACACGATGCTTGCTGGAAGAATTTCTGCAATCAGGTACTTTCGGTGGTGTCAACGTTGTCCGATTGTTAAATTCGAAAAATTTATCACTTCTAGCCTATAATTCAGTTGACAGTTCGTACCCAAGCTAACCAGTTCTGTTTACATAGCGCTTTAAAAAAAGTAATTTAGTGGAAAAATGGAACTCTCGTGTGAACATTTTCGAGCAATGATTTTTTACGATTTTCGAAGCAAGTTAACACCCAACAATGCATCGAACAACTTAGTGCGGCTTTTGGTGAGAAAGATCCATCAAATAAAACTGTTTATAATTGGTTTGCTGAGTTCCAGCGTGGATGTTCTTTTCTCAGAGATGAATTTCGTGAAGGTCGTCCATCGACGTCTGTTGTTGCCATCAACGTTGATGCTGTGCCTGAAGTGATTGAGCGAGATCGGCCTGTGACATACCGTGAAATAGGGGTCACCTTGGGCATTGACATGGATACTATACACACGATTTTACACGATCATTTAAACGTACGGAAGCTATACAGTCGCTGGATTCTACATAATTTGAGTAAAGCTCAAAAAAAGAATGTATGAATTGGTGCAAAGAAATGCTGGAGAAATTCAACCGAGGTCATTCAAATTTAGTGTACGACATTGTTACTGGCGACGAAAGTTGGATCTATTCATACGAGCCGGAAACTAAACAACAATCCACTGTTTGGATGTTTCGAGCTGAGTCGAAACCCACAAAAGTTGTTCGTTCACGTAGTGTTGCAAAGCAAATAATCGCTTATTTTCTTCGTATTTCTGGACGTGTGACGACCATAGCTTTAGGGGATCAAAGAACTGTAAATGCTGATTGCTACACAACAATTTGTTTGCCGGAAGTCATCGGTGAAATCAGGAGAAACAATTCAAATCCTTCTTGACCACGAACTGTCGACTTGAAATTGATGTCGCATTATCCGTATTCGCCTGATCTAGCACCAAATGACTTCTTTCTATTCCCGACAATCAAAAACAAGATGCGTAGTGAGCATTATTCTTCGCCTAAAGGAGCCGTTCAGGCATTTAGGCAGCTGGTTTCTGAAGTACCAGCTTCAGATTGGTAAAACAATGATAGTCATATAATTCTACAAGGTGGTAGGCAAAGCTGTATTCTGCAATAGGAAATAATTTAAAAGGGCTCATAACATCTTTTTCTTTGATGGTTCCTTTAAGAAAGAGAAGCACTGTTAGACAGAACAGAAACAGAAACGTTGTAGCTTTTTGAAGAGCTATTTTTATCTAAGGTGCTTAGTATTCATCACTAGAAAAGCAAAATGATATAAAACGAGTTGTAGTAACAGGTTTAATTCGAAAACGATGACCAGATAAAGATAAAGCGCATATTTTCTCTTTTAGAGATTTACCATATACGCTACAGTTTATCTATCTATTTAGCGCACAATAGGCTTGTTTAGTGAAATTTACACGTTTTTAGAAAGTATTTCATATTGGTAATAGTACTCTATAAAAATTTGAAGCTTGTAGAATCAATACAATATTCAAAAATTAATGACGTCACCGCGCCCGATAGCAAGGACGGGTAATGAAATGACTTGAGCTATCCTATAATTGCCAACGAATGTGATATTATTAAAACCCTCGAGCGCCATTCTGAATTCTTTTGAGTTTATTTACACCTAAACGAGGTTCTCAAAAAATCTAATACTCTGGATTTTGACTATTTATAACATATACTTTCAGAGTGTGGAATAAAGAAAAATCAGAAATTGACGAGTGCCGGCGTTTTCGAGATTTTGAATTTATTTCATATTTTATTACTTTGAATAGTTAATAATAAATGGACAGTGAAGAAAGAGACTTGTTATAAATCATTATTTTATTGGGTACCATAATATATAATATTTTACAACGTTTATACTTTTTTTCTATAGCTGTTTCCAATTTCTATTAGACTAATCTTTAAAATGAACAACTTCTTAAATTTCATGATTTGCTATTTTTATGTTTATACATAATAGTGGCTTAATAGAATAATCAATTATAACACTGTCCGTGCTTATGGTTGAATCTCAACCTGCTCCTCGAATGGTTACGCCTATGCTTGTGACGTAGTACCTATTTTTTGGATAGTAGAACAAAGGTCACTCATGTGCTGATATCAACTATAAGTAACTTATTGTTATTATTTTATTCCAAACGAAGAACTATTTAAAAATGTCACTATATAAGATAATGTCTAGGACATTTTCAACAAAAAACTCAATTGAACTTATTAGAGAAATATTGAAAAAAACTGAAAGGCAGTTTGATTCGGCCTTGAATAAGGTGAGTTCATAGTATTTATTAATTATTATATTTCAAATTTTAATCTCTGCTTACTTTGTGATTATCTGCACTATTGTACAATGTATGTATTATCAGTGATTGTTGGTAGTGAAAAGTGTACATAAACATATTAGATAATTTATTCGAATCAAATTAAATTTAACGCTTAATATTATTCCTATACTATTCATAATAACAAGACTTTGAAATTATAAATGTTGATAACTTTTGCGTTTTTTCTTCCATTCATTCTTTAAAAATCATGTTTTGAATCCGTAGTTTTTTTACAAAACCTCACTCAACAAACTACAAGATTTGAGCATTTTTAACAAAAACAAAATTTCAAAGATTCTTGTTTATAATATTAATCATATAATTTATTAATGTTGTCTAAATAATTATTATTCAGTCAAACACCAAATCTCACTAAAAGAGCTTTTCTGCTTTTTATTACAATAATAGTTTTTGTCAAAAGTTATTTATTGTATCGCCATGCAAAAATTTTAGGTAAAAATCATAACGTGCGAAGATGGAAAATGCCTAGCTGAAGTGAAAGTGGAAGAAGAACATACAAATCCAATGCACAGCTTACATGGCGGTTTTTCTGCTACAGCAATAGATACCATTTCAAGTTTGGCCCTATTAACATATAATAATAAAAATTACATGATGCCCAGTGTATCTATTGACGTACATTTATCGTAAGTACAACTAGTAAAATTGCTTTTTTGTGTCCTATTGAGAAGATTCTTCTTAAAGGTATTTAAAAGGAGCTGTACCAGGTGATGAACTTATTATAACTGCAGAAACAGTAAGAGCTGGGAAGAGGATAGCCTATTTAAAAGGTGCAATTAAAAATAAAAAAACTGGAGATATCTTAGTGAAAGCAACTCATACAAAATGTTATTTAGAAAATGGACCATCATTTACAGAACTAATTAAATAGTCATATAAAATTAAATACTTCTTTTAGCAAGTAAAATAGTAGCAAAAATGGGTATAGAACAATAAACAATTAATCTGTTAAATATTATTAAAATTTAAAATGAAGAAGACTGGTAGAGCTAACAATATTATTATTTTTTTTTACTGTTGATAATGTGAATAATAAATAAATAGTAGAAGATAAAACTTAGTTTTAGAAAATTATGTATACGAATTCTGTTCAAAAAGTATCGTGAATTTTGAATTTCCGCTTGGACGTGTTTTGGCCTATTCCAAAAAATGGATCAAAGAATCTGTATCAAATTTTGTGTGAAAAACAAAATTGAGTGCGCGGACGCATTCCGAATGTTGACTGTGGCATATGGTGAAGCTACCTTGGACCGAAGCAACGTTTATCGGTGGTACAAAATGTTCTCAGAGGGCCGAGAAGATGTGAACGACGAAGAGCGTGCCGGACGCCCGAGCACGTCAACAACAGACGAAAAAATTGATGAAGTGAAGAAAATAGTATTGGCCAATGGTCGAATCACCGTTAGAGAAGTTGCTGAGGACCTAAACATATCGATTGGCTCGTGCCATTCGATTTTTACCGATGATTTGGGCATGAGACGGGTCGCCGCGAAATTCGTACCAAAATTGCTCAATTTCGACCAAAAACAGCATCGCATTAACATTACTAATTGGTGACGAATCATGGGTTTTGGTTATGACGTGGAAACCAAAGCTCAATCATCCCAATGGAAGCTGCCGCACGAGCCAAGACCGAGTAAAGCGCGCCACGTTCGGTCTAATGTGAAGGTTTTGCTTACAGCTTTCTTCTATTGCAGGGGCGTGGTGCATCATGAGTTCTTGCCACAGGATAGAACGGTCAATAAGGAATATTACCTGCAAGTTATGCGCAATTTGCGCGAAGCAATCCGCCAGAGACGCCCGGATTTGTGGAAGAACAAAAATTGGCTTTTGCACCATGATAACGCCCCTGCTCACACATCGTTGCTTGTGCGCGGATTTTTGGCCAAAAACAACACACTAATGATGCCGCAGCCACCGTATTTCCCAGACCTGGCCCCCTGTGACTTTTTCTTGTTCCCGAAATTGAAGAGGCCCATGAAAGGACGACGCTACGCTACGATTGAGGAGATAAAGACGGCATCGAAGGAGGAGCTGAACAAGATCACAAAAAATGATTTTTTTGAAGTGCTTCGAGGATTGGAAAAAACGTTGGCACAAGTATATAATATCTGATGGGGATTACTTTGAAGGGGACAAAATAGATATTCATGAATAAATAAATAATACCTGTTCCATTTCAGTTTTGATTTGACATTCTTGGGGTTTCTACAGTCAGCCTACGATGTTATTTTATAGTAGCTCAAGATATCCGAAGAAACAATTTCTCACTTATGCTTATGACCAGCTATGGTTGTTCGAAAGTGAGCAAAATTCAATTTTTTTTAATAGCTTAACAAAAGGACAAACGAAAATTTCGTATCTCACTCATATATTGAATCATTGAATAGCATTCACGGCAGAAACTCAATGTAACATTCTGGAGATACGTATGTCGAAAGGGAACACTTCTTCAGATCTACCATAATCGGGATGAAAAAACATAAGATGATCAAACAAAAGCTTCAAGAATCTCTATTTGGTATTTTTCGCCATTTCTTAAATTGGACCTTGTTCTTCGTTTTTATTTTTCATCGGAGTTGTTTTGCATGGAGATTTCCTCTTTACGAATCGGCCAACGCAATTGTCTCTTTCACTATCAAGCAGAAATCTAATTTTGCTTGTTTTTTCATGACCTCTAGCAACGATGCTGCAAATGATACAATCCAGTTGGTTTTCAGAATTGCTTCCAAATGAAAATAACATCCATAGTCTCAGTTTGATATCTCCTGGAAATTGTATTGCGAAGCATATTGGAATATAGAATTAGAACGCCTCTAAAAAGCTTTTATAAAAACCAGATCTCTGGTTTGTCCGAAACTAATCCCGGGTCGCCATGCAAACTTACTCTTGGCTTATGGTTATCCCTTCATTAGCGTGTTGGGAAACTATGCCAAGGTTGAATACCACTATCTATCACCAGTGAGAAACCAAGTATCATAAAACTTCACTCACGCCAGGTTCAGATAAATTGACGACAAGGGCGAAACACTAATTTAAGTCTACATATGTACTTCATAAAGAGATATGAAGTTTATCACTCATTGTTTCTTTAAGTCAGAAGAGCATTATCTTTAAGTTGGTTCACATGTTGAGTTTTTCTTTTTTTTGTTTGTTGTTTTGCAGTGTTGCCCTTGTTACGATTTATTGCCGTACTATTCTATACTTGAAAAAGCAAAACGTTGAGTTGTAACTTAAATCTGGCATGGTACAATTCCTGAAGTCCATTCTATGATATATTTTTCTTGAAGATATTGTTTAGTCATCTTTTCAATGATCTTTGCTAACTGCTCCATCCCAATAATCTTTGTCTCACCACGATCATAAGAAAGTCCACAACAACGTAAAAAACTAGAGAACTATTCCATAAAAGAAAGAAGAAAAAGTCTGTTTAAGGTTTAAAGTTACAGGTTGTGTGAACGACATTTAATTAGTTTATTTGCTCTTTATTTTGGAAGTAGACTTTACTGAACCCCTTCCATATGTTACCATACAGAGAAAAAGAAAATTGTTTAATTCGATTACATAAAACACACCATTCTACTAATATAAGCCTACACTTTACAATAAAGGCCACCCTGTATATTGTCTATTCGAAGAAATAGCTTACCAAAGGCCAACGCTAATCGTAAATTTGTGATTGGAACGGTTTTGCAATTTTAGAAACGTATTAAAACCGCGAAGTTACCTTGCAAAATATATTGATAAAACGGTGCACGATGTGGTAATGTTAAATGTTAATGTATAGCTGGATTTTACGCTAGTATAAGAAATATTACTTTGAGCACGAAAACTGTATTTCATAAAACAGCTTATGGCGTTGTTTATAGTTTTAATATTCCAAAATGCAGTTCAACAATTATGTATATCGTGTAATGTATGTGTTTACTTCCATAGCTTTTCTTTAAACTTAATGCAAATTTAAGTGCAACAAATCAAAAGCTGATATTTATTACAAAAGTTTTGATTCAATTCCTCTTCCGTCTGTTTGTATACTACATGATAGATAGAGCAAGTTTATTTTAAGAATACCATTTGTTTAATAAACTACCACAAGTCGTCATAAAATTAGAATTAAAGTAAAACTACATAAAACAAAGCCTTAACAGCTTGTATACAACGCTATATAGTATGAAAACATAATGATACAGTTAAGCAAGATTATGACTTACTCTAACCACAAAACTTTTATTTTACTTCTCAACTATACTGTATGTCATTTTGTTTGCTTAAATATTTAAATTATAAAAATATTCGTTGTTATTTAGGTAAGTTTTCAGCCTACCCTAACGTGAAATATTACAATAAAGGTGATCAATATTTTAATTTACAAAATTAGCTTTTTTGTCACGTTATACACTGAAATCACGAAAACGCTGTTAAAGTTCATACATCATTTTAAGCGTAATAGATTTGTTTTTCCTAGTAAACTTAATTCAAATTAACTTTGAGAAGTTTATTGTTATTGCTATGCTTATTATTACCATAACTTTCCTGGAATACTAGAAAAGTTGATGAAAACTGAACTTTTAGCATAGAGTACAATACAAGATACATCTCGTAAAATCTATGTTTGTTATACATTTATTTAGTACAAAATCTTATTTATTACTTAAGAATAGTAAATCCTTATTGTAAGACTAGTAAGTAGTAATAAAATATTAAACACAACATAGCTGGACAAAATAAACTATTTCCAGAATAATTATTACAAAAGAACATATTCTTGTTGGTTATTTATTAGAGTCTAAAGTTTTCAAAGTTTGATAAAGCAGACAAAATTCATTATATTTACTATTCATTCAAATACAGGGTGCGGCAGCATAACTTCCTTTTTTCAAAACTCAATAAAAACTATTGTATGCATCGGAAAATATTTATTTATTTTTTATAATGTAGGTACATGTCTAAAGTTTTTATTTACATTGTTTTGAAGATCAAATCTGTTAGGTGACGTCCCCCATTCTCCATACATTGCGTAAACCGATTTCTGGCGTTTGTCATGACTCTTGTTAGCATAGCAGGTGTTATGTTGGCAATTTCTTCTTGGATGTTGGTCTTCAAATCTTGTAGGGTTCTTGGACGGTTCACATAAACACGGGATTTCAAAAAACCCCATAGAAAAAAATCACAAGGGGACAGATCGGGAGAGCGTGCCGGCCATTCCAAATCGCCTCTAATTGAGATAAGGCGCTCTGGAAAGTGTTCCCTCAAAACAGCCATCGATGCTCTTGAAGTGTGTGCTGTTGCACCGTCTTGTTGGAACCAAGTGTCCCCCAAATCCAACTCTTCTAGCCGTGGGAAAAAAAAATTCTGTAGCATGTTTACATACCGGTCCGAATTCACTGTCACTGTAACCTCATTTTCCTCAAAAAACCAGGGACCAATAATTCCAGCTGAGGAAATTGCACACCACACTGTGACTTTGGGTGAATGCAAAGGCCTTTGATGCAATTCTCGAGGGTTGGTGTCAGCCCAGTAGCGCATGTTTTGTTTGTTAACCGACCCACACAAATGAAAATGGGCTTCATCGCTAAAAAAAACAATAGCACCCTCGGGAACGACATCAAGAAGAAGCTCACACGCGTTCATCCGAGAATTGAAGTCACGTTCTGAAAGTTCCTGCACTATCGCCATCTTATAGGGATGAAAATGAAGATCATCACGAAGAATTCTTCTCACAGAACGATCGGATAGTCTAAGGGCAGATGCGTGTTTGCGCGCAGAACGCCGTGGTGATCGCAACATTGACGCTCTCACTGCTTCAATGTTCTCAGGTGATCTAACGGGCCGAGGGACTCCAGTTCTTCTTTTTGTTGCACTTGCAGTTTGTCTGAATGTAGTGACCCATGTAACAATTGATTTGCGGTCTGGCACGGGAGCCAACGGGGCTAAATTAAAGCGATTCCGAAATGCACGCTGTGTTGCAATAACCGAACATCCGCTTGAAAAGTAGGCCTCAACGGCAAAGGCACGCTCCTCACTATTCCAACGCATGATGGCGACTGAACCGTGTCGGGACAAAACTTTACAGTACCCCCTCTTGAACGAGCCACTAGCGCTCCGCTATGACATCAACTAACTGAATGGCACGCATTTTAAAAAAGGAAGTTATGCTGCCGCACCCTGTAGTAACACTCTTTAAAAATGGAAAGTTTTTCTTTCTTTTGAAGAGAATCACCTAAAATAATTGCTTATTTTGACAATATTTCCCACAATATTTCTAGGAATTAACTAGGTTTTCAATTAATGTATCTTCTCACCATAGTATGATAGGAATTAATTATTTCTTGACACATCAGACATTTGTATGTATGGTATGCTGTATGGACTGCTACTGGTTCCGCTAATTTAAAAATTTTGCCCTTGTGACATAAATGTTCCATTTGGAAAAGAGTAGACTTAACCAGTGTTAGCATCTACCTACACTTTTCATTTGTCAGATTGAATTTGTAAAATGCCCCTACCGCTTTGAACCATTCCCATACTTTCTATTGGTAGGTATCAAGCTTTAGACTGGGAAGGAATAGGTATTGTAATAGACCTTGGAAAGTTAACGTCGACTTGATTCCAATTCTTTAATTAAGAATTAACGCACAACTTAAAGCTATTCTTCCCGAATTTGGACTATAGTAAACGGCGTAGACTGTGTCCAGAGGTGTAGAATTCGTCTTAGGCTTGTAGGACAATAAAGAGTTCCTAAAGATGGAGGGATTTTATCTAGTAGTATAGAATTCGTCTATACTCATAGGACTATAAACAATATCTAACGAAAGAAGAACCGAAATATACAAGACTCGTTTCATTCTCAGTCCCATGAAAAGTCGAAAAACATAAACTTAATTCGTAGGTATAGAAATCGTCTTAGGCTTGTAGGGCTGTACACATTAATAAAGAGTCCAGAGATATAGTTAATGCCATAGTATTTCTCTGCAAAGAAATGTTTAGACTAATCTTTTTCGCGTTGTTGTCAAACCGTAGAAATTACATAAAATATGCCAAACTACCTAATAATTTCAAATTTCAACTTTCTAACGATTTAAAGTAAATTTAAAAGGTTCATTAAAACATTATACGGAAAGTTTTTCTAGTGTCCTAGACAGCTGTGGCTTGTCGGCGTAAGTCTAAGACATTAGTTTTACAGATACATTGTAACTATTCATTTTTAATCCATGTATAAATTAATAAAAAAAAAATGCATAACTAACATAAATTCTTAAATGCGTTCACACTATGACAATGATAAGGAGAGGACAGTAACGTTTGCGCTAGTCCTTAAGAGCTGTTTGCAATATTCCAAGAGGTTTGAACTTGAACTTTCAAAAATTTAAAGCAAGCATAAAAACAATTATTTTCTAATATAATTATGAAAACAAATATTTATAGTTTAAAGGAAAAACAAAAGTCAATTGCCCAAATTACGAGGACGGTTCAGTAAGTACCCGTGTTTGACGACAGAAGGCGTTCCTGAGGGAAGTTGGTGTTATCATCGTGTGCTGCCATCTATCAAACGACGGTATAACAAATTGCAGACTGATTGATAGGTTAGTTTGGATTTGACAGCCATTTGAGTAAGACGTGTTTCGTGATTTTAGCTAAGATGGAAAAAGAGCAGTATCGTTCGGTAATTCGCTTTCTGTTTTTGGATGGGAAAAAATGCGAGGAGGTAAAAGCAAAGTTGGATGCTGTTTATGGGGACACTTCGCCATCTATGACCACAGTTAGATATTGGTTCAACGAATTTAAACGTGGGCGAACATCCGTTTTTGATGAGGAGCGACCAGAACACCCGGCAGACGTGGTTACCGAGGAAATCATTCAAAAAGTCCACGACATAATTCTCGCTGATCAACGAACGAAAGTGCGTGAAGTAGCAGAGGCCGTAGGTGTGTCGACCGGAACGGCAATTAATATTTTATATGATAAGTTGGCGATGAAAAAATTGTCGGCGCGATGGGTGTCGCGATTGCTAACGGTAGACAACAAGCGGATGCGGCTGTTAACTTCGAAGCAGTGTTTGGAGCAATTTAAGCGAAATCCGAAGGAGTTTTTGCGTCGAGTTGTCACCGTTGATGAAACCCGGATTCATCATTACACACCAGAAACTAAGTAACAATCAAAACAATGGATTTCTCCCGGTGAATCTGCTCCAAAGAAAGCGAAGATGGTTCCATCGACCGGAAAGGTCATAGCGACGATTTTCTGGGATGCGAACAGCGTCATCCTCATGGATTTTTTAGAAAAAGGAAGAACGATCACTGGACAACACTACAGTGAGTTATTAGACAGCTTCGACAAAAAATTGAAGGAGACACGGCCGCATTTGGCGAAAAAGAAGGTGCTGTTTCACTACGATAACGCACCAGCACATTCATCCGGAGTTGTCGCCGCCAAACTGCATGAATTGCGTTATGAATTGCTGCCGCACCCCCCGTATTCACCCGATCTGGCTCCCTGCGACTTTTTCTTGTTTCCTAACATGAAGAAATGGCTCGCGGGAAAAAATTTAGCTCAAACGAGGAAGTCATCGCCGAGATAGAGGCGTATTTTGGAGAGTTCGACAAATCCTATTTTTTGGAGGGGTTAGAAAAATGGCAGGAACGTTGGGAGAAGTGTATATTTCTAAAAAGAGACTATGTTGAAAAATTAAAAAAAAATTTTTGAAACAAATTGTGTCTTCATTTCTAACACGGGTACTTATTGAACCGCCCTCGTATATTAAATAATATCCGCTACATGTACGTGTTTCGGCTACATTTAAAATGAGTAGCCATCTTCGGGCGTTTTAAGCTGTGGAGATTCATTCTTATACAAATATTTAGAGTTTTCACATCGTCAGCGATGTCATCAAGATGTTTTGCTCGGTGAGAAATGCTTAAGACATCATCCTGAGTTATAAGAACATAAATTCGTTACCTTTAAAGGCTAATTGCTAGAACGCTTGTTTTGTTATTTGGCATAAAAGAGGGCACCCGCAGACAGACATATTTTAACTTTTAGAAAACTAGAACCTCAAACTACTGAGTAATTCTAAAGTTGCTAATTTATATTTAAATTTTTAAGAGCAGAACAATGGCGTCATCATCTTATCTATCAGAAGTTTTTGTGTCGTTTGTCAGAGCAAGAAGCACCTATGATCGACTCTTATTTAATCTTAAATTTTGAAAGAAAGAAGCTTTTTCAAGTGCATTGATTGTCTCAAACCAGGAGAAAGTTAGAAGCTTTTCTATAGAGAATTCTTGAATTTCCTGCTAGCTTCTTTGATGAAAAACCAATAGTTTTTGAGATATTTACAAAAAAACGAATTTTCGGCATTTTTCTCCGGTTATAGAATGGTAACCGTACAAAGAGATCATCTGAATATTTTACGTATTGTTGCTAATGGATAAATAAAGATACGTGGGAAAAATCAACTGAGAAGGTTACCTACGCCGACGCGACGTGACGGTACAAAAATCAGTTTATACGATTTGAGAGGATTATTAGATTATTAGAAAAGATCAGATTAATCAAGTTGTTTGCAAAAGACATATTGTAAGAGCTGTGGCATTGTTGTAGATTGTAAGACATATTAGAATCATTGCTGGATATTAATACAAAAATATTCTTCACTCCATCATGTAGTTAAAGTGTTGAACAACAGCATAAACTTTCTGTTTTCATCGAAATCATCTCATTCTTTTCGATCTAGATTTAATAGATATTAAAGTTATTATGTTTTCTATTCAAAAGTTCCAGATTCGTACTAAACTACCTAGAAATCTGGATTTGCTCGCAATATCTACTTCTAACAAAGAATTTTGAAAATTTTAAAGTTAAACAGTCCATTTTAGATTTTAGTTAGAAATGGAACCTACAAATCTAATTGGGTTGAATAATAGTTGGTTTCTGTATGGATTTATGATTTTGCACCTTTCTTCAGTAACCAAAAAGTCAATACTCTAAAAGACTTTGAAATTTCCAAAAAAAAATAAGACAGTAGCTTAAAATGAAAAAAAATTCAGTTTTCAGCATTCCCAGACTCTCTGATTGAAACACATGTCTAAGAATAAAATTAAGATTTTAACTGATGTTTTGGTCTTGGTATTTTGTATTAAAAAATCTGGAAATTTTTAAGAGTAGAAATTTCCCAAATTATAATTAGGAATTTCACTATTATAGCTATTTAGATACCGAGTTTAAAAAGATTTATCATTTCATAAGTTAGATTAAAAGGCTGGATATCTTCAAAAATGGAAACTTTTGTAGTTCTGATTTTCCATTTTATTGACCGACTTCAAAGTACTCTCATAGTCTTACTTCCCTTTTTCAAAGAAAAGGTATTATTACATTCAAACATTCAGCTTGGAATATATCGCATCAAGTTGCAATAATAGTCATTAAAATAACTGCACGGGAAAATACGAGTAGAAGAGCTTGGTCAGAAATATCCCTTAATATAATTAAAATATCGATTCCGCAATTTAATGGATAGTCTGAAAGTTTTAAATATGCAAAATGCAGATGAAATCAATAGACTTTTAAATAATTTTGTAATGCAGTTGTTGGAAAACTTTTACTGGCTTCTCTATGAACATGAAAAGAATCAGTATAACTACAAAAAAGGAGAAAACCATTTGTAGATTGAAATCTTGACATCAATATTACGTATAAAGACACGAATAAAAGCTGTCCTTTTGGTTTTTAAAGAATATTCACATATTTTTATTGAGAAAGACCTATTAACCGTTTGAAAAAGAAAAGTAAAATGGAGAATTATTTAGAAAAGAAATTTCAGAATACGTTACATTAACACAACTATTATAATACATGTGTTACATGGTGTAGGTTAGTATAGCACTAGTTACAAGTAAATAGGTAACGATGTATCAGTGCAACATGCAAAAGTGCTATTAACATAAATTATCCTCAACGGATTTTAACACATGTAGGATATTACTGTAAAATCTAATTAATTAGCAGTTATTTCTGCACAAATTATTCCCTCAACACTCCTTCTCGAAAACACCTTTAAAAGGGTATGAATACTCTCACAGAATAACCATTTAGTTATGTTACATTTACATAAACCTGTACTTTAATGTAATAAGAGCTTATAGCTTTAAACTATTATTCTATTTTGCCTTTGAAAAACGAATTTGATATATTTCCCTCAAAAGGTGTCAAACTTCAAATAATACAAAGTATAGAGTTAAGAAATTATAAAAATATACTCGTCCTCTTTTTGGCTGTTCAAATGGTAACTATTAAAGTTAAAGTTTCTGAACGGGATGCTAAACTCTAGTTGGCGTAGAAAAATAGGTTAATTTCAAACAAACAAGAGTTTTGGGAATTTTATCTTAAAACTCCAACTAAGATATTGTTAGTAAATAGTTTGGAAATACATCTGTAACTTTTTTTTTACTTGTGGCTTGAAGACGAATCTGATAAACATTAAATTTTTACTGTTGATTTTTCTAGAGTTTAACGCCCTATTCAGACACACACATGCAACTTTTGTATTTGTTTCTTGTCCATTTCTTCAAAACTGTGTGCTGCATATTCATTCACACTATGCAGCTCGTAGTGCGTTTATAACTTCAGATTAACGGTACTACATAACGCATGCAAGCGAGACAAAGTGTCTTTATGGTTACTCTGGCTTAGTTCTTTATGATTCTGATAATACCAGAGATAAAGAACAATACTGCTGTAAACAACTGACAGTAAATAAGGCAAACTCAAAGAAATAATAACGTTTTCATAAGAATCGAACTTGTCATCTTGTGTTTTTTTTTTAATTACACTGCTGCTATTTGCCTTTGGGTATTCTTTTTAGTGACATTAATAGTAGTGTCATCTTAACAAAAAAGTCAGTTTCACTTGACATCTGAAATTGATTGTATTTGTTTAAGAATCATACGACACAAAGATCTGATGATTTATAGAAGAAAGTTAGTTTCCAAGGTATGTTATTAGGCAGGAACATACGGAACAATAGTTTGATGTTAGGATTCATAATCACACTCTGCAATTGCGACAGTTTTTTTTCCGAAAACCGTGACAATCGACCAGTTATACAGAATATTCCACTTAATTCCTTAAGATTTGAAAACTTACAATAGCACACCTGCAAAAAAGAAAAAAACGGAAAATGAATACGGAAACTTTAGAAATTCTGACCTGTAATGAATAACTTGAAAGGAACATTATGGCCCTACCATAAAATTCTAGTGCTGTGAGGTGTGAATACAAGCCAAATTTCTAATCGACAAAAATTGTTTTCCATGCCTATTTGAACGTAACAGCTACCATTAACTCCGGTCTATGTGTTCTCTCTTACAAAGGTGTTATTATACTTGATTTGGCTAAAACTAGTCGCACTGATGCTTTCTTTTTTATTTTGGCTCAGATGAAAACTGCATAAGATATAATGTAATGCCAGGGCTGGCCTCAAATACTAGACTAGTGAGGTGACTGTGCAGACATAGGAGCGTGGAAGTAGCTAAATTGTATATTTATCACTATGTCCAGAAAGTAAGTTCATTTTTACTGGTAAAATAAAACAAATGTATATTAGGAAAAATAATTTATTGGAAAAGAATCTGTAGACTTAAAACTATTATTCAACATAGCTACCACCATTTTGTAAGCATTTATCGTAGCGTGGCACTAATTTTTGTATTCCTTCGTCTTAAAACGTTGACGCCTGTGACTGTAACCAAGTTGCAACATGTTCTTTAATCTCATCGTCGTCATTGAATTCCTTGCCAGCGAGGTTTGATTTTAGGCTTAAAAACAGGAAGACGTCACTGGGAGCAAGGTCCGGACTATACGGTGGGTGGTCAAATTGTTCCCATCCAAATTGAGTCAAAAGTTGCTGTGTAAGGTTTGCAGTGTGGGGGCGAGCATTGTCATGAATCAACAAAATGCCGCTAGTGAGCTTTCCACGGCGCTTATTCTGAATTGCACGACGCAGTTTCCTTAGCGTATCACAGTAAGCAATAGCGGTAATTGTTTCGCCCCGTGGTAGAAAGTCCACTAAAAGAACACCACATTTGTCCCAAAACACTGTGCACATGATTTTCCGGGTTGTCAAATTCGGCTTCGATGTTGTCTTTGCTGGTGACGATGTGTGCCTCCATTTCATCAATTGCCGTTTTGTCTCATGTGTCTCATAATCTACCCAAGTCTCGTCCCCAGTCACTATACTGTTAAGGAAATGGTCCCCGTCATTGTGATAACGAGTCAAAAATTCAAGAGCAGCACCTAGGCGTTTTTTCTTGTGATCCTCAGTAAGAATTTTCGGTACCAAGCGTGCACAAAGCTTTCGATATCCCAGTTTGTCATGAACAATTTCATGAAGAAAGGATCCTGAAATTAGGGGAAATTCCATAGAAAGAAGAGAAATCGTAAACTTACGGTTTCCTCTAATTTTTTCATTCACTGCATGAACAAGTTCATCATTAACCAATGATGGACGTCCACTTCTTCCTTCATCGTGCACGTTTACACGGCCATTGTTGAATTTTTTTACCCATCTCACAACCATAGAATAACTCATTACATTCTGTCCATACACCTCAGAGAGCTGTTGATGAATGTCCACTGGTTTTAAATTTTTCGCATTGAGAAATCGAATCACTGATCTAATCTCGCAATCGGCGGAATTTTCAATTACCTTTGCCATTATAAACAAGCACTGTGACACGATAACAGCAGATAACTAACTCAAAATGGCGTCAATCGCTTAGTAACGATACAAGGTCATTGCCGCGCATGCGCGGAAATGCGATCGCATCGCTGCAACGGCGGGAAATAGAAAATGAACTTACTTTCTGGACATAGTTTAGAAAACAAATGCCATAAATAGTTTATGCGTGTATATCATCATTCAAAAATAGCCTCAAAAACAAAACTTTCTTTTGGACATACACCACAAACCTTAGAGTAAACGATTGTCTCATACGTTAAAATTCAATACTGTGACGTAGAAAGAATTCCAGAGTGCTGTGACCGAATTGCAGCACATCACTATTTAAGATGTTTATCAATTAAATATTAATACAACAGCACACACAACAAATCATTCTGTGATCACAATCTTTAAATCTTTTAATTTTATTTACCATTTAGCAATGAGCATGGCAACGTCTGCTTTAAAAGTCGTGGACATGTACACTTTCGTGGCAATAACTCGAAATTTTAAAATTAAAGGTATAAGTACTGTGCTTTGTTTCGCCAGACTTGCTTATCTGTTATCAATTGCTACACCATCGTGCTGGCTGAGTGGATCACAAGTCAAACTTCTCGTGTTCAAGCTTTCACAAGACCATCCAAAATGCAAGTGTTTCTTAACATAGTTGTAATATTCCGAAAGACGGGGATCTTTCCTTTCACTTCACTTCTCAAAAACGAAATCGCGTAGAATTGTGAATCCCCTTCGTCCAGTGTTTCTCGATATCTTTATGAGAAGCATTGACAGAGATCCTAAGTACGCCATGTGAATGAAATTTACATGAATCTCCCTAATTTAGATTAAGACTTTCGTAAAACCAAACCATAAAAACTGTTTTCTTGTACTCAACTGTTTTTTCCCACTAATTGTTATTCAGTAAGTATTGACCTTCTGCGTTTTAGTGATTCGAACTTCTCAAACTTTTGAATTGCCCAAGCTCTTAGTTCGGTTTGACTTTTGTAACTTGATAAGTAAGTTAGTTATTCTAGATCAGAGAACAACAGATAAATATTTTTCTTAATAGAGATACCAACCATGGGTATTCTTTAGTGTTAAGCATACATAGAATTTCCGCCTAAAGCAACACTCACATGTTGTGCTTTTTAAAGGTATTTAAATCACCACCAAAAAAATCATTTTTGCGATTCTTACATTATTTCTGCCTTTAATACATTATTAATAGAGTACGAGAGTAGTCTGAAAAGATTCAGACCTCAACGTGAAGATTGCAGCACTCGTAAATAAAAGCTATTGAATTTCGTTGTTCATCTGTTGACAGTTACTCACCAAAGTTTCAGCCATTTTGGACGCGCAGTTTTTATGTAACAGTCGTTTGAGTGAGTTAATGTGGTTTTTTTGTGAAAAGGGACAAAATCGAGTATCGAGCTGTCATTAAATATTTGTTTTTGAAAGGCAAATAAAAGATGAGTTGGATTCTGTGTATGGGGACTCTGCACTATCATTTACCACAGTGAAATTTTGGGCTGCCGAATTTAAACGTGGCCGTAAGAGCTTGGGAGACGATGAACGTTCAGGACGTTCAAAAACTGCAACTACCGACGAAAACATCGCCAAAGTTCACCAAATGGTGCTAGACGACCGTCGAATTAAAGTGAAAGAGATAGCAGAGGTTATGAACATGTCAAAATAACGTGTTTGTCACATATTAAATCAACATTTAGGCATGAGAAAGCTGTCCGCGCGTTGGGTGCCGCGTTTGCTCACGTTAGACCAAAACCGTGTTCGAATGAATATATCCAACGCTCTTTTGGCGCAGTTTAGGCGAAATAAATCCGAGTTTTGGCGCCGATTAATTACTGTAGATGAAACTTGGATACACCATTATACGCCCAAAACAAAAATACAGTCCAAACAGTGGACTGCAAAGGGGGAACCGGCTCCAAAAAAAGCAAAAACTGTTTTTTCGGCTGGGAAAGTGATGGGGATTGTTTTTTGGGATAGTCATGGAGTTATTTTAATCGATTATCTTCAAAAAGGAAAAACCATTACAGGAGCATACTATGCATCATTACTTGACAAGCTGAAGGCAGAACTTGCAAAAAAAACGGCCACATTTGCAGAGAAAGAAAATCCTGTTTCGCCAAGACAACGCACCATCTCACACCTCAGCGGTTGCCATGGCGAAAATCCACGAATTACGGTTTGAACTGCTTGACCATCCGCCTTACTCACCAGATCTAGCCCCAAGCGACTTCTTTCTGTTCCCTCATCTAAAAATTGCGCTCGGAGGACAAAGATTTTCGTCAAATGAAGAGGCAATCACCTTCGTGAACAATTATTTTGCAAAGAAAAATGCCGAGTACTATTTGGACGGGTTACAGAGATGGGAGCATCGGTGGGAGAAGTGTGTAGAGTTACAAGGAGACTATGTTGAAAAATAAAAAACAATTTTCAGAAAAAATGTCTTGTATCTTTGTTAGGTCGGAAACTTTTCAGACCACCCTCGTAATGTAGAACAAAAGACATTAATGAAACCCAAAGTTGAATCTAACTACCGTAGCTAACTGCGCCATCTCTAAACCTTCCTTAGGTTGACAAATTGCTGTCGTTGTCGTTCCAAAGCGCTTCTTTTTTGTAACTCTCTTATTATAGAAACTAGTGTGTCACTTTTGTTTCAGGGAAGGGTCGAGCTTCACTCTCCATCAACAATTTCAATAGTATTAAATCGACTATACCAATCGAGAAGTCGCCTCCAGTGGCGCAAAGTCTCCATTATTATGAAAAGTAAATATAAACGCGGGTCAGATGCGCTTTTCAAGAGGCGACTTTTGTAGCCCCATATTGGATTTCACTCTCTATTAACTTTCTTCAGAGAGCTAAAAAACCAGTACAAGTCGGGCTACTCTCTCCCACGCCTGTCTCATACGAAGCGGGAGGGTGCAAAAACCTAAATTTGTCCAAGGGCTCATTCACTTCTGAAGATGACCTTGGGAATTTTCACACTTGTATTAGCTTTGCTTCTAGATTTCTTAATGGTTACCTGCAATTTTATCAGATTCCGTTTCTTTGTTTGTAATTTAGCAAAGACTTAAAAGATTTATACGTTGCTATATTTTTTTCTGTTCTCTTATGTGACATAGAAACATAGACACTCTCAAACGCTATGTGCCAGAAGATAGATGTTTTGGAAATGTGGCTATAGTACAGGTCTATGTATATTAAAAATCTCACAAACAGACACAATGAATTTAAATCTCGCAGTTGTATTACAATCAAAAGAAAGAAACTAGAATATTTTGGTCATATTTGTCGTGGAAGGAAGGATAAAAAGAACAGAAGAGGCTTCAGAAGACGACAAACACTGTGGTTAGAAAACTCAAGCGCATAGTTTGTAAAGTTCACAACATTATTGTTTTGATTTATTGGTCATCAACCTCCGTAAAGAGACTGCATATCAAAAAGAAGATCTCGTTATTCACTGAAGTTTTATCACGACATGTAAAAAATTGTATGCAAGATGAGAAAGAATTTCCACTATGTATATACAGCTAATTTTATTGGTACTTTTTGAATATTAGCAAAATTAGATGAGAATTTGATGAGAAGGAGGATAGTGTTTGAAATGGTATTGTTAATTCTAGATCACTAACATATGCATCTGACGAATCAGATTAGTTAACTCTTTTAACGTCAGTAATGTTTTTGCAAAGTTTAGCTTGCTTTGGTATCTCCTATTAAGCTCTCATAAACAAATCTTCTTTACTTACAAGTCGATGTTTGCAAAACCCAAGGTGTAAATTGAAGGGTCGCGATTATTTCCAAAACGGATACCTTTCAATACTAACACGTGGAGGCTTCTGTAAAGAAACAAAAATAAATATGAGATGTGGTTCTCAATGGGCAAGTTAATCAGACCAGATAAAAGATTGCATCCTTTGGGACAGAATAAATTCTATTAGTAACGCTGCATTTAGTGATTCTGTTGATAATGAGTTTAACATTCATCAAATCAATATTGCCAAGTTAGTGAGTTAAACATTAAATGGAAGAATGTAGTCTTTTGCTTGAACTACAAAAACAACTGCCGGCGGTAATACAGAATAAGCATTGTCTTAGAAAATTAAATTTGGAACTTCTTAATTTCTTTAATAAAACTTTACGAAGAACTTTTGATGAATTTTAAAATTATCCATTTTCCTTTATTTGTAGTAATACATAGTATATCGATTTGGTGCAAACACTGATATTATTAATATTAATTATTTACTGTTTATAGAATTTTCTCATTTATTCAGTAATTTCCACGTTTACAGACACCTTAATTTATTGTAATTTATTAGCATCATTATTCTTCATGTAAAAGCCATAATTTTCATTTCTGTTTACAAATAATTAAATTTCTGTAAGTTTCTTTCTTCTTTTCTCAATATTCTGATTTATACCTCGCCTTTTATTACATTTCAGCTTGCGGATAGATTTTAAAAATAAAACCATACTCAAATTTGATTTGTAAAAATGAACTTAATAAACATACTCAGCAGCAAATTTACATTCCTAATCCAATATGTTTAATTTTTGGAACCCGATTTTAACTCTTATTCCTGTCCTGTCTACCTAGGTGGGAGTTGTCACAATTTTCATTATGGAATTCATGAAGACACGTCAAAACCAGTGGCAGTCTACGTAAAGCACGTGTCTTCGAAGGAAGTGAGTCAGATAGGTGTATTTGAATTGAAAGACATCTTATAAGCTGCAGAGGGTCAGTGTTGATGGTAATAACGACACTTCAACAACTCGCGATGTATCCTTAGTATAAAAAAAGGCGCGGCTTGTGTAAATTACCTACTTTTTACGTAATTGAATAAATAAACACATATTTTCAAATTATTTACTATTAAAATAATACCAGTCGTGCTAATATCAGTATCACCGGTTTTTGCGATGATGACGCGCTTTTTTACGTTTTACATCTGTAATAAAGCGACTGATTATGCGCGACGCGTTTGTGCGATCTAGTTAAAACGGTTACTTTTTGCGACTGAGAATTGTCGTATGGAATAAAAAAATTGTGGTGTTTACATTTTTTATTTGGAAGGCCGAGAAGGCAAGATGTCGGCATAGCTGAGAGTATTTGAATAACGGCTATGTCGCATCCAGCCAACTTACGTCTGCCAAAATCAACAATGTTCCATCGACTTCTTTTTTTTTTGGTGCTACAAAGTGCCGACCTACAACGTTCATCGATTGTTTCGTGAAGATGTTTATAAAAGTGTAAAGATATTAGGTGTTATGGTAATGCTGGCTACTATATTTTATTTTTTAAATATTTTATCAAACAAGAGCCTAGTTCGTGGTGCATTTCAAGAGTTGTCAGTACGAATTTATTTTTTCTTTCTAAATTGACAATTTAAACAAACTCAGAAAAATTAATATCTTTATGTGAATATTTTTTTCTTCTAATAAACATTAAGAATGTCAATGGAGGATTCTTTAATAACTCAGCTGAAGGTTTAGATTTGAAAGTTAAATTAACAATTAGAAATTCATGTTTTTGTTCGTTTGTTTACACTAAAATTCGCCGTAGAAGAATACCTAAGTGAATTTACTCAATCTGCAGCGTCCTGAATAGCTGAGCAATACGAGAAAAACCTTATTACTGTAAGGATTAATACTGAAATGTGTTCCTTTTTGTTCTTGATCATAACAGGCATATTCCCTAATGGTAAATGAGAAAAATCAAAATGACGTGATCCAATGTAAAATGCCCCCGAAGAATTATTTACTTTAAAATATACCGTTCACTTTTTAGCAATAGCTTTTTTGGAGTTATATTTTAAAAACTTCATCATTTCTTTAAGGAAAAGTTTTCAGAAATATAGATCGAAAAGATAATCTAAGTTCCTATATTACTAAGTTACAAGTCAGAAGAGGGACGATCTATATTTTTCACCTTTCTTTCAGCCAGGGACTGAAACTGTATTGGAATTAGACTAGAGTCCTAAGCAAGGAGATTAATATGCTTGATATGTACCTGACTGACTTAGTCATTAGCCTTTAATTTGCGATTGCATTAATTTAATAATACAATATAGTTATGTTCTTCGTAAGCTTTTGATTATGCTCAATAAGACACAGTTTGCTTTGGTGAATTAATTTTGTGTTTTGAACATTTTAATATTTATTATCCAAACTATGCCATTATCTTGCGTGCACATTATCTTTGTAAGTTATCTTATGTGTGTTAGCAGGTATTTTCCCAGTACCGTAACTAGCCTTAGTCATTCTTAAGAGGACTCGAATGTAAATAAAATCAGATAACACCTACTTTGCAACTTGTTGTACCTACCTAATTACGGTACTGCTTTGCCCTACAACATACAGAAAAAAATTTGCTATTGTTTGGCAATTAGGAGTTGACACAAACTCAAATTAATTTTTCTGTATATAGAGAATCCTTAGAAAAGTGTTTTACGACTTTTTGATTAGATATGCCTTTTCAAGATTGCCGAAGTTTCAGTTTAATTATTCTAATCTGCTTGCATCCTAGGCCAAAGACCTTTTTCCTATGATGGTATTTCAAGACGGCAAATAGAGCTATCAATTTTGGCCCGCACTTGATAATCAATTCTTCATCACATAAGAAAAAGATGGGCAATGTCCTATATAGGAAATTCCAGAATACTAGTTAGGTGTTTGTTCATGTAGTATGTTCAATTCCTACAAAGTGGGTTTTTGCAGAGCTTTGAGTAATTCTTCAGGTTTTTACAGACTCGCAGGTTTCTATAGAACTTTGTGAACCTCCGGATTCTTGGAAACTCCCAAGTTTCGCAATCAAGAAATGATCATCAAAGTTTTAGAAGTGTCTTTCAGCCCTAAGTACGCGTAAAAAACTTTAAAAACTTCTTATAAATCGAATTAGTATTAATAATCAAAGATATTGATTTGCTACTGCCTGCAATCAAATAGAAAAATTAGTTTTTTTCTGACTATAGGGAGGTGGTTTTGAGAAAAGCAAATGTATTTATATCAGCAGTGCAGTGTTCTTCATCTTCTAATATGCCCATAGTTGTGTGAATTCTTACTGTTCTATTTCTTCATCTTAAAGTAACTAGTAGTGAGATAATTTATAAAAGTTTCGAAGCATCTTTTTCTGGAAATTTCTTTAGCCAAAATAACACGTAGACAGTTTATAATATCTTACAGAAAAGTTGTGTCATTTCTCCTAAAATTTATCTTTCAGTGAGGGTTAATTCGAGTAACTCGCGGTCTATGCGCAGACTACTGTTTTCTGTCTAGAAGCACAGCATTAGACTATACCAACAGCAGATGGGTAAAGAAATATGTGCCTTTAGAGATAAAGAGTCTTCCTGTATATTTGAGCAATTCATATTATCACAACGATTAAATATGTTAGATTTACTAAAAGAAAGTCTTAACTTCCGCTACATGCACATTTACACTTTACCGTGCGCAGATCCAAACCAGGAACACGAAACACAACATGGTATATAACTGTTACAGAAATTGGCGCAGAAATTGTAGACCACCATAAATAGAATTCTCGATAATGATGAATGCATAATTGCCCTGATGATGCCACCGTCAATAATTAGTCGTCCATAATTCTTGTCATATTTCATATTATTTTTATGTTTCTCTACCTCCGTATATTCTAAGACAACAACTTCTTTGTTGTTATCAAATTGTACACCACATATTTCATTGATAAAGTTTTCTGTTTTTTTTTAATTTCTGGAAGACAACATTTTGTATACTTACCTGAAGAGAATGAATTTCCATTTTCAGTAGTTGGCTAAATAATTTCTTATTCTGTTGATATTTTTAATCAATTTCACCCGGTGCAGTGTTAAAATTGAAGAAATTAATAAGACTTGAAGACGTTCTTCAGTTCTCTTTTGTTTGCATGCTTGTCAAGTAGACAGATTTATTTTGTATTATTTTGCAACGTGTCTAAAACTTTGAGAATGAATACACTAAACTAAGACTTGTTTAATATGACTTATACAGTATTATACATTGCATGGGTGCCGAAAAAGAAACGCAAGGGAGTTTGGCTTGGCTGGCAACTTACTGTAAGGAATCCTATGTCCAATTAAAAGTGCGAGGGGAACCCCCATGGCTGATTTATTGATTTTAAACTCGAAGGACATCCTATGGCTGGTTATTAGAAGCCATGAGCGCCTGCGGAAAATTTCCGAACCTAGACCTGTGACAGCGTTACTACGTCACTACAATTAATATTCTGCACTTTCCTGGAAAAATTTCTGTCGATGCTCATGCACATCTCACTTTATTTGCATACAACAGATAGTTGTTGTACAGTTATTGCTTTCAAATGAAATAAGATCTTTCAGATCTATAGATTCGGAACATTTACAACTTCTCAATAATAAAATTGTTTATCTTTTATTTCTTACACAAACTCTACTTTTAAAAAGATAATCAATGCGTAATCCTTGTGACAAATTTTGCTTTTATAAGCCACTGTTCAATGACAGTTGAAACATTGCAAATTGCTCTTTCACTGAGTAAATAATTACAATTAGCAAGTAACAAAACTGAGAAGTCTGAAAATAATTGTACGAGGGTGGTCTGGAAATTTTCCGACCTAACAAAGATACAAAACATTTCTTCTGTAACTCTACACACTTCTCCCAGCGATGCTCCCATCTCTGTAACCCCTCCAAATAGTACTCGGCATTTTTCTCTGCAAAATAATTGTTCACGAAGGTGATTGCCTTTTCATTTGACAAAAATCTTTGTCCTCCGAGAGCAATTTTTAGATGAGGGAACAAAAAGAAGTCGCTTGGGGCTAGATCTGGTGAGTAAGGCGGATGGTCAAGCAGTTCAAACCGTAATTCGTGGATTTTCGCCTTGGCAACCGCTGAGGTGTGAGACGGTGCGTTGTCTTCGTGAAACAGGATTTTCTTTTTCTGCAAATGTGGCCGTTTTTTCGCAAGTTCTGCCTTCAGCTTGTCAAGTAATGATGCATAGTATGCTCCTGTAATGGTTTTTCCTTTTTGAAGATAATCGATTAAAATAACTCCATGACTATCCCAAAAAACAGTCGCCATCACTTTCCCAGCCGAAAAAACAGTTTTTGCTTTTTTTTGGAGCCGGTTCCCCCTTTGCAGTCCACTGTTTGGACTGTATTTTTGTTTCGGGCGTATAATGGTGTATCCAGGTTTCATTTACAGTAATTAATCGGCGCCAAAACTCGGATTTATTTCGCCTAAACTGCGCCAAAAGAGCGTTGGATATATTCATTCGAACACGTTTTTGGTCTAACATGAGCAAACGCGGCACCCAACGCGCGGACAGTTTTCTCATGCCTAAATGTTGATTTAATATGTGACAAACACGTTCTTTTGACATGTTCATAACCTCTGCTATCTCTCTCACTTTAATTCAGTGGTCGTCTAGCACCATTTGGTGAACTTTGGCGATGTTTTCGTCGGTAGTTGCAGTTTTTGGACGTCCCGAACGTTCATCGTCTCCCAAGCTCTTACGGCCACGTTTAAATTCGGCAGCCCAAAATTTCACTGTGGTAAATGATGGTGCAGAGTCCCCATACACAGAATCCAACTCATCTTTTATTTGCTAAGGCGTATTGCCTTTCAAAAACAAATATTTAATGACAGCTCGATACTCGATTTTGTCTATTTTCACAAAAAAACTCACATCAACTCACTCAAACGACTGTTACATAAAAACTGCGCGTCCAAAATGGCTGAAACTTTGGTGAGTAACTGTCAACAGATGAACAGCGAAATTCAGTAGCTTTTATTTACGAGTGCTGCCATCTTCACGTTGAGGTCGGAAACTTTTCAGACCACCCTCGTATCAGAGAACGATTGTAAAACACGGTAAATTTTCATCGGCTGACTGGAAACAATGCTTTGGTTTAAAAAAGGAACGAACTCTTCAATTTTCTGAATTTTAAGAAAGATAAGAACCGTGCACGAAACAACGGATGACTTCTAAAAGTATCAGAAACACATGAGTACATAATTTAGTCTTCAACTTGAAATCGATTTTATTTGAAAACTTATGGCTAGATTTACTGAAAGGGTTTAAGTTTTAGGCCTGGTCTGAGTCTAAATCCTCGGCATTTCATTGGTTATACAACTAAAAAAAAAGTAAAACGCCGAGGATTTAGACTTAGTCGTCTAAAATTTAAACCCTTGTTTAGTGAATTTCCAGTTCAATGTTTATAAATACAAAATTATTCACTTTTTCGTGGTACGCGGGCGTTTAGAAAAACAACGAATTTTAGATTTTACCCTCTTTTTTACATTCTTCACATTTTCTGTCCAACACTTTTTAAAGTCGAGCATGGTTTGCGGTGTTTTTCCACTTTTCTTGGGTTTCGCTTTAATCAAAGCCCAGTATTATACCATTAAGGTAAACACGACGGGAGGTACGACTTGATGAAAACAGTAGAGTTTGAGGAATTTGACAAAAAGATCTTGATTTGGCATGCAATTTGCTCCTGCGGGCTAAAAAGTTACGCATTCTTCTGTAGAAATATAACCAATGCAAAGAAGAAAGATTGCTACTGTTCATTAAAAAGCACAGTTTTGGTCGGATAGCACCCACTCATTACGCTAAAAGCGTTTAGTCGGAGAGGAAGCCGACATTTTTGCTTTAAAAGTTTTGTTTAAACATTCCTATGGGAGATTCTATGACAAATCAGATTCTGACAAAAATTTACAATTTTCCTACCATCAGAGGTTCTACACTGTGCGACGAAGTAATTTTAACTAACTCGCTGTAATTTGTGCAATTATTATATTATTTCATTAGTTTTTTAAATTATTCTTTATGTTATCGTGAATACAATGGTTGAATCAAATTTTGATTATAGGTACCTACTTTATAAATACTACAAGGAGAAACTGAATGGCTTAACGAACTTGATCATCTATGAGAGGATATATTTGTTATTGGTTGACAGAAACAGCCATTAATGCGCTCCAACAATAAGAAAGTATTGAATTCTGTAATGAAATTGATTTACATCAAAGCGTAATACAAAATACATTTTAAAGTTTTTGTTTGTCAATTTTATTGCTGAGTTTAACTTTATGTCTTCATTTAGTCTTTTGCAAAGCATTCTAGCTTTCAAAGGTTCCTACATTTTTTTTGTTTCTTTGTCAAGATCTAATGTACTAAATAGAAATATTAAAATATAGTGGCGCCTTCCCGTTCGCCTAGGAATAACAAATTCTTTTTTAGGTATGCATCCTGCACCATCTTGCTATCTACAATCTCAATCGCCATTGTGAGCTAAGACAGTTTGTTGTACAGACTTGATAATATATTTAGAAGATTTGCAGATCGACACATCGACTTTTTCACTTTCACTATAGTTTGACGAGTGTTTTTGTTTTAGTTTACAAAGATACAAATTAAGAACATTAAGAATTTTTGAGATTTACTTTGCAAAAGAACAACAATGATATTGTACTCCAAGGATACTACTTAATTGAAACCTTCAAGACTAACTCAAAGGTACCACACAGAAGCATGTGAAATAAAGTAAAAAAGCAAGATAAATGGCACACCCTGATATAATTAAATCAGTACCTAATGTTTATGTATCTTCGAACTTAATAAATATGTATGTAAGTATATACTCTACAAAGTATACCTTGGCAACAAGTTTAAGATTTAAACCTCTAGAGAGAAGTAACTTTCCAAGAACCAAAACAACACTTTTCAGTTATTTTATTTGAATAAATAATTCATCTCCTTCACGTTATATGTGAAACGTGTGGTTGATTTTTAATAGGTGACCTTTAAAACTTGTTAAATACTCACTAATACTTTCTTCCAAGTCTTATTTGTTCAATATATTTGAAACTAAGATGTTTATCTTTCTTTCATTACTTTGTAGGACAGATTAAAAAGGCGCCATTCATTTGTTTCACAGGTTAGTGATGATGATGATAAATTACACATTACACTATCACAGTTAAAAGTCCTGAATCCTCACTTTTAAATTTTGAGTTTTTTCATTTTTTATGATTATTTTACAGTTTGTCAATAAACTATGGTTAGAATCTATAAATTTCATTTTTGTCTCTTAATTCTTGTTTTTCTTTATAGGAAGTAATAAGAACTTTTTAAATATCTCTTCAGAAAAAGTCATTTGGATTTTTTATTTTAACTCTATTATTAATTAACAAAATAGTAAAAGGACGGAGTAGACCTTTTACTAAGTATTATTTATTCTAGATGATAATTAATTCTTGAACGCAGGTATTCTTAAATTAATGAGTGACAAATCAGGCATTTTAAGCATATTGTGCCCCACTAAATACATGCTTATTTGGAAAAGTCTGAAAGTATATATACTTGCCTAGAGATAAACTGTCAGTAAAATAAAATGTATTTAATCAAGATCCATTGGATAGTTTTTGAAATAATAAACACAATAAGAGCAGATTATTGAAAGAATATAGTTGTCATTTACCAAATATCTGTTCCAAAGAACTTAATTTCTGTGAAACTTGTATAAAAGCGAAATTTTCTCGTTTACCTTATCCTGCATATGAGAAGCAGAGATCCAGAAGAGCGCTCGAACTCATACACTCCGACGTTTGTGGTCCGATTAATCCTATCACATTTGATGGTTACAAATACTTCGTAAGTTTCATTGATGATTTCACACATTTTGTGATCGTATTTCTATTGAAACATAAAAATGAAGTATTAGAAAGTTTTAAGCAATTTAAATTATTAGCAGAAACGCAGTTCAATCTAAAAATTGCCAGAATTAGAGTAGATAATGGTGGAGAGTACAGCTCTAATAATTTTAAAGGCTTTTGTGCATCCAACGGAATAAAAATAGAATTTACTATACTATACGCAGCAAAATGGGGTTAGTGAACGGTTCAATCGATCGCTATTGGAAAAGGCTAGAGCAATGATTATTGATAGTGGTCAACCAAAACTATTATGGAGTGAAGTCGTACGAGCAGCGGCTTATGTTATGAACAGAATTCCAAGTAAGTCGATCCATTTCAAAAGAAATAAGACACCGGCAGAATTATGGTATAATGTAAAACCAAACATTAAAAAGTTAAAGGTCTTTGGTTCGGTTGCTTACTCTCACATTCCGGAACACAAAAGACAGAAACTTGATGAAAAATGTAGAAGATTGATTATGGTTGGTTATTGTAATAATGGTTATAGATTGTGGGACCCTAATAACCAAACCATCATCTTGGAAAGAAATGTGATATTTGATGAAAGATCAAATGTCTTCGACAAGCAATTACATTCACATCAAAATATGTGTTTTGACAAGCAAGAAGAAGTAGAAATAAAAGAATCAATTATGGAAGAATATACTGCAAAAGAAAATAATGAAGAAAAAGAAGTAGATGTGGAAGGAGATGAAGACCCCAGAAGAATAAAAGAAGTAGTCGTTTAAGAAAACCTCCAGTTTGGCAGCAAGACTATCAAATATATACAAACCATGATATAGATGAGATGGGTTCGTTATGCATTGCTTTTGCTTTGAATGCAGAAACCTATGTAGAACCAAATATCCCTGAATCAGTTGAAGCAGTTAAGAATTCTCCAGATAGAGAAAAGTGGGAACTAGCTATTAAGGAAGAAATCGATGCACTAGATAAAAATAAGACATGGGACCTAGAAGACCTCCCAGCTGATAGAAAAGCCATAAATTGCAAATGGGTTTTTAATATTAAGAGAAATGAAAAAGGAGAAATAGAACGCTACAAAGCTAGATTAGTAGCCAAAGGTTGTTCGCAAAAAAAAAGGTTTAGACTTTAATGAAACCTATTCTCCAGTTCTGAAACTAACAACATTAAGATGTTTATTAGCCATCGCAAATGAAAAACAATACTTACTACATCATATGGATTTTAAGACGGCATTCTTAAATGGTTATCTTAAGGAAACCATCTATATGACTCAACCCCCAGGATATGAAATAGGCACTGGTGAAAAGGTTTGCAAATTGAACAAGACACTCTATGGTTTAAAGCAATCATCAAGGGAATGGTATGAACGTTTATATAATTTTATGACTAAACAAAACTTTGAAGTTTGTGAAAGTGATAAATGTTTATTTAAAAGACTAAATAGAACTAATGTTCTGTATGTTCTAGTTTATGTAGATGACTTGCTTTTAGTTAGTAATAATGAAAAGGAATTAAACAATCTGAAGTTAAACCTAGCAGGAGAATTTGAAATGAAAGATTTGAAGGAAGCTAAATTTTTCTTAGGTATAAATATTGAACGTGACATAAATAATAAAGTATTAACATTAAATCAATCTCATTACATCGATAAATTATTAAATAAATTTAACATGATACACTGTAAAATGAAAAGTACTCCCATGGAAAAGAAGGAGAGTTAATAGAAGTAAAACCTTATAGAGAACTAGTTGGCTGTCTTATGTATTTAATGACAGCTACCAGAGCAGATATTTGTTTTGCTATTTCTTACCTTAGTCGTTTTCAGAACAGAAGAAGCATGGGCTTATCTAAAGCAGATCCTTCGATACTTAAAGTATACTAGAAACCTACGATTAGTTTATGATAGAAAACCTTATCATAAAATGTTAGAAGCATATTCCGATGCTGATTGGGCTAATAATTTAGAAGATAGAAAATCAACATCTGGTTTTGTATTAAAAGTATATGGAAATATGATTCATTGGGGTTCAAGAAAACAGAATTGTGTAGCCTTATCATCCACCGAAGCGGAATACATCGCCTTAAGCGTTACAGTGAGTGAATGTTTATGGGTACAGAAATTATTACAAGATTTGAATATGAAGACTACCGATTTTATTCCAACCATGATATATGAAGATAATCAAGGATGTTTATATATTTTGCAACACGGCAAGGATGTAAATAGACTCAAACATATTGATGTGCGATATAATTTTGTACGTGATATAGTGAAGAAACATTTAGTGGACTTAGTGTATGTAAGTTCAGAAGAACAGCAGGCGGACATTTTTACGAAACCGCTCGGAAATTATCAATTTAATAAACTTGTTAACTTGTTAGGTTATGTAAATTATTAAATTGAAGGGGGAGTGTTGGAGTTAGTGACTTTTAGTTGTTGCATGTTGTTAGTATTGAAAAGTAAATAAGAGGTCGTGTCAGAAGTAAAAATTAAAAAACGTCTTGTTAATAGTTTCCTTAACATGTACTAATAATATCAAATAAATATTTATACAACGCGTGTTATTAATGTGCTGGAAAACAAGTAAATTAACAAATTACGCCCACACTAGGAAAAAAAATAAATCTGACAGACTTGTCTAGAGTGGATACAAGATTGTCAAATTAAATGAGAACAAATGTCAAATGTAAAAATTTGAAGATCATGAAGCGTTCTATGTTTTAGATTTCACACCCTGTATCTTCCAAACAAAGCGGCCGAATTTAGAAATTCAAAAGGGGAAGTATGAAAAATTAAAAGGCCTTTCTAACCATGTGCTGCTTGAAAACCTCCTTCCCATAAGAAATCTTTGAGGGGTTGACGTCTAGGGTTAGAATTGCACATCAAAAAAATGTCTCCTTCACCACACCCCTCCTAATACAAATCAATGTGTTTTGCACTTTTTCGGAAAATTATTTTCGTGGAAGATATTCAGTATGTTTCGTCTTCGTTGAGCCACCCTGTATAAGCTTCATTAGTATTGAAGTTTTCGACAGGAGTAATTATATCTTCATTACCACTGTCGCTATCGGTGTGATTTTCTTTTTCTTCAAATTCACGAATGCATTTATTTAAACTAATGTCAGGATTTTCAGTGAATAACTCAATTTGCGAATAAATGTTTATATCAACGTTAATTTTATTATACAGCTCCAATAAGAGAATTTTATCATTCTCTTCAAATTCGGAGGTTTCTGTATTTTCACCAAATCCAGCTTTTGGAAAACATTTGGTTATTGTTTCCTTTTTACAGCTTTCCAGGCTGCTGACTTCCAAATTAAGCCATTAACCAGTTATAGATTTTTCTAACTCTGCCATGGATTTGCTGGTACCTATAGCGCAAATAAGCTTTTTGTAATAAAAATCTCCTATAAATTATCTTAACATTCTGTATAATTCCCTGATATAGTGGTTGGCAATGAGACGTATTTGGTGAAAATAAAATAAACGAACGGTTTTTAAATTTATTGTAGGGTAACTGGTTGCATTGTCTAAAAATAATAGTACGTTCCATTTCTGCATCTTCCTGTCAAAAGTTTTCCAGCCATTCTGACATAATTTGTCTAGTCATCTAAGCTTTCCACAGGCAATCTGTCCACATGCAAATTTTGAAAGCAACAGGGATTTTTATATTTTCTGATGAGTAAGATGTTTTTTCCTTCTCGTCAATCATATTTGTGCATAATAAAACGGTAATTGTCTTTTAAGGCTTTTCCGCCACTAGACGTTTGCTCTTTCAAAGCAAATGTTTTATTGGGTAAGGCACGAAAAAAACTCGTTTGCTGCTTTGTCATATATTGTTTTAAGAGTTATGGTGTATTTTACAAAATTTCTCAAGCCGACCATAAAAACCTTTGAATTCTATATTTAATTGCTTTGCAGTTTCTATAGCTTTTTTCTTTGATAATTGGTTCCGAAACCAGAATATGTTTATTTCTCACCTAAACAAAAACATTGGATACATTCTTTACGTAGTTTAATGTGCAAAAAGCTTACCTTACAAAACCAATCATAAAACGATTTGGAAAAGCTCACTTGTACTTAGTTTTTGGCTTTCTGCCACACTAATTATATTTGTTTTCACTTCCAACGTTAATGATTTTCATTTTGACATAATGATGGTTGACGGTGCTTTCTTTAGCAAATGTTAAATGAAACTAAACTCAAGTTTGTAGATAACAAGCTTCTGGGGTTATAGAATTAGTAAAATCTCCAATCGGATTTCTTCAAAAAAGGATACATAGATTGTAAAATAAGCATTTTAAGAAAATTAGTTTTTAGAAATTCTACCATTGTAAAAGCAAGTATTCTGCAATTTGCTTAGAAAGGGGCTATAAAGATGTCAAAAATATCATTCATTTTAAAAATCAAATCTTCACATAATTAGAAATTTAACCAACTGTAAGGTATTGAAATATTTATGACTTTCTTACAAAACATATCTAATAAGATAATGAATTTTAATACGATGTTAAAATACCATTTGAAACCTTATAAGGACTAAGTATACTTAACATTTACAATTTTTCCTTTAAATTTCAATCCCCATTTGTATTATACTGTAAAGAACTAAATGTTTTGTGGTCAATTGGAGTTCTAATGCTGTATGTGCCTGCTGAATAAATAAACTTGCTAGGGCAAATATCCAGTGTCCAAGTTCGTTCATGGAAGCTCTGGAAATGGGAGGTTTACTTTATGGAATGTACATATAAATTGAATAAGGACTTTCAAAACTGTCCAATATCAAGAGGTGTCCGAGAGTAGAGGTTATACTGTATATCCATATTGCAATGTTTGCAGTCTACTGTATGTATAGATATCAAAGTGAAAATTGCCCAAAATTTTCACGGATTAGCCTTATATCAAGCTCTTGACTGTTAAAAATATACAAAATCCAATTTATAATATCAGCCATAAGCCAAAGAAACCTTAACATTCTATATAAAAATTATTTATAAAATTTCTTAAGAAGACAGTGAAACTTTCAATTAGGCAAAGAAATTAGAAAAAAAACAACATGTACATTATTTGATTGACTTCTTTATTGCAACAATTTTTATAAACTTTTAACAAAGGAATTTTCAGTAATAGCTTTGTTATTATATATAACACAAAATTCATTTAAAAATTGTTGTTAACATCTTACATACAGAGATAAACACAAGTAAAAACAACATTTTTACAACAATCTAACAAAGCTACCTAAAAAAATTCTTTTATATTTTTAATATTAATTTTTTTCTAGTAGGCAAAACTTTAAAAAATCTTTACAACCAAATCTAAAATACTTTTTAATGGTGTCAGTTATCACAATATCGGTGTTGTTATGTTAAAAATATATATACATTATGTATATGGTAAAATATATATACAAATGTCACAAGCGTCATGTTCTAGGATTTAAACAAGTTTTTTTTTTTTTGTTGAGATTTATAACAATAAAATTTGGTTTTAGTTACATTTGCTTTTTGGTTGATGATGAAAAAAAATGGCATGCATTTTCTTTAACAATTTTTTTGATGAAAATAGCAGGTATTTGGAACACATTTACAAAAGAAAATACATATAATGTAAATCAAGATTAATTACATACTAATTGTAATATAAACCTTTTAAAAACATATACTAAAAAATGAAAATTAAGACTAGATATAGCTTTTATTAACTTTTTATTAAACTCGAGCCTAATTGAATTGACAATTTACTTCGATTTCTAGGAACTACTGCAGAATTACTTAGCAACCACCTTGGTAACAGTCTTATTGATAAGACCGACAGTTAGATAGTGGTAAGATCCCTGTAACTGCTTTTTGGCAAATTTTTGAAGTTTGTCTTGTGTTATTTATATTTCATTAATTTTTTATTTTCTTTTTTATTTCTCAATAAATTGTCCATTAAATATGCCTTTACAGACAGTATATTACCATCAATACCAACTCACTCAAATATGATTTCCAAAAAAAATTCTACTCAATAAAATTTTCATTAATAATCAAAAATAAGAGCCCTTGACCTCTGATCTTGGGCTTTTATCAGATTATAAATGAAAATTTCAACTCATAGAAATGTTCAAGAAGTCATATGTTTTGTTAAAATCTGCAATATTTCAATAACACACCTGTTATCAGTGTACTACTGTTGTTAATATTATGTTTTACAAACTTCTATTAATAAATGTTAAGGATTACCTTTCAAAATGTTGCATGGATTTTGTAGCATATTTTTAGTCAAACTAAATATACATGTGTAATATAATAGAATTTATTTGAGGAATACAACAGTTACATACAGGGTCTCCCAGAAGATGCAGAACACCTAAACTTTTCGTTTTGCTCTACTCACAAGCTTGCTTGAAGTAAAGTTATCATTTTTGGACAGTTGATATCTCTTCATTAAAACTAGCCAGTGTACAAAAATTATGGCCATCTGTATGTAAATGCGAGAATAGAGGCAAAAGAATCACAATCGGTTGCGCTTTTTCTGGGACACCCTGTATAAGTTGTAATATAGGGTAGTAATTAAGAGTGTATCACAGAGATGATAATTTTATTATAAGATTATATTCTCTCATCGAATATAACTTGTGCTTCCATTAGTAATCAAGATAGTATGAGTTAGAACCAATGAAGATTGAATGAGTGTGAATCAGGAGTTCAATCTTCAGTAATCAAAGCACTCATTATATTATTACTGAAAATGGGAATTTCAAATGATGATAAATGTTTCAAGTTATATTATTTACTTGCTTTTACAGTTAGATTGACATTTTCTGAACAGGTCAATGACAAATATCAAGCAATACAGAAAATTTCCCATTTCTCATGCACACACATTACTGTGGACATTAACTTTCTTTCATTACCTACCATAATGCACTATTCAAAAACAATAGCAGCTTGGTACAAAACAAAAATAATTCATTAAATCAATTTACCAAATGTCACATAATTGCACCATAAATTAACGGCAATTGGGCACTGGTTAACGCTGTATTTAAAAGTGAAAATAGAGTTCTACTAATAAGGTGTAGTTAACAAAAAGTGAGAATAAAGATTAATAGGGACTGCAATTTCAAAGAATTAACATTTTTGCAACAGAAAGTGCATGGGGCTTTTTTGCCCTTCTCTATTGGTATTTTCTCTGCGCTGGAGATAGTAGATATATCTACATCTGCATATTAAAATTTTATTTTCTGATAGTGTAAATTTTAAATTGTTATTATGTTGTGTTACAAATTCTCCATGCAAAATCTTTATAGATAGTATGGGATTTAAGTTTCATTTCTGAAACTTGGGATAATCCTACTAAAATCTGAATTTCTAACAACTCTGGCTGTCAAATAAAACTGGTCAAGTATTTGATGTGCTGTAGGCTTAGTGTATTAAGTACGCTCGGAAGTAAGTATTAAATAAAGCAGTTTTGGAAATCATGCATCATATATTATGATGCTTGTGCAATGAGAATTGTGCAAATGGTACTTAAGCGATAAAGAAAGGTAAGTCTGTAAAGCAGTATATTAAGACAGAAAGACTGAATCAAGTATAAGCATAAGTTTTGTTGTACATTCAATTTTTGTTAGATCAAAAGTAAAAACTTTCATATTGGGTTTTGCAACCAGCCGTTTTATCGCCAACTGCATTCATCTTATCAATTGAATCAATCTAATATTCTGATCTGAGATCAGTTAAATTCAATGATTTTTTATGCATGAAACGATCACATCATCTAAACTGTTCACATAAACATAACCTCAAACAACAATTATTAGAAATAAATGAGATGCAGGTTATTTAACTGATCTAACTGATTCTTTAAAATAGCAAGATCACTTTAATGTGATTTATATCAGTACATTTCGTGATGGAAACAAACTGATCTTGTGCCAAACAAACAATACTTTTTATAGATTTGAATAAATCCAAATTGGCAGATCAAATGTAGCTGCCGTTAGGCTAAATAGAATTTTATAAAATCAGTTTTATTGGAGTAAAAGTTAAGACTGAAAGCAAATGGCAGTAAAACAGGTAGTGGTGGACTGAGACATTTCATAACATTTACTGTATGTTACTTTACTTTTGTTATATTTCACGTACATGCTATTCTCATGTTTCTGCAATATGATACTGAATGTTTTGTCATGCAGTTTCAATTTACATCAATTAATAGGTCTACACCATAGATTGGATGTTCGGGTGCAATAAGAGGGTCAGGCTTCAACTAAAGCTAAATTTATTTGTTAAAATACTTTCAAAAAAATTTGTCGTGGCTTACATTATTATTTAATAACTTCCATAAGCTATTAATTTATTTATTTAATAAAAGGCTTTTTAAGTCAATATGCGAACATTTAACGATGTTTTTATTTAACCTTATTGCTTTAATTATAACTTACTTAAAATTAATTAACTAATATCATTAATAATTTATTGTTAAGTCCGATTTTGTTAAGAGTACTATTGTGCACCGTGATTTAATACAGTGTAGCTGTAGACATCTGACCCTGTTACTGCACCATCTTTCCGACTTATGGTCTACACTTTTAAACTGGTTTTCCATCCAAAATTTCGTCCCTTCACAGAACATCATAATACATAACCTCAAATTCAAAAGCTTATACCAAAACAAATTTTTATCTTATTCACTTTGCACTAGTCGTTTTTTGGTGACGTAATGGTTTTGGATCATTGTTTCCATTAAACATGATAAGGATAACAAATTGTTTCGAACTCAGTTCATTAAAAATGTCATAAATTTGGCACATACAAAAATGCAATACTCTAAACCATTTTAAGTCACACTGTTAAAGTGATAAGATAAACATAACTTGCATGTTTTCATTGATTGCATTCAATTAAAAATACACCCTTACTTGTAGTGTAAGGTTAGATGTGTCATGAAGGGTAGTGCCAATTCCTACTGATAACTTCAAACCTATTTCAAACCATACCAAATGCATAAATTGTAACTATTTTAACATGCTGCAAAGGTGACATCATTGTTTGAATTCAGATTAATTGCCAAAATCTAATGATTTTGAGATAAGCCCAAAAAAGTTGGTCACTAAAAAAAGACTTGAGGTTTTACTGCAAAGACATCGTGAGTGGTTTATACTTACATAATAGCTGAGATGTTATTACCAATTGTTAATCAATTTGATTTTGCAATTTTAACATATCAACAAAAGGTTTGTTCATTAGTTAGTTCAGAACAGTTCAAAAACTATCAAATTATCCTATGTAATTTTGAACTGTTCCCATTTTGTTCATTTGTGTTTTCTGGACAATTCGGAACTGTCTGTTCTTACCCTTCTTTTAGGTCTGTTCATTTGTCTGCTTTAATCAGGTAAGAGTATGAAGATCACTTTAATTTGCGTTCGTTTGTATGATCTGAAGTGATCTATTTTTGTTCGTTTGTAGCGAGCAGCTGCTCTCAGATCACGTCTAGCATGATCTACTTACTCCTCCTCTCAAGCAAGAGCAAAAACAGCAGCTTTTCGCTGCGTATATCGTTTGACGTAATTATTTGCGCACATAACCTCAAAGTAAACTTTTTTTAAATTTATTTTATTACAGCCAACTAATAGTGTTGATTGATGTTCAACATGAACATTATATCACAAATAGCAAATAAAAAATTATATTTTCTCCTGTTTGTTCATGTATTAAATCAAAGTGTCCATTTGATGCTCTAGAATTGTTCGTTTATTCCTACTTGCTCGTGTTGCTCGTTGAGACCTATGACGTCACTACAACTCGGGTGTGATATTTTTCAAGCAAGGCAGCAGACAAACGAACAGACTTTTTGAAAGAAATGTAAAATTTACACCATAAACATAACCTAAAAATTGTGATGGTACATGCACAGCTGATATGCAGCAACACTGTAAACAACTAATTAAATGATAATACTACTTAGTGTAGTATTTTCAGCAATTATAACAAATACAACACATTTCTGACATTTATTCTTTGTTTACTAAATAATCCAACCTAAAAATCTGTTCATTTAAGGTCATACTACAAAATAGTTTGGAATAGTTTCGGAACTGCTTTGTGATGTAACTATCCAATAACCATAACACTAATGAACAAACCTAATATGTTTTTTCAAGTTAAAATATTTTAGTTCAAAACAGTAATCCTTTTCTGTAAGTTATTAATCTAAAACTTATAAAACAACCAATAATTTTAAAAAGTTATTGTTTTAAACACACACAAACAAAGAAGTTTAAGTTAACTTCCGTTTCCAATTCTAAAAACTGGGCAGTTTAGAATCTGGCAGTAATATTTAACTCACATTTACATAAATTATTAGAAATTTGTAAAGGTTAGACAATTAAATTTTATAAAGTCGAACCTAACAAGCAAAATCAAGTTTTAACTTTTATTACATGCATTTTAGAGGTAGTAACGAAGAAGTAAAAGATATGCATTAAGTTCAAACTTGAATTGAGGTTACAATTATTGTAACAATTGTTTCTATGCAGGTTTATCTTTATTAATTTGTTCTTTCAGAAAACACCACACAATCTGATATTTGCACAATGGTTCTTCCTAATATTCTTCATTTTTCTTTTGTATTAAACCTAATCTAACGATTATCATAAAATCTTCTTCAGTAAAGCAAAAATTATTTTTTCTAACAAGATAATAAAAGCTATATTTAGTTTCATACGAACTAAAAAAGTATTTTACTTAAAAGTATTAATTTTTGAAAGCATTGACTGATATGTATTACATGCTAGAAAATGTATAGTTTTTCTATCACTACAATAATTTATTAAAAAGCTGAATACGTTTTCTTTTCAAGCAATAGAGTAAAGGAATATTCATGTAAAATCTAAAAATCATCACTCATAGTATGATGTGTTTTATCCAGAAATTTTTATATATATTGATAAAACATTTAATTCCTCATTGTTTGTTTCAAAAAGAGATCGATCATCTTTAAACATGTAATTTCAAATATTTACATGAATTAACACTTTTATTATTTTTAATATTAAAGGCATCAACGCTTACTTACTAATTGTTTATCCTTTCTAACAGAATTCCACTTTCATTTTATAGTTTCCTACACAAAATTCAAACCTATAACCATGATGGTGTTACCAACCCTGAGAAAATACTTATATAATATTTCGATGTGTAATCATCATTTATATATTTTAATAATTAACTAGATATTCTCCCACAAATCATTCTTAAATGTATTCAAAGATGATCCTCAATTGTAACATAGTGTAAAAAGTAATTATCAATTAAATCAATATATAAAAAAATCTATGGTCATGACTATAGCCTACATTTTAATTTGTAATTTATGACTATGAAAATTTAAATTGCTATTAAGTCTATTTTTCTCTATCAGTTCTATTTTAAGATTCACTCTAATATGAGCAATTAGATAACTTTACTAAAAATCAAAAACTGCTATTCTATTATCTAATCAATTTTGGGCACGGTATAATATTATTTTAATTAGTATTATTATTTTTAAATTAAATATTTTTAAGCATTTCGTCAATACATCCTTCATGAAGGTATTAATTAAATATGTCTTCAAACATAACCATTTTCCTTTTCATGGAATGTCTATTATTTCTTCTTCTTGGATAACTAAATTAATATTACGAAATTCATTATCATTAAACTTACTTCTATGGCATTATTTTTCCCTAAACTTGATCTAAAACGTAAGTAATATAGAATACTTAGAAAATAAAATAACATAGGGCAATGAAACAAATCAACAAATACCTTTCCAACACTAAAATCATGCAGTTTTTTGCAAGCACCCTGTATAAAATATTCTCTTGGAATCAACAATACTGTAAATATCAATAACACACTTAAGTTTGGATACTTAAAAATTAAAAATATAGAAAAGTGTCCTTAGCATAAAATAAAGTACAACCTAATTAGAAAAAAAAAAGAACTACTTTTGGCTTTGCTTAAAATCATCCATCTACCAAATGTCAATCCATGAACCTTAACAACAACTACAGCAATCCGGACTAGAATATTTTTAAGTAGATATAAAAAATATAGCTACATAGGGAAGATGAGCGACTTAGCTTGTTCTTTTAAAGTATCCAGGACTCAAATGTGGCAGTCCAATAGGTTACTGCTGTCCATGGAGGGAACTGTTCCATTAAATGTATGAAATCACCCGAGCTTTGATTAAACTGGAAATGTGAAGATATCGCCATATCTAAAATTGGCCCGGAATGTCCTCTTGGAATCTGTAATTCGAGAGAAAAATTAAATAATTCAGAAATATGTACAACACAAAAAATAATTATTGGCTAATGTGACAAGAAGCAGAAATGATCTTGTTTAGCATGTTGATGTACAATAAATTTTATATTTGGCCAAATACAGTGTATTAATTAAACACTGTATAGTCTCACGATCTCATTTGTGATTTAAAAGGTTCTGTGATCAACAAACTTAGGATGTTTTTAGACAGAAAGAATTGTTTACCATACAAGGCATAAAGAAAAATGCATACAACCTGTCAATCACATGAATACAATCTGAGTAAGGTTGATTCGTGCTCAGTTGATCTGCCATACATCAAATGTGTTTCATGACATCGCTTGTTTATGCTGACTAGTGGTATTAAGTTTTACTCTGCATTTTTAAAAGTAATTTTGTATTATTAGTATGACTGTCATGATTAAAAACATCTGGGAATGCAAAGCATAATCACAATGAACTCCGATTTGTTACTTTTTCAAACTTCGGTGGCCATTTTGACCAAGTTCCCGAGGTGATATCAAAAAACTAAAAAGTATACGTTTGTCTTATTTTTGATGTAGAATCCAAATCTGAAGTCAAAATTTCAGAATTTGATAAAAAATGCGGACATACAGACAGACAGACTTCGCAAATTCAGTAACGACTGCTTCAGAGTTCGTTGAATATAATTTAATTTTTTAATCAACTATTGCAATTGAACTTGCCATCCTGTATTTTTCAATTCCAATCATTGCTCTGAGTGGAATGGACACAATAAAGCTAGAACTGACTAGTCAAACCTCAAGGTTAAAACATAAACTTACTTTAAAATCCATAGAAAATTTCAATGGCTCCGATACATCAGAATAGCAATAATAAATAAAATATGTATGTCTATTATTCCACAATGGTGTTGCTGCTAATGGAGTTCCTTCCACCAAATCCCAGCTTAATAATTCCACACCCAACACTGGAGAAATCATCACTCCAACATGATGTGGTCCTAATACATAAAATATATTTCATTTAATTTGTATGAGGATTCAATAAAACATACCTGTCACTGCGAGTGTAACTCTTTCTCCATCTTTAATTTTCTGTCGATCCAATACTGTAATTTTTCCAGAACTATTTATTTGAGGCATAGGGCCTTCAAGCCAATGCGTCTTAAATATAAAATTTTGTACAGGTACAAGATATGGCAAGCCACAGTAAAGATATTTAACACAATCTTCTTCTACCACTTCAGCATTTTTCATTTCAGGAACATAACGATCAACACTGTGTGGACTATTAATGTCCATATCTGGAATCCAGTAACCAGATGATTCCTTTATTACTTTACCCGATTCATCATGGAATACCCTTTTGGTATGCTAGTTAAAATAAAAAGTGAGTTTAAAATGTTTCATAATAAGAACATTCACAAACAACTTACAGCCATCATAAACCTTTGTGGTGCTGGAGCAATTGGATCACCAGAATATGGAAATCCAAGAGGTGTAAGAATGAGAACAGCTAAAGATAGAAGAAATACGCCCAGCAACAAGCTGAAAACTCGTTCTACGCTACGTACTAACAAAATAAGAGGCACTACGTAGCTTATCAATAAAGCATACAAGAAACTAACTAGAACTGCTATTAGTATTTCAGAATTATATCCAGCACCAGCCCGTCCCATAATGGGAATACATAAATATAAAGCACTCATTAATAAATAAACACACTGAACAAATGGCAAACCCATAATGGCTATGTATGATACCAACCACTTTCCACCTAAAAAAATAACATTAAGATGATATTAACAATTATTATACAAACAAGAACCTTTCCATTCTGGCAAGAAGTTGGTCCTGATTAAGGTACCAATGGCAGGAAAGAAAACCCAAAAGAGAGCAACAAAGCTTGAACGAATTCTAAGGATAATTCCAATTATCAAAATAACAGTCCATAGCAATTGATATGCATCATAATAAAGCCTAAATATTGTCCATGGCGATGTTATATCCTATAAATATAAACAGGTAATTATAATGTTTTATAATTCGCAATTACAATTACCACACCTTATGACTAGCTTTTGCATGAAATAATATACCAGTCATCAAAACAAAAGTTGCAGGAACAACATACAAAAAAAATATCCACAAAGGACGTGCATACCAACTCATTGTTCGTCCTAGTCCATTCAAGAGTAAAGCAATAAAGATAGCTACCACTATAGATGCCACTTTTGATGCTAGAATGGCTCCAACATTTAATACCAACTTTTGCACATATTTTGCATTTGTTATCACTAAAAATCATTAATCATCACATATGAGCATTAAAAGAACTTAAGTAAATAAATTACCATCATATTTATAAGCTTCTTTCATATGTATATATATGGAACAAAACGATAATATCACAGTCAACAAATTGATAAAATCAGCAATTGCCATAGGCCATCGCACAACAAAGGCGCCCAAAAAATCAAAGAACACAAGATTTCCAGCTCTATGACTTTCTATATCAGCTAGTTGATGTCCCTGAGCCATACCACGAGCTAAAGCTAATATATTGTCGCCTGTGCGTTGCAATGTACCTAAAGGAATTTGTTCGATAGTGTCAAATCTTGTATGATATACATAACCATTTGCAGACCAAGCAAAGTCTAGACCTGCAGGTTAATTGAAGTTATGATTTGTTATGTTATGGCAAATTTAAATATAATACCAGAGAGATTTCCAAAATCTCTAAAAATACGATAATCAGTATCACCAGGAATTATTCCACTTTGGAAGATTTCTTGAGCCATTGAAGAAGCGTAAGGATAAGGCACTTCCTCTGAATAAGTTTCTAAAATCCATGGATGATTTGGGCCTGCTTGAAATAATACTTCACGACCACCTGCGCCACATGCTTCTATATTTATGAAAGCTCGTACCTTAAGAGAATTACAAAATTACAATTATAATTAATAATATTAATTACTTTTCTTATTAGAGTAAATACCTCTTTTGCCCATTTATGTTGTGTTATAAAACCATGCGAAGCAGGCATAAAATTTTCTTCACCACCATTAAAGAGAAAAATAATATTATGACGTAATATACGGTCAGATTGTGAAATTACCCGTAACATTTCCAACATTACTGCACAACCAGCACCATCATCACTTCCTCCTGAAATAAATAAATAAAATGATTAAAATCAAAAATATTGCAACTCTTTTGTGTGTATTCATTCGTTTTAGAATCAAAGAAGGAAAAAATTCAGACACACAGGTATTTAAAATATTTCGATTACATTGTAAATTTTCATTCATCTAGTTTTAATTCAATGAAATTATTAATTCTTGTTAAGTAAATGTCAAAGAACTTGAAAAATTAAATTCTAGAATTATAATAAAAGAGGAAATACAGTAGAATAATAAAAAATAGAATCATTACAGTAATTTCGGTTTGTTTTAGTTCCGTTCACTACAAAAAATTTGTCCAACTCACAGTGCTTTACAATTCTTCAAGGTTTTGGTTTTTTGTATTGAACATATAAAAGAGCATCAATAATGTTAGAATAATTTTTTTGTTTGTGTCTAGATTTGATTTTAAATTTTGTTCGGTTATGTCACTACCTATAACTCATGAATTTTCTCTCTCTAAAGAGTATGTTCGAACAACATACTACATATACTCATATATGTTCTTAAATGGTAGGATGAGTTGTTGGAAGAATGAAAAGTTTTGCTTACTAATAATTGTTAAAGTGGTGACATCATCAACAATTTTTTTAAATCACACTATATTATATATTTGTTTTCATATTCTATATAAGATTTTCTTTCCTTTTCCAAATTTGTAAGCATTTAATAGTTACGTAATGAAATTTTAAAAAAGTAAACATGACATAGTAGGCCATAAATTGAAATTGATAAATGGGAAAATAATTGTACAAAGTAATAAATTTACATAAAGTTTAAAAATAATAGTAGAAAGTACTAAATAGGCATAACTTTTCTTTACTGAAACTTTTACAACAATTTACAAAGTCTAATGCAAATTCATGAGTAATCATTTCTAACTTTTAAGATAGATACAATCGTATGCAAACTATCACTAACTGGATGATAAATAAGTTGATTTAAAGTAACTAAAATGGCAGACAAAGCAGAATAGCCTTATTTTTATGTAAATTTTGTTACTTTACAATTATTTTCCATTCACTAATTTCAGTCTAAGTCCTACTATGTCATATTTACTTTTTTGCGTTTATCTCGAAAACTTTATTATGTAACTCTATTAAATGTTTACAAATTTGAAAAAAGAAAGAAAGTCTCTATTAGAATATGCAAAAAAAATATACAGTGCCATTATAAAAAAAATTATTGATAATGTAATCACTCTAACAAATATTAAGCAAAATTACAGAAAATATCCTTCTATTTAATAATATACCGAGTGTTCCAAGATTGCAGCTCATAGCTTAAGTACATATTCCTCAACAAAAATTAAGCCTATTTTGTAACATAGTTTTTCCCCCAAAGCAAAATCTTAAGATACAGGGTGTTAAAAGTTTCATTTAAAATTTCTTGTTTCTTCAATACTTCAAGAATGAGGCAAGATATCAGAATGAAATTTTCTACATGCTTGCTACCTTAAGGTGTCTACTATTGCACATGGTTTTTTGTTAGATATTGTTATGCCACTAAAAAATTAGAAAGAATGTCTATTTTTGGAATTAACAATAATTTGGCAAAAAGTCTCTCTTGCATTTTTCCTGTAGAATGTGTCATTTTTGAGTAAAACTGAACTCTTCAAAATCTCTCAAATTCACGACATATGGTAAGATAAGATCATACTTCATCTCAAAAGCAGGACACAATTATTTGCATCGCATTCCTCAACAAAAATTAAGAATTTTTTTTATCATACAACCTTTTTCCATTTCCAAGACACAAAAGGTTAAATGTAGTTTAAAATTTCTCGTTTGTAATTAAACTTTGACATCCTGTATCCCAAAAATGGTGCACTTTACAGAAAAAAGTTACAGAACGAAAAAGGCTTAATTTTTGTCAAGGAATGTGAAGTAAATAAATGCATCCTGCTTTTTAAATAACGTATGACCTTACCAAAGGCCGCTGAATTTCAGAAGTTTTCAAGAATCAGATATTACTCAAAAATAATGCATTCTTTGTAAAGAATTTAAGAGGGATTTTTTGCCAAATCGTAATATGTTAATCCTAAAAATTCAAACGTTCTCTAGTCTTTCAATGGCATAACAATTTCCTTTAAAGTAGCATCAAAAAAAAGGTATAAGGCAAAGTAGACTTAATTTTTGTTGAGGAATACATACTTAAGCAACTTTTATTAACAAGAATTTTTGATATTTTGACATGTAATGATGATACAGACAAAAGTTAACGTATCTACACGCAATTTTAAAAGTCGATATCTCTACAGTTAAAACAAATTGATCATAGATTCCATTTGAAAAAACACTTGTCTAGTTACTAGGAATTTACGGCATCAGTTTGTCGAAGTTATTTATCTACACCCAGTATAGTTTGTTGAGGGTACAATAATAAAGAAGCCACAATTTCAGGCACTTTTTGTACAATGGACGGTGTTCATTAAATAAGAAGAAAGATTATGTCATCTTGGAATATTCTCTCTATGTTGATATTCATTGCTAATGCAATCAGTTACAAATACAATGTCAAAAAACAGCAAAAGCCAATTTGTACCTGTTTCAAGATAGAGAGAGGTTAAGGCATATAAATATGTAATTTGAATCATTACAATACAGTACAAAACATTCTGAAATATCTTTTGATGATTACACAGCCCTGCACTGATTTTGTGGCAATGATACTAATATGTAACTTAGTTATAATAGTTTTTATTTGCATATCACATATATGGATTTCTTATAATTTATACAGGGTGATTCAAATTCAAGGCTCACCACTGGAATCTCAGAAACTATAAGAAATACAGGGTTAATTAAATTAGAGCAAAGTTGTGTATTCCAATGTCCAATAACAATCTAAGAATCAATTCAATCTGACTTCATACGTTTTAGAAATACATAATCTCAAAAAATGACATTTCTCAATTTTTATCTTTCGGCCATACTTCCTTATTAATTAAATTTCTGAAATCTGTAAAAACTTTCTAAAAGAACTCTAAATTTTCATGACGTTTCGGTTTTTCAGAACCATTATCAGACTTATATTTTTTTATGGGTGTTGAATTGAATTTGGCTACAGTTCAATAGAGAATTCCAGGCAGGCTGCATCAACATACAACTCTCCCAAATCACAAAAATGTGTTCTATTTAAAGGAATTTAAAAAAATAATGATTTGCGGTTTTAGCAAATATCTAGTAAGCCGTGAACTTTTTTGAAAAAACAAAAGCATAAGTAAACTGATCTCCAGAATAGCCAAAACTTTTCTAATTTAACCGACTTCGTATCTCTTACAATTTCCGAGATTCCAATAGTGAGCATCGAAATGTGGACACACTGTATATTACTAGAAGGAGAACACAAGAGAACATCTAGTTCTATTGAAAACTATGGAGAAAATGCAACGTTGCCATTTAAAAACCATGTTGATAATGTTATCACTTTTCCCAATATGGTAATACTTTAGTTTTTTCAATGAATTAGCAGAAATAGAAGTTCAAGAACATCATGAAAATCATATGAAACTTGTACTGTCTATTTGAGTAGTCAGTAATTCCGTGTCAAGGTCCATTAATTTGTAACCACTTTAAACATTTCAAAGATCTAAATGCATTTATTCTTTATTATAATATCATATTTGGTGGAAAACACAGAAAACTGTTAAATGTCCTAAATTAGAATCATTTCCAGAGGTTAGGCAATGGAGATGTAAAGTTTCTTTATTGTTAATACGTGACATTTTCAAAATTCATGAACATCTTTGGAGAAACGTGACATTAAATAGTAATTGCTAATCGTTGTCAACACAAGAAAACTATGACCTACATAATTTACTGTGTGTTGCTGCCACATCAATTTCAATATTTCTAGATAAGGTTGTTATTGTCATTTGCACAACTAATGAGTGAAAAAAAAGTATTTGAAAGAAACTAGTTATTGGTCCTGTTTTATTCTAATTTGCAATCTTTAAAAGTTAATGATATCATTAATAGATAATTCTAACCTTTCTAGAATAACATTTGAGAAGAAATTAAAAGTATAATGATGAACTAAATTGGAATAGGATCAATTTACTTATATGTAGTTATAATTTATAAAGATAATAAATTAAAGACAAAACAGTTGATCAAGATTTAAAAAAACATAAGCACTTTTTTTATAAAGTACAAAACTACAAATGGGCAATCAATTTAAATATTATCTATGTCAATGATCATGTGGGTGTCTTATTTAATTTTCCTCTGCAATCATTATAAATTTGAATGAGTGTTACTATCCTTTATAAATAAATACCATTATAGCCTTGATTCTGAATGATATTAATGCTTGCACATTTCACTTTTTAATTGATATGAATTGCAAGTGACCGGTTATTGATTAAAAAAAAACAGTTTTTCATAAAAATGTTTATTTCACAGGTAGAACTATGATTTTGTTATGTTAAATACAACACTTTGGTTAATTTTTTTTTTGATAGTTACAAATATTTTTTTAAATTAGATAATTAATTAAATTGTAATCTTCTTAATTATCTTAAAAGATAGAGTTAACTTCTTAACTGACATATTGTCCCTTCTTAATTTAATTGATGCTTTCCAATTTTAAACAATTAATAGCTTTTCTCATACGCATTTAGATTCTGATAAATTCCAGAATATAAAAGTCATCTATAATCTATTCAAAGGAAATAATAAAAATGTAAAAATCTCAGACATTTTGTACCTACCTGTTTATTCATGTCTCTACAGATAAGGTAGAATAAAATTTCATTAGAATCAGCTAATTCATTATAATCACCTTGTTTGAGCAAAATGCTGTTTTAAATTACTAATTCATCTTATTTTGTTTTCTAGTGATCGAAAGCTTATAAGAACTACTTACAATATTTTATTTATTTATATCAAAGAAAGCTGATTCTAAATGTTTTGTGTTTCAGAAAAATAATCTTAGTCGAATTACATCTAATAAAATTCTCAATCGATCTATTATTATACCCTAGCTTAACAGTTCTAGTAACCTCATTAAATAATCAGCAGTTAAACAAAGGTTATTTACTTTTGACCAATATAGTAAAATAAACATGTTCCAAGAATAACTCTGAAGCTTGTAACAATCAGAATTATATTATAAGACAAAAGCTATTTTTTGTGTCTAATATTTAACACAAACTATAATATTAGATCAACCCACACTTCTATGCACTTGTTGCTGCTAAAAGATCAATAAATTGAGGTCAGAAAGTCCTAATGAACAAGGTTAAACTACTTATGGGTGTTACAGATTATAGTTAAAATTAGAAGTTATGTTATTGACAACTATGGTTTATTATTCTAATTGAACTTCTTTAACCTAATTTCTAAAACACCAACACTTAATGACCTATCGCATAAATAATACAGCAAGAGGAATTTAAAAGATGTTTAACAGACTTCTGTTAAAAGAAAAGAGAAAATAGCTACTTATACAAGGCGATTCAAAAGGTGTGGACATAACTCTAGGGGCTTAGACAGGTAATTTGGAGTAAAGAATTATAGTGTGCCCATATCCAAGTTTCAAGGATTACTGAGATAATAAAGAAAAACTGTTTATTTAGAATACTAAATCTTAAAAAAATAACTAGTTAACAGAAAACAATAAAAAACAAATAAAAATCACAATAATTCTTTAAAGTGGTTAGCGTTATGTTGTATGCATACTTCATATTGACAAACAAGTGAATACTGTGCATTGCACAATTGCTTGGGCCGTTGATGGATTTCTGCAGAAGCTTGATGAGGTCAATTTATTAGATATTCTTGACTTTTTCTTTCAAACAACTCCATGGATATGTCTAGTGGACTTAACTAGACCCAAACTATTATTCTTTATTGAACCAATAGGAGCCCCATCTTGTTGAAACCACATGATCCTTTGTAGAGCCAGAGATACATCTTCCATAAGAATAGGCAGAGTTTCTTGGAGAAACTCTAAGTAGTTTTAAGCATTAAAACGATGTTGCATGATATAGGGTCCAATTAAGTGACCATCAATGATATCAGCCCATACAATTATGCTAATTTGATGGTGAAATGTGATTTCCCAAACTTCATGTGGATTTTCTAATGCCCATGTATGCAAATTATGGTAGTTGTTCGCTCCATTTCTAGTAAACTGGGCTTCGTCAGTCCACAGAATGTGCTGTAAGAAATCTGGAGTTTATCCAATGGCATTTAACAACCAACGGCAAAGATTTTGTCAAGCAATATTGTTTCCTTCACATAAATTTTGCACGCTTTGCAAATGTAAGAATAAATATCCTTTGCTATGAATTTTACGCCACACTAAACTTTGAGACAAGCCTAGATGGTTAGAAATTCTATGAGTACTACTAGTAGTTGGGTCAGCAGTTATTGCATTTATGGGGTATTATCTTCAAGATCAGCATTTCTGTTTCGAACAACATGATGATGATCGGTGAATTTTCCGAATTCACATAGGTTCTAGTGAATTCTTATAAAAACTTGATGATCAGAACGTCTACAATTCACATATCGCTAACGGTATCCTTCAGCTGCAGCAGTTGCATTTCCATGACACATTCCATAAATAAAATGCATATCAGCATATTCGCGATTCCCTTATCATTAAGTACTATTGATAATAACAACACTATCTGACAAAAATTGTGAAGATAACTAAAGCAACTTGCTACTCACGAATTGTTTGATAGAATTTGTTCATTATTTTGCATGGCAACTAGATATAGTAATCTGCGGTCAGTTTTTCCTCATTACTTCAGTAACCCTTGAGAATCAGATATGGATGTATTATGGTTTTTTACATCAAATCATCTGTTTAATGAGCCCCTGCAGTTGTGTCTACATCTTTTGAATCACTCTGTAAAGCATCACCAATAGTTGCTATGAAAATTAATCAATGTTCATTTTAATATATGGCTGGCAGTATGACTATGCATTTTCTTATATTTCTACATAGTGATCTACTTTTATTCACATTTTGATGTATACCTCCTAAATAATATGCAATTATCTATGCACTCAACGCAAACAGTTTTATTATAAATCATTATCAATTATAATTATGTAGTTTATTTTGTACTTTTGTAGAAAGCACTGCTAAATATTTGAAGCAGAAATAAAATAATATTGTTAGTTACAATAGTTATTTATACAGCTATTGTTTTGCATTAATACACTAGTCCTAAACCAAGTTTTTATAATTACAGTCAAATCAGCCTGTTAGACAATTATAGATATTTAGCTCGCTGTCACTCGTGCCATAAACCCTACGAATTCAAAAAACACACTTTACACTCGAGTTGTATAGAATATTTTTTTGCATGACAGAATTTTAAAGAAAATAATAAAGAAAAACCATTGACGGTGGATTAAAAAATGAAGTTGGCCAAGATCATAGAAACGTATAATGATTTCATTACTACATCGATACAGCCATTATAATATCGATACATGAAATTAATTGCAAATGTTTATAATTGTCAACTTTCGACATTGACAACTAGTTGTGAAGTGCCAACTTTACAGGCGGTCGTGCAAAAAACCAATTTATCTTGCTGTTATTGTTTTTAGTTTTTCTATAATTATTCAAATAACAGTAGTTTGAGAATTATATCTAAACTGTAGTAGAACTGAGCTAATGATTGACTTACCTTAGCCATGTCAGATTATCATACAATTTCTCTCTAATAAAAAAAGATTGTCTAATGTAAATTAGTACGAAACCAAGCATTACTATAAATAAGTTGTGTTTTATAAAATTTAAAATCTGTAATGTTTACTTTTCAAAACTATTAAAATGCTCAGACATTGAGTATATTAACATACGAGGACAGGCCAATGAAAAACATAAATCATCTCTTCCCAACCAGTAGTAGAGGGAATGAAGGCTTCAAATGGCACTGGGATAGAAAAAGGAATTTTCTTTATTTTATAGAAATATACTTTAATAAAGTAATAAAAAACTATTTTGCTTAAAAAAATATTTATAGAAGAATTATAAAAACAAAGACTAATAAAAGGTGATATTAGTCATTTTTGTTTAATAAGCAATTAATTTAATACGACTCCAAAGTACCTATTCATTATAAAAAGTTTATTGCAAGTAATTTAATTTAATAAAACATTAAATAGAAACAGTCAACATTTTACTCAGGATGTTTATTTTATTTATTTTATTAAACACCTAATACGTTTTTATCCCTTAATCTTTTTATTTTGCAAGCTATACAAAGCCGTTTCCTTAAATAAATAACTGATATTTTATATATTAAAATAAAATTTAAAAAAAAAAACTAAATGAAAATATTTGAGATAAAAACACAATTGGTCGGATGTTTTAGATCAAGATAAAAATACAGTAAATTTGATCTTGTCATTAAACAGGAATCAGTTTTAAGATTTCCAAGTAGATCAGGTGACAAACAGATACTAGTTTGTTATGTGATCTTTCTAATATCACATTTCAAATATTAGACACAATAATTACATGTATCCGTAACAGCTAGCTACCTGTAGAATAACTAATAAATAATGCATGACACATTAACATACAAATAGTTATATTTATAATTTAAAAGATAATAAGACCAAGTACAATTTTGTATCTATTATGCATTAAAATAACATTAGACAAACAAGAAAAATACATTTACAGTATATCTATACATAAAGACATTAATTTTTACTAGTGGCCATTTGCTTAATAAAAAAACTAATTACATTAAGTAAAACTCGCAATCTTCCTCATAAAATATTTTATTGTTTGTTGTGTCTCACTACCCTCATTGTCAAGCATTGACGAAATTAAACTAAAAAAATTAACAATAGTAACTAACGTTTTAAAAAACTAAAATTCTATAAATTAATCTTACCCAGATAAGAGATGTGTGTATGTTACATTACAAATTTAAACTATTGCATGTGTGGTGGTGTAAGGTCTATAATAAAATTATGACCTGATTAGAAAACAAAAGAAGAAAAAATAGAATAAAATAAAATAAAAAGGAAGCTGGACCGATTAATAAATACTGAGGATAAAGACTAATTAGAAGTCTTATCCTTTTGTTTTAAAGTAGTGAATGATTATTAACAGTTTTTTGATGGCATCATAATTATTAACTAGAAACGAGTAAACTTGTTAACTCGGATGAATACAGTAAAAGTGGGTGAACTAAAAAATTCGGTATAGGGATTTGTGGTTCGGCGATGCACTTGTCAACCTAAGGGTGTAAATTTAAATTACTTAACATTCTGGTCATAATTTTACTTTAATCTTCGCCAAGTATTGAATTGACAGAATTATCAGTTGTATATTGGACCTTATCTGTATAATTAAAAGATTTTTTGTCTTTTTAATTAATACACAAATTGTATTATCAAAGATAAAACTTAAATTTTCTAACTAAATTAATGATTCAATTATTGTTATCGACCTGTTATTTATTTTTCTTGTTCTTTATTAATGATGTTTAACAAGTCAATTTTGCATCTGTTTAATGTTGTTTTGGTATTTCCAAGACTACTCAAAGTTGAGTGAACTATAAATTTTAATGAACTTGATCATTAATATGATTATAATCAAATACCTGTAGATATCTTTTACAGTGAAAAATCTCTCATTATGGATACTTTCCTAAGATATCTCACTTTTTTCTTCAAATTCTACACAAGATTATTGAAATAAAAGAACATTAGACAATGTATTGAAGATAATTATCAAACATAAGACTCAAATTTCAAATTATTATTTTGTGTGTTTTACAATGATTACTTACCATTGTTTATTCACTTCTAGTTTCTGACCACCATTTTCATCTTGAATCTTCTTAAATGGAAACATGAGTAACAAATTATGAACATGCACTTGCTGGAATCTCATCCAGACAATAACTTACTATCTCTTGTTCTTGATGTTTCAATGCTTTGTACAGGGTGTTTCTAAAATACATGTCAAGAATTCTGAAGCTTATTCCATTTTGAAATTTATTGTAATAAAAGTTATTTTGTTCAGTTCAGTAGGTTCATTAAAATAATCTGTTTGCTATTAAATTGCTTTAAGTAACACTTGTTCTTTTTTTCTTGTTTTAACACGTGACTGATTTGCAGAGTATCAAAGAAATCCAAACAATAATAATTTAAAATAGTTAGTTTGTTCAAATTTATTAAAGAACCCATCTTTTAATTCTCTTAAAAACTGCACATCCTCAAGATATGAAACAAAATCATCTCTTTTTGTGCATTTTTTTCACCTACTCCCACAGAGCTGCTCCTGATGCAGATATGGCAGAATAATTTCTTAAGTGCTTTCAGCATTTCATTAAACCCTTAAAATCAATAAAAATAGTCACTAGTTAACACACACCGAAAGCATCGAACTAATTGAAATGGCACAGGAAAGCAATATTTTCCTTTCATACTTTCCCCTGCATTACACACATTGGCATTTCTTTCATGACAATGCTGAATGATTACTATTCTCCAAAATTCAGCAAATAGTTGGAGTCTCATCCTTTCATTGACACTGTAATTAGATGAAATCAGGAAGACAGAGATCTGGATCTAAATGTATTTCCCGATTAGATGTTTAATGCAGCAAAACTAACTATGAATATATTGGAAAATAAAGCAGATGGCCATGGAGATGTCTCCTGACAAGAACCAAACATCAGAAAAACACAAATCTGCTGATAGAGGCCCTCTTATGAGACTGTAGCTGAGTCTTCCAAGCCCAATAGTGCTAATGTATCTTCCCCATTTTATGTAACCCCAGAAGATATAAAGGCAATGCTAACAGCAGAAAAAAGATTTGAAACCAAGAATAGATGATGCAACCAAAGGGTCAACCTCACAAGTTCTCTTTAAAAACGATTGATTGGTGTGAAGAAAACAGCCAAAAGAAAAATGACAGAAACAAGTAATGGAAGTGGTCACTAAAGTATTCCACTGTATTCTAATACTCCTTTATTTTTTTTATGAGGTCATTGGGATATTGACTATAAAAGTTTGTGAATATAAGTGCACAGCTTGTATAAAGTGTAGAAAACTTTCTTCTTACCTCTCTTATTGTTAGTTGCATAATATTTTCTCTGTCTTCTCTTTCTTATTTTTGTATCACCAGAGTGATAAAAAACTGGAGCAGACTATAATCATATATTTCTAAATTCTTAAGTAGACAGTAATACTTAAGGTTTCATGTTTCACAACTCCAATATAAATGTTATCATTGATTATCATATCAAATTCACTAGCATAATGCATTACGATGTGCAACATGACACCAACAAGACTAATCAATGGCCATAGAATCAGCCCACCCTACTGCACTACTGCAATGAGAAACTCTAAATTCTAATCATGTAGGAAATATGATATACAGTGTCATCTAAAAAAAAAGGGAACATTCAATAACTTTTCTATCTTGCAATTGACAAGAAACAGTTAAAAAGTTTGTTGCCTGTGAGCATGTGTGCTATTTGGTGGCACTTTCAATATTTTTGTTGCATTTGCAGTTAAACCGGAAATGAACACAACTTTGGTTTTTTAAATGACACCCTGTATTTTTTTGTGGCATTTTTGGATTCTCCATGTTTTTCTCATTCTGTTCATATAAAATTTTATAGATGTTGCATAAGAATTTTTTGCTCTAAATCCCACAAAAAGTTTTTTAGGTGTTCAAGACTACATGTAACCGAGGGGATAACCACTAGACAAAATGGCGTACAAATATATCCAAAAGACAAATTATATCCACAATATCCATACATATCCAAATACATTTGTACATATCTAACTATATCTACTATATATCCAAATATATCCACAATATCCAAATATATCCAAATACATTCCAACATCAAATTTTATAACAGTAATCAAATATTGGCTCCAACATTCTCAACATAAGCAGTATTGTATAGGTTATAGATTCAAATCTGAAGCTAAACAAAAAGTCAGAAAATTATTTCCAGGAATTTATCAATAGTTTCTTTCAAAGATCAATAAATTAAGTATTTTTGGTTTTAAACGGGCTAAAAAGGAAAGAAAATAGCAACATTATATTCAAAGTTTCAAAATTTATTGGTAAGTGAAACAATAAAACAACTTGTAGGAAACAAAAACGAAAGTATTCTAAAATACTAAATAATAAGAAATCAATAAGAAATAATTCTTGCAACGGTTAAAGGTTTATTTTTATTTCTAAATGTTCCTGTTATTAATATTTAAAGTAGGTATTTTTACATTTAACAGTATGCAAACTAACTTAGTAGTAAAATATTGAAACTTTAATATTCAGTAAAAACTATTTCTACTTCGGGAAAAATGAACGCATAAAACAAAAAATATGTATGTATATTCTATAAAAAACATCTGGGAATGCAAAGCATAACCACAACGAACTCCTGTTTTCTTACTTTTTTTCAAATCTTGGCGGCCATTTTAACCATGTTCCCGAGGTGATATCAAAAAACTAAAAGTATACGTTTCCCTTATGTTTTGATGTAGAATACGATTGTAAAGTAAAAAATTGTTTTGAAAATTTTCCAATTTTTGGCGTCCATTTTGACCATGTTCCCAAAGAGTTATCAAAAAAACGAAGACGCCATGTTGTCTTTGGTTTTTAATGTAGAATCCAAATCTGAAGCCAAAATTTCAGAATTTGACAAAAGATGCGGACAGACATACAGACTTCGCAAATTGAGTAACGACTTAGTTGGTAAAAAAAACTGTAATAATGGTTATCACAAAGACCATCTTAATTTTTATTCTTTAACTTTTTATATTTTTTATGATATTTTGCTTATCAATCCTTTTTAGCGTAAATGGATGGCAACCTAATAGTTGAATAGGCCCATAAAAAATAAATTTCTTTTCGATCGTTTCAAGTTGGTTAGTTGTGTTACTTTTTGGCCATCTATATACGTCTAGATTTGACTTCAAAAATTTTATTTTTATATCCGATCCATTAATCTGCAGGACTCGACCATGATACCATCTGTGAGCGTAAAATATTACATAGTAATTTTCGACCCTGATATCTATTCCCATTTCCTCTATGCCTTCATCTTCATTTTCATCATTTGAGAAGGACTCTGGATCATCATCCTCATCAGCATAAACTATGGTGTCGATGGTATCACTTTCTTCCGAACTTTCTTTATTATTTTGTTTATTTCCCGGCTTAATTCTTAGTTTAGTTTGTTTATTAGAAACATTTTTACATTTAATTTCAATTATTTTCTCAACTTCGTTTAACCAGCATTTGGAAATGACGAGTTGAAACTGTTCATTTAATGCAGGTTCGGGTATGCTACAAATATAATACTTTATGTCTATAAAAGTATAATCTACATTGGCTAGTGAAAGAATTCATTCATTGTTATTTTGCTCTTGCAGTTTATAAAATGTATTTAGGCAACCCAGATCATGATTTGTGGTTGATTTTATATTTTCAGTTGTCAGAGCCTCTAGTGAAGCACTTAATAATGAATATATCTTTGAACTACCTTGGCCAGTCAAATAACTGAAGGCTAATATATGCCCAAATAGAAGATTACATTTGTGAGTTTTCTTGAACGGATTACTAAACACACACAATTCCTCGACAAAAATATGTTCATTTTGAATTACTTCGGTAATATTGGATCCGATTATAGCTATTTGCTTCTGCTCTTTCACCCTACACAGTTTATCACTGCTGAGACCGCTTTTGCTGTTGTTGAGAAGCCAACAAAACGAACTTTTCTTAATTATCATTTGTGTTTCTCCAACAAACACTTTCAAAAATAGCCCCTCTTGAAGATAAGTGTTAGCAGCAGGATCTGTAGTATAATCTTTTAAGTCCAAATAGTCGCCTACTTGTAAATCATTTGAAAGCTCAAATTTCTAATTAATGCTATTTATTAGAGAAATCTTGATAAAAACAAATATAAATCATCTCATAAACAGTCTTGCATGTCTCAATGTGATCACGTGCGGTCTTGTGTATTAGTAACTTAGCAACGCACACCGGTGCCAATTCTATGAACCGAATAAAAACGTCTAGTCATGCCCTTTTATATCCAAATATATCCACATATTTTCCAACATATCCAACTATTTTCATTCATATGCCAGCATTTCCACATATATCCAAATTATATCCACATATTTCCAATATATCCACGTATATCCACGCATATCCAAGGAGATGTACAACTATTTCCACTAGTGGTTACCCCCTCGCATGTAACTATCATAAAACAAGAGACAGTCTTTTAAACAGCAAAAACGCTATTGCCATGGAAAACAAAACTTCAAAAATGTTTTTAATTAATTAGAACAGAAACTGTTGAACAGTAACTACAAAAATAAGAAGAAAGCAGCACACTCTAACGTTGAATTAATAAACTTCGTCAAATTTGCGATTTTACAGATAAACAATAATTCTTTCAGATTTAAAGTTTTGTTTTCCATGGCCATAGCGTTTTTGTCGTTTAAAAGTCTGTCTCTTGTTTTATGATAGTTAGATGTAGACAACAGCCATCTTGAACACTTACAAACTTTTTGTGGGATTTAGAGCAAAAGATTCTTCTGCAACACCTATAAAATTTTATATGTACAGAATGAGAAAAACCTGGCGAATCAAAAAATGCCACAAAAAATACAGAGTGTCATTTAAAAAACCAAAGTTGTGTTCATTTCCGGTTTAACTGGAAATGCAAAAAAAAATTTGAAAGTGCCACCAAATAGCACACATGCTCACAGACAACAAACTATTTAACCATTTTTTTGTGAATTGCAAGATAAAAAAGTTAGTGAGTGTTCCCTTTTTTTTTTTAGATGACACTGTATAAGTACAGTTTCCAGAAAGTCACAATAAATCAAAAGATATTTTGAAGATGGAAAAAATCGAGGAACTTGAAGAAAAAGGAGAAATTTTGATTAATGTGTACAAAATTTTCAGTAAATCTATAAGACTTTGTACCTTAGAAATGATGCACTTACAGACATCAATTGAATCTTTCTCTAAAAAGTATGTCTGCAATTTTCACCATTTTGGATACAAAAACGCTAGGAAAAAACATCATAATAAACAACTTCCACTTTTTTGTTTTTTTAATTCTCAGTTTTAGCCTACAAAAGATTGAAATGCATTCAAAGAGGATAAATTATTTGTGTGTGTATGGCACCCAAATAAATAAATCTGCATTTATTAAGTAAATTTTATTTTGTTGTATACTACGTCGAATATAATTTTCTTTTATTCAAAGTCTCTTCAAATAATTAAGGCAAGACAAGAAATATTTCATTAATTAGAAACATGTGCTAATGTGAAGCTGAGAATCAAGTATGTCATGTATTGCTTTCCTTTTCATTACACTTGCCTTTAGTTTGATAATATAAAACAATGAATAATTGTAATAAGAAACACAATGTGATCCCAACAATTTCAATATTGAATGTCAATCAAACCATTAGATAGAATTACTAAAGTAACTAAATAGTTATTTTTATTCTGTAATACACTAATTCAAATTAATCTTCAATCCGACATTTACCTTTTATATTGATTACCTATGCACCCTTTACGATAGCCCTTTCTATAATTAGATTCCCCCTACTAAATGACAATCCAATACTATATGATTAAAATAAACATTAAGTACACTTATTATTTATTAACAAATGCATTAGTCATTGTTCAACATTAAACCACTCTTTTATTTAATAACATCAAAAGGTAAATGTGTACCTATAAATGATTTCCTTATTAGCAATTTAACTGATAAATTGTTTAAATTGTTTCTATAAATCCTTTCAATTATTACGCTTCGAGTTTGTACTGTAAAAACAATAAGAAAGCTTTTTATACCAGCATAATATCTTTTAGTAGAACATCAATTAAATTTAAGGTCATTTACGGTTGATGAGTTTCAAATGCTTTCACACTTAAGTCAGCATCAATCTCTGTGTCAATTCTATCAATTTACACTAATTTAGTATAGTACTGTTTTTACAGTCTAATCACAGTTGTTTTCTAGCAAGCATATACTTATAAATCTTATACTAGAACTGAAAAGTACTGATGACATAAATGAAATTATTATCACTTACATGTTACTAGGTATAATTAATTAAGATAAAGAGTATTTTATGTAACATGATAAACTTGTAGAGTTACGTGATATAAAATAATGTAGGTGGACTTTCAATATGTATTTCCTAGAATGAAAATAGATTTATTTTATTATTAAGAAAAAAAATATTATCTAAACTAAAGACACCATCAATCTATTGTTTTTCATTTTATTTTTATTTAATTTAGAAAATACTTTGATATTGCATTGTATATAAAAGAATTTCTATGATTCATCTGTTTCTAGGAATCCCTAAACAAAAAATTCCAGGTTGTATAAATTAAACTTTTTATATGGTTTCTTAGTTTCTTATTGCTAGCTGCAGGTAGATGAGATCAAAAAAATGGTCAGAATTCGAGCTTTCTGTTAAATAACAAATTTCATAGATTACTTTATTTCTAAACTTATAAGTACAAACATCTTGCTATGCTAATTTGCTTTTTAATTTGTTAATTTCAAATTTAATGTAATAATAATAATTGACAAATTAACATATTATCACAAAACATTAATATTTGAAATTACATACATATTTCATGAATCATGATATATTAAAACTGTATTTAAATTCAAACAAAAAAATACCAGATACCACAATGAAATTACACTTAAATGTATTCATTCAATACACTATAATTGGTTGTATTTCTTCTTTGTGCACTATGAAATATATTTATTAAGAATCTTGATTCTTCAATATTAAAAATTAAACAGGAATAATTAAGATTGGTAGCTTTGATTTTTGTTAATCTAGTACGCACCCTATTTTTTTATCCATCCGTTTATAAGTTTAAGGTTATTAAAATTTAAATTTTAGAAAAAAGTAATTATTAACATCTTGTTGTTGCATATTGTTTATTCTTTGCAAAGTTTGTATGAGCAAGTGTACATTTTCTATTTCCTCGCCATCATCTTCATTACTTTTATGTTTTTATAAATTGCTGTAAAACAGATTTCGTAGTGGTTGCGCAACCGTTTCTTAATAAATCGGCTTAACCCTAAATAATTCTGTTATGTAATTTGTATGATTACATCAGAAATACGAGTTAAATTTTCGAAAACCCATTATTTATTACGTTTTTCTAAAATTTAAGTTTTAATAACCTCAAACTTATAAACTGACGTTTAGACTTGTCAAGTTTAATCTAAAACAACAGCGCCTCTAGCGAAGAAAAAATCATTATTGAGTTCAGTTTGTGATCATACCTTGTTGGTGTTGTTACTTTATATCACAATCAACTGGATTTGATTTGACCCATGGAAATGTAGTGACCCATAGAACCATGCCACTCATAGTATTCAGTGACCCATGAAAATCTCATGACTTGTGCAATTTGGAAATTTCATAACTCATGGGAATCATGATCTTAAATATGCCACCATTACTAAAGATTTTCTGTGAGTGGACAAGTAACCAAAAAAAAACAACAAAAAATCACTCACACGCAGACCTCTATGTATAAAACTAAAAGGTCTAATGCTTTTTGATTTTGTAAAGAAATATTAAAGAAATTATAACAATAATATTAATACCAAACCAAGATACATTATATTTGCATATTTTCATAATTTTTTCCAGTTTCTGATAATTCCCAACTTTACTGTCCTCTTGTTATACTGAACTCAAAGACAGAAAAAGGTCATTGGACACAATAAATATTCTGTTTTAAGACTGAACATTTTAAAATGGCCAAATTTAAGATTGTGCAAATGACAAGAAACGCCCTATATTCAGATATCATCAATACACATGTAGTCATTTAATTTCCACTTAAAGTCTGATTCTGAAACTCAAATCTTAATACAAGCATTGAATACTCATCCAATATAACTTCAAAGTTTGAATTGCAACAGCTGCTTTCCTTTTGGAATGAATCTTGGGTAATCTCACCTCACTTTAGTTATCATAGTAGCGCATTCCTTTAACAATCAGCTGAAAGAACACAAAAGAGGAGAGGATTCTGATATCCTTCCTTAAAAATACAAAATTCATTTCCAGTGCTGTCAATGCATAAATGGTAAAAAGAGTTCTTTTTTCCTCAAAAAGTGTATATTTTGCTGTTACTTCATTTTTCTATATAACGACTCTTTTCTTCTCCCTAAACAGTCCTAAACCAAAGATGGGCAAAACGTCGCTATTTTTAATAAAATCATTACTATTTCGTCAAATACGTTGGTTGTTCCAAAAGTTTTGAGAATCAAACACGTAAAATTTTTTTAAAAAAGTTTTTTATTAAATTTGTTCAAAGTATTCATCATCAGCACCTATACATAGTTTCATTTGAGAAAACCAATTTTCAAAACATAATTTCCACGTTTCTTCAGACAATGCTCGTACCTCTTCTTCAAATACCACCAACGCATCTTCAGGGGCACGAAACGACGCCCTCGTAACTTTTTCTTTATTTTAGGAAATAAAAAGAAATCGCACGGCGCCAAATCTGAAGTATATGGTGCGTGGCCGACCGTGGAAATCAAATTATTCCGCAAAGAATCAGATGTTCTACCGGCTGCAGGTACAGCAGCATTGTCGTGATGAAGTTGAATGCTCCCAATCCCGCCCTCAATCGTTTTTCTTCGATCGCCCGAAAGACTCATGGTAGACAGATGGTAACATACCACTCAGCGGTAGCAGTCTTTTGTGTCTTAAGAGGCACTGATGCAAAAAACCTGGCGATCATTTTCTTTCAACGCTTCTTGGTCTTCTTACTTTTGTTTGTCTTTCTTCACATTCGAACACCCACACTCGAGATTGTCTTTTTAATTCTGGATCAAATTGGTATATCCAGCTTTCGTCTCCAGTAACAATGTCAAATACGTGCTTAGAATTGCTATTATAAAATTTCCTAAGCACGTAGCGGCACCAATCTATCCTTGAATAAGAGAATGTGGCACTCAACCGGACACAAGTTTCTTAACACGTAGGCGTTCCTGTAAAATCGTTTCTACTGCTGCCGATCCAATGCCGATAATATTCTGGATTTCTCAACAAGTTAATCGACGATTATCTCTTATTAGATTTTCAACGGCATTAACATTTTCTGGAGTGACTGCAATGTTAGGTCGTCCGCTTCTTTCTTCGTCTGTCATTGTTGTACGTCCTCGTTTAAATTCACTGTACCACCGATGGACTGTTGCCCGAGAAGGACTTTCTTCACCAAAAACATCATTTAATCTCATCCGCATTCAACGCGCATTTGAAATCATAGTAAATCATTGCACGAAAATGCTCAAGCTTCAACTCCATTGTAGCATTTAATTTGAAATACTATAAAAAACAAGTGAACAGCAGAAGCAGGTTGCAACTTGGCCTGACAACTCAAAACAAGCTAGGCTATAAAATCCAATAAAAATATTTCATCAATTGCTTTCGGTTTCATCAAATCTTAAAACTTTTGGAACAACCAACGTACATAAAAAGTCACTATGATCAGCAGCACTACTCACAACAATGGTAAGAATGACCTTCACTTTAATCGTGTGATGCATATTCCACTAAGCTCGGCTCACTTCAAGCTCACATCACTTCAATCTCATTTCAGAATTATGATAAAAGGAAAGTACGTAATAACACCAGTTGTCGGAAGCGAGCGGAAGTTCAGTGAGGTGTGGAATAAAATTATAAATTTGCACAATCTTAAGTTTTGTCCTTTTACAAGAACCAATGTCCACTATGAACACTTACTTCCAACTTTGATCATTTTAAAGTGTTCTATCTTAGGGAGGAGTATTTATTTCGTCCAATGGCCATTTTCCAACTTTTCTATTTCTCAAAGACCTTTCTAGGCATTCTGTATTCATTCTATTTAGATATCCTAGCCATCTATAACCATTGTCATTTTATAATATTGATTTATTACATTGTGGTTCACTCTACAGGTCACATAGATCTTTGCAGTCTCTTCTCCAGGCATTGTTTTCTCTTATACTTCTTTGAAGCTTCTGTTTTACATTGTTTTTTTATTACCTTGCTTTCTATTACCATAATTTGGCTATTCTACATTACCAACTCCAAAATAATGTTGCAGGTAAGGAATCCCCTTGCTTTAGTCTTCTGTTGTTTATAAGTTCTTCCAAAGTTTTCTTTATAGACTGTTTATACTTTTAGATTTATTCAATGTCTACATAGAGATGGGTCACTCCTGAGCAGCCTGCTCAGCAACTTGCTATTGCCTATTCCTAGATATTTATGTTTATGGCCCTCAACTCACTTTAACTCACAGTGTAGATGACGCATGATGAGTTTGAACTAAGAGGTGGCAAAAAAGGGCGCCAGATTCAAAGGGTGGAAAATTCCTCAGACAAAATAACTTCTAAAATGGTAAAAATATACAGAATGTTCTAGAATACATTTAAACCAACATAAGTGCAGATTTAGTAGAGAAGCACCTGTTCCCTTAGCACAAACTGGCACACTAAGAAAATCAATTAGACAAAAAAAGGGTGCCAAAGCTAAGTTTTGCCATGGAGGTAAGAAACTTGTTATGTCTCTGCATTAAACCCAATGATTGCAAGTAAATTAAGCAATTTCTATTGACAATAAACCGATGATCATACATCAGTGTTTTTAGATTTGATCTGTCATTGGTTTTATGCCTTTTAAGGTTTTCATTTTAAATGGTCAGATTTTTAAGTTCGAAGTTAACAATATAGAATAAAATCACATATAGGAATCGAGATGATTTGGTAAATTGAGTCAGAATGAGTTAGAGACAGTGAGTTACCTTAACATTTGCCCATTTTTGTGACCAATACAATTTGTTTCTGAATATCAAGTCACATGCTTGTCTAGAGTCTGTAAAGAACAAGTGCAATACACTGTTTTTTTTGTAATAATTTTTCTTATGCTCGTCTTATGATAAATTTTTGATCAACTGTAGATTAATCTTTTCAAAAGCCAGTCTGATTCACTAATTTTTTTTTGATGAAGTTTATCTGAATCTATTGTTTATTAGAGGAGTAAGATTTTATATGTTCTACTGAGCAGTGCAATTAGTTTGTAATTATCACAGTTTAAAGTCCTTTTTGGATATTGGAATTAAGAGTGCACTTGTTTCTTTTTCCATTTCAATTTTTGATCAACTCTGTTTGTATTATTTTGTCTGTTCTAGGATATTTTTTTATTTTCATTTTACTTATGAATATTTCCATTTCGGTTCTTATTGATTTAGTCTTTCATACTTACTATTATTGCTTTCTGGAATTTCTTCTATCTATTTTAAATTCTTCTACTACCTCTGCTTAGACATCTATTTCTTTCTTTAGCAATTCTTTTACTGTCTGTTTAATATTCTCTTTAAACTTCAATTGTTTTTTATTTGTTTCTATCTTCATTCGTTTTTTAAGAATGGAAGTGTTTGTTGAGTTTAACAAAATTCAATTGTTACAGTTTTCATTCGGGAATTCACACCTTGGTTCTTTAGATATTAAGTAGACAGATGTTAGAAAAATTTTATGCCAAACTGTTTATTTATACTGATAAAAACAAAATCTTCAATTTTATCATCTACAAAAACAAATACCATGCCTAATCAGGATGTTTTATAGTGTTCTATAACATACGCGACAACTTTTCAAGATGTATATGGACGCATAAACTTTCAGATAAGAATAAGTACAGAGACATGCCTTTTTTAAACAAGAAATAGATTACACACCAGTGCAGGAAGACCCTTTATTTATAGAGGATATAAATACAAATAGTTGGAAACAAGAAAAATCTAAACAAGTTATAAATATGTAACAGAAAAACATGAAAATGAGCAAATTCGTTAAATTGACTTCAGGGGAATTTGACTTCATATGAGTGCACCTATGGAAGTAGATAATAAGTTATTTCCAGATTATTTTAGATAATACAATACAATTTAGTTGATCCCACCCTGTATAAGTTGTTAGATTGTCAGATGGACAAAAAATGTTATACAGGTTATGCAAATTACATTAATTGAAGCAAGGTGGCCATTTTCAAGAAATATCATATTCTTTAAAACATCTCTATAAAATCCTACAACATTGGTTAACAGTATTTAGATTAAAAATTTACGACTTGCCAATTTGGTGGTGTTATACTAACAAGAGATTTCATGGCTAACTGACATCTAAAATCATCTGAACTTTACGGATATCCTGTAATTATGTTTTTATAATGAAAATTTGTGATAAAATAATTTTATTTTGTGAGTAAATAAATATAAGAACAGTAAAATAATTTTTATGTTTCATAGCACACAAGTTTCTACATGTAACAAAATTAAAAGCATCTTAAATAATATCAGGCTTTATTTATTATAACTTTAGCACAAAATAGAAATATCTTTAAAACAGGATCGATATCAAAATGTAAACAAGAAATGAAATACTTCAAGTTATCATATCAATTAGAGTTCTTTACACATCATTTTAATACCTACATTCCGCAATTGAGATTCTATTTAACTAGGAAGATAAAAACCATTATTACATTTTTTTTCTTATTCTCGTAATTTTCTTTTTTTTTCAGTACATAATAATGTCATTTATCCTTAGCAGTAAAAAGAATATAACATCTGTATGAACACGAAAAAGAATACATAAATATTTCAATCAAAAAACAGCTTTTAATCTTTATAGTGCTGTTTTTATAAAAGAGAATTTTTTCGAGCAATTTTACGTTTTATGTAAATCCTATCATTTAGAATAACTAGATCAAGATAGTTCCTTAAGAACTTCAAATTTAGGTCTGTTTAAAAAGAAAAACAAATATTAACTAATCAATAAGTTTAAACAAATACACCCAAAAGAAATGTAATACATCCATACCAAGAAAACACTTGTGAAAATACCGCTTATCCAAGTTTGTTTAAATATTTACTTAAGATAAACACCTACCTGGACTATTTGCAACTGTATCAAAGTGACAATTCAGGAGCAAACTATGTGGTGAATTGATACGGGATCCGATCTTAACTATCACATTTTGCATATTTCGATACACATTTGTCATGCCATCAAGGAACGTAAGATGAAAGGCCCCACTTGCCTTTTGAATATCTACTTGAATCACATTATTATCTTTGGCATTTTCTATGATTTTTCGAATCTCCTTTTTTAATAAGTGCACTGCTAAGACTTCATTTGTGTAACTTCCAGCAACACGTGGACCTAATCCTGTTAGATCCTTTAAAATATTATAAGCCCTCTCGGCAATGAATCTATCTGGATATTTGTGTTCTTCAGAGATTTTTAAACCTGGAGGTAGTTGCCTTTCTACAACTATTGATGCTATTAGGACTGCTATCATAAGTCCTAATAGTGCAAAAAAGTATGAGGTTTTTAGAGGAGGGTCATCATGAAATTTTGGAACGTCATTATCTGAATCAAGAAGGCTACTGGTATAGGTACTTTGAGAATGTGAGGATTTAATACGCTGTCGAAGTGTTGATGAATTCTGTAAAACAAAGTTTAAATCAATTAAAGTTACCTTGAATTTACAAGTTCAACAGTGGGAGTTGACTATTTTAACAATTACTTTTAACAAAATTTTGTCTCTTGTTTATTATTTTTAAACAAAGAGTATAACCTTCAAACTCAATGCCACAGACTGAAAATTGCTTATTAGTTATCTCTATATTAAAATTTATTAAGCCGTTAAACAATTTGTATTTCTAGTGATTAAGTAAGTACATTTAAATTAAATTAACTTATTACTAAAAAATATCTTGAAATAATTCCTGTTGTACCTTGGCCATAGTTTAGATGTTTTCTGTATGAGTACTACAGAAAATTCTCGTCCAACACACACACACGCACGTTATACCTGCCGCTATAAGCAGTACCTAAAAAATGAGTAAGATAACAGCATTGTTATCGAAAATTTGGAGATATTTTGACAAAAAACCGATCGCAGCAATTCAACTGCGATCGCGAACGCGAACGAATGACAAACAGAGCAGCTGATAATTTGACGTAACTGACATTACTGCGCATGATCGGTTTCGCACGCTGTTCGTAACCATAGCAACCACGATTTAGTTTAAAGTTTTTTTATTATTGACCTTTGTTTATAAAAATTTAGGGAAAATCTCGACTCACTTATAAATTATTCAAAATCCGCGATATTACGGAAAATACCATCGAAATTACAAACTTTCAGTGAAACGTGCTTTGTTTTCCTTGATACATAATTAAACACTTACATTATTTCCTTTGTTTTTATTGCACGCGTAAAATCGTAATGTGCTAATAATATTAACAAATTAAATCACAACACGACAAATGCACTGATGGTTTATCTCCAAGCAATAATAGCTAAATATAATTAGCTAAACTGTTCCAAAAGAAATAATTATTAACTGAGCTTGGCATTGACTAACCAATACAGAAACTCACTTGATTGTTGCAAAATTATCTTTAAGCTTCTTTTTAAAATCATTTGCTGCGTATAATAACAAATTATTATCATAATAAAATAATATTATTGTTATTATTACTATTCGCAATCTCTTATTTGTGCTTTGAAAAACGAAACAGGTTTAGCAACCGTCACGTTTTATTAAACGCGTATTTATTATTATTACACTAAATTTAAAAGTTAAAAGTTAAAATGAATAGATGTTGAAATATAATTCACCGATTATATCTATTATAATTATAATAATATAATCGCGCATTTTTACACCAAAATGATTCTGTGCAATGTGAAAGGTGCCAATGACATTGATATCGAAATTAGAACAACTTTTATACGGTGTCCTTCATCAGCATTTTAATAACCAGGAAGTCGTTTACATGAAAGATGCTCGATATTAATAACCCAAAGATAATTGCATAATACATTTTTAAACGCGCCTTGTTATTTTTCCATACATAAACATAAGCATTTTACACACTTATTCTTTGACACAATGAATATGCAAATTACACAAATAGATATTAAGATACAGTTTAAGATAATGAATTTACTAAAACGCGTAATTACTAGCATGCTGATTTAATAACCAAAAAACCAAACATTTTTTTTAGAACAAAGCAGTTAAAGCTTTAAAAAAAGTTGTTTAATAGCAAAAACAGACACAAAAAATAGTATGGGACAACTGGCTTCTTCAATATTTCTTTTCGATTTTTGTTTTTCATATACCTATTACCTACAGGTTACAGACCTTTCTTAGTAAATAAGTACTAATTGTAAGTAATCTAGAATGAAAAATTTACGTATATTTTTCAGGCAAGAGTCTAAAAGTTTTTTATTTTGTTTAAAACTTAGACAGGAGAAATTCTTAGAGCTGAACTTAAGCAAAAGCAGGTGCCACTGTTCACTGTCCCTTAGTTTAAGCTCTCCTATAAAGATTTCCGAAACGTCTTAATTAAGGTATTGGAATTGACAATATGGAATCTACTATTTAATCTCGCAACCATACTACTCGCGACAAGCTTCTGAATATTTTAAACTTGAAAAAATGATAATGGTGCTTACTCTATTATCTGCACCTAAGCTTTCTGCATATGTCCATATAATATGCAATTAAAACAAAAGCGAAGAACTGTAGATAAAATTTATAGCATCACTCGTTGATGTTCTATTAAATCAAAATGTGCCTTTTCTATTGTCTACCAAAACATCTTACTGTTACCCTAATTAAAATTGAGTTATAAAGATAATTTTATCCTCATTACTAATAAATTATTCAAATAATATCACGTAATTTACTAGAATAAAATCGACATAATTGGAAACTCGTTATACGTCACGCACGGGCTAAAGTCAGCTGTCTAATGTTAACCAATTGAATAAAATTAGATTTTTGTTTCAACATTTTGGTAGTCCATTATTAGAAAAAGATTAAACTAAGTTATGTCTGTTTTTAAAATAAATTTGCGTAGACTAGTCCGATTTATTTACTTTTTTCGTCTTAGCGTTTACGATTATAAATTTTCATTAGAAATCTACAAACTCTTCTAGAAACTAACAAATCTAGCTTTTTCATCACTGTTATTTTGTGAAATTCCAGCCATCCTCTTTTCATTTTTCTTCTAGAGCAGTAATGTCGTTTTCTAGAAACATTTTATAAGCAACAGTATTTTGTGCAAAAACTCTCTGGGTAATAGGATGCTAAAATATTGTGAAAATTCTACCTTAAATACCTTTAAAAACTCCTATCGCAGTTCTCATCTATGGCTACTATTACTTCTCAATCTTCATATTGTCTAAAAGTCTGAAACTTATACTCTAACCAGTCTTGCAATAGTTCCAATAAACAAAACGCATGCTTTGAAACTGTATCCTATATCCGGTATTTGCATCGAAATCTACCGTTTCAAACATATCTAGTATTTGAAATACATTTATAGGTTACTACATTACTGAATAGTTTAAAGAGATTAAAGAGTATTTAATTTAGAATGTATCTTCCAGACTACAAAGTAGTCATTTTATTACTATCATGGTTAGTAAAAGAGTTGTAAAATAAAAAAATTGGCCTACTATACCGAATAAAACAGCTAATATTTTGAATAAATTATTATTGATGGAAGAAAAACTCGCACAAATTAGCTCATTTTCGCACTAGTATGATTTTGGCACGACCCGTAGGGACGTCATACACGTACGAAAATATTTTAATTACGTTTTTGCATTTAGAGAATTCAAAAATGGAAATGTAAGCAAACCAATCTAATGGAAAAACAAAAACATTTGTCCTGTTACGATGAAATTGTTTTAAATTTGATTTAAACTTTAAATTATAAAATAAAACTTTTCCCTTCTTCTGTTTACAGAACTGGTTTGTTATTACTTCACTGTTTGTTTTTTATCTTTGTATATACTTACTTGTAGCTTTTTCTTTCTTTTGATAATGTTGCTGATCAGAAACAAAAGGGCGAGTGTATAAAATTCCAATTAATTCAACATATAGATTTTAGATCTTTTGAAAAAATGGTTTAACAAATTTGAAATTTATAATTTAATTTAAATATGCTTTCTATGCACAAAATTTCTGCGAAAATGACATCACCGTACTTTTTAGAAAAGCAAGTATTTGTAGTAGGTTTCACAATTTTACTTAGAATTTTATGGTTGTCCGTTTTAAGAACAATTGATTTTGTAATCCTATCAGACTCATACAGCTCTTAATAAAAATCCAAGTAGCAACAAGAAGGATGATATGAAGTTCATAATGCATTCTTATTTAACTCTGTCTACTGTCTTTTTTTATTTTGTTACTGAATTTCGGCAGACAATTAAAATTCGTCGTGACTGATTTCAGAGGCAGGCAGAAATTTTATTGATTTTACTAGTTTGCCTTTCCTGCCTAACAGGCTACAAAGCCTTTATGGCAATCTTTCTACTTTATTTTTTATTGGTTTTGATTAAATCTTTATGTCATGTAGAAAATACTGAATACATCCATACTTTTATTTTTTTAAATAAAATATTCATTAAAAAATAATTTTTTTATAAAATAAAGAAATTGATGCCATGAATCTAATGGGATATTTAAAAAGAAAATATTGCGAAAAATGACATTTAGGTATTCAAAAAGTTAACTAACATAAGAAAAGCTTACCAAAAGTATTAAAATAGAAAAATATTGTAAATAAGAGACAGAGCACGACCAAACGATTCGTCTCGCAAGCCGCGGTGGTAACCAGCAACATTATTTTTTGAAATTTAAAATTTGCCGAAGTTTTTTTTTAGTGTGATAGAATTAGATAAACTCTAAGTCTTTCTCGTGATTTATTAATTAATAAAGGGACTTGCAACATATAGAGAAATTAGAATTCGCATGGGAATCGAACCCAAAACCTTGGTTCTCCGGATCAAAGTTCTAACCAGTTGAGCTTAGCGAGTTGTTCACAAAGCGTAAACTAATAATTCTGTATGTAGTTAACATGTAAAGTATTATGGTGTTGTGATAAACATCATCATAAAATATGAGAAAGACTTAGGGTTTATCTAATTCTATCACATTAGGATATTTCGTCATTTATAGTTGAGATCACACATTTTCAATTCTTTTTTTAATTTTAAGGAAATTCTCAACTAAAATAAATTAGAATTTTATTTAGATTCAAAAACAAAAATATCAAATAGAAAGATTAATATAAATAGAGAGAAAACAAAAATGTTTTATGCAACTAGATATCCATAACAGTCTTGTTTACGGTTTAAATTGAAAAAATGACTTATTTTCTCTCTATTGTGATCAATCTTTCTATTATATCGTATATTCTTCTGTAACATTTAAACAAAATTTAATTCCTTAATAAAGCTTTTCAAGATTTTCTTAAAATCAAGTTTTTTGTAAATAATAAATAAAAAAAAATTTGAACTTGGTATTTTTGATACCCAAAAACATTCGCATCCGCACTGCAGTAGACTAGCGTGGGTAGTAAATATTGACTTGGATTTTCTAGCTTCTAAATCACAGTAAACTTGGAGTTGTACTTTGAAATTAAAATTTTAGTAAACTACACATTTTGCAGAGAAACTTTTATTTATTTATTCATTAATATGTAAACATTAAATTACAGCCTAGAATTGCTAACGAGGCTTCTAAATACTGATTTGAATCGTTGGAATTGTTTATACTAAAAATATAAAAACATGGTTTGACAAAAGTCTGTCATAAATGTAAAGATGTAATTAAAAGAAAACACATCGTCCATATTAACTTGCGCTTCCGGATATTTTTTATACTGCAAGAAAGGTTTGCATCCTAATTAAATAGTTTCTAATGCAAGGCTGTAGAAAAGTCAAAATTAAAATTAGATTTGTTTCAGAAGAACGTGACAACGAGTTAAACTTTCAAAGACTTAAAGTTTAAGTTTTTAAAATGGTATCTTATTGAAATTTGTTTGACTTTTATTTAAAAAAATGTATTAAAAGTAACAGCGTGCAAAAAAAGGGACTTAGAAAATTCCTTACCTGAGATATCTGTTGTTTTCGTGTTTTGGTTTTCATTCTCTTATCTCAAGTAACGCGATTTCTAAGTCCCCTGTTTACTGACAGACGCTTTTAATATACGGATCAATAATACGCGGTTAAAACTGACAAACTGTGATTGTAATAAGAATAACCTGTTTATTAGTTTTTTTACAGCATCCCCACGAATTAATTCAAAATTTTAATTTTTAGTTAACAAAGGTATCTACAAATGTATGATGTGTTGCCTGTCTTTGTAGCATTTTTAAAAAACCACAGTGTATATCTTCAGACCAAATCTGATAATATTTGTAAATTGATAGTTGACAATTTAATTTAGTTTAAAGTTAGTGTGCTCAATATACAGTATATGCCCATTTTACGGGTTCTCCCTTGAATGTATGGGACTAGACAACACGTCTTACAATTCAAAGATATCTGTGTAGTTGCAGATTTTAAAAACAAAATGGATCATGTTTGTATAGTTTGTTTTCTATAATACATTTCAATGTCAAAATTCCTCAATTTATGCTGTTAGAGATAAGATTTGCTTTCTGAGAAAACACAGTAAGAATAATTATAAATATTAAAAAACCTTAATAATAGACAAAAAAACTTATTTAACAAAACCAAAATAAACAAAATGAACAGGTTTGTACAAAAGTTAAAAAGGAAATATAACGAAACAAATGTTAAACAGTTGACTTTTGTCAGTTTTTAAGGTCACAGCAAGCTATGGTTTAGTTAACAATAAGAGTTGAATTTTTTGAAGAAAAGCCATCTCTGAATAATTGTAAGACGTGTTGTCTATTCCCAAACATTTAAGGGCATACTGTATAGCTAATTCAGTAATTGATCTTTTAAATAAAAAATGTCTTCTGAATCTTACATGTTAAAGACCAAATCAATTAAATAAAACAAATAATAACAGAATACTAGATTTAAACTATTCATAAGAATTTGGCCAATTTGTTTCTAATTAAGAGAAATAATACCAAATGAAAACAAACTTATTTTGATGCCTTCCTTAGCTGCTACATAATGAATACTATGTATAATTAAAAAGAAAATTAATATTCAACTCAAAGTATTTTTTAGAGCATATAGAAATTGTTATGAAGCTAAAAACAAGCAACTACTACAGTAAATAAATGACTTAATACATAATCTAAAAAAGATATGCCATTTCTTCAGCAACAAATATAATTACTAGGTGGGAGCCTGATTGAATCCAGAACAATATTCTAGGTAGTCAATAAAGAACTTTCAGTCAATATGAGATTTTTCAGTAGAACCCTTGGATGAATCTAAAATTCAAGAGGAGCAAAATAATTATTTGGAAATCACTGCTTTATAACAAAAGATTATTTAGAGACTTGGACATAAAGAAGTATCACTAACAGATAATATGTAGTATTTTAGACAATTGTCAGGTGAGTGAAGAAAAGTTTATGATGAGACTAAGTCAATTAGTCACTTTTAGATAAAAATTAAAGGTTAAAATTGAAGACTTGAATTAAATAACTAGTACTAAGTAGTTAAAACTCAGAGAGTGACATTTGTACTGATAGAATAGAAATTTAGTTCAGTAAAGTAAGTTAAATTATTTAGAAACAAATCTATTGTAATAAAAAATGAAACTAAGCAAACAAAATATTTTAATGTTTCTATAACAAAAATTATTAGTTTTGTAAGTCTTGCGAAACTATGAGAGAGGGGCATTTCGAGGATTAGTGTAAATTAAATGTATTTTAAAAACTATTGTAAGTTCGTAAGTTCTTGTTAAATCGTTAAAAAAGTGATATACAGAGAACAGATTTATCAATCATTTTAGGAGGTAGTAGTCTTTACCCCCAGTATATAGACAACCTTTTTTACATCCTGTTTCACAAGTGAACAATTTTATTTAAAAAAATAAAAAAGAATAGCTTGCTTTGGTTTTGTATATAAAAGGTGATAAATGATAAACAGTTTACAAGCTTTGTAAACTTTTTTTTCAATTCAAGGCTCGTACCTATTACTGTATGAAAAATAATATCAAACAAAGGAAATAAATTGCAATAGCAATTAAATATTTTACATCAATCTCTACAAATTAAAAAATAATTTAGTACAATACTCTTGTTAAATATCTTTATTAAACTATAATATATTGTAAGAAATTTACAAACCACATTTGTTCATTATGATGTGCTGTAAATATTGATGTAACTAGAATTATAAATAAATTATAAAATAGTATACAGCTGCATTTTCCTCTATTGAAACATCTTGTGGATCTTACTTATAAAAATCAAGAACATAAACAGTTTTCAAGGTGAACAAACTACTTTATTAAAAACTACCTTATATGTAAATTAAGCTTCATATTTAAACAAAAAAGTCATCCTCCTGATAAATTTTAAAGTTAAAGGTGAAAAGTTTATGCGTACAAGTTAAAAATATTCTTTATAGTTTAAAATTATTTAGAAGAAAAATTAAGAATTAAGAATAACCTAATGTAATCATTAATCAAATAAATAAAAACATAATCACATATTTACAAATCAAGTAATAAAAAGGTACATAAAAGTACCCACTACCCTTTACAATTGACTGTAGTATAACAATGTTTACTTATATACTTAACAATTTTCTATTACACTTTAGTACTACAATATTTTATATCGCTAAACTGATAATATCACTATTTATTATTATGCGTTATATTGTATTTGTTTTTATTTTACATGTCTAATATCATTTAAATGTGTTGTTATTATCAGTAAACATAAAAATACTCTTTTGTGGTCTTTTATTAATAATACCATTAGTTTAATTTTAATATAATTGATACAGAAATGTGAAATTAAAATAATATTTTATTTAACTTCGATCATCATCTGCTTTTATCTGAAATGCATTTATAAGAATATTAACTATTACAATAAGTACATTAATTATTAAAGATGCATTGTTCGCTTTGTCAGCTGAATCTTGATCCTTTTCCTTGTTGATGTTTAAAGTAGAGCCCAAGATAATGCAAACAATTGCCAGTACAGCCTTGGTTGTTGTTGAGGAAAAAATAAAAAAAAAACAAAAATAAATAAAAAAAGATAACAGAACTTAAAAATAAAAAAAAGTAATCATAACAAACAAACTAAAGAGGAAACAAAAATAAATTAACGAACAACTTATTATTTTTAACTATGTGGTTTGAATTTTCCAAAACTAAAGTTACCCAGCTGTGACATGATTTGATAACATATTTGTAGTGTTAACAGCGACAGCGGGATCTAATCCGAAATTCATTTTAATAATGTCGCAAAATAGTGCTCCCGTTACTAGTGCCAACGCGACATGATTTAAAATGTTTGCGACTAAATTCTGTTTTGGATCTTGTTGTATTTTCAAAATTGCCATGATTACTGCCAACAGAGCAGCACTAACCTGTACAATAAAATAACATTACATTAATATATACTCAACTTTCTCTTTTCGGTGGATATAATATAAAACAAATGTTCATTGACCGTATTTGTTTTTCAAGTTAAATCGTAAACATTACAAAAGCACTGAATTGTTTAATTCTATAACAACTGTAATGGAGGAAGTTTCTTAACATCCTAGTTTGAAACATTACTAATAGTAATAATACTTATAGAAATTTAACTTTGATTTCATTTAAAACTTCACTTTTATCCGTCATTAATGAGCATTACTCCATTCTTTATTATTAGCATTATTGTTATTATCATTTATAAGTCTCAAAGGTTGATTTGAATATTCTATTCCAAAACCAGAAATTATAATATTAACTAAAGATATAAGAAAAACGAAAATAAGGATCACGTCGTTAAGGACTATAGCCGCAGTATGATCTCTAGGTTTGTTTATATTCAGGCCTCCAATTATCACGAAAAGTATGGCTACCACAAGCTGTCAAAAAGAAATTTGTATTAATTTAGTAAATAAATCTAATTGTAAGCAATAAAAAAACACTTTTTACTAATTCTGGTTTTTTTTATTATGATTTATTGCATTATTCTGTACCCACTACTAGTACAAGTGTCTTTTATGGACGATCGGTTTCTAATTCAACAATGTTTAAAAAAATGTTACTGCTGTTTGATATAAATGAAATCATAATAAAGATTTTTTTAGAAAACTATTTTTAAATTTAATTAATATTTAGCTAACCTATCTTTTTAAAAATATTTTCTTTTAAGTAAGGCACATTAAAAAATATATGATTATACAAAAATAAAAACAATTTGAGCAATTTCTAACAGCACCACATATTTTCTTATTTCTTAGAAATAATTATCTAGAGATTGCCAAAATATTTGATTGTCTATCTTGTAATCAATCTATGCGCACCAAAGAGTTCGTTTAAAACATTAAATCCAAACTAATAATAAACAAAAAAGTAAACAATGTACTTGAAACAAGTTTCTTTTTCAGAACATCTTTTGCTTTTTGAAAACGCATTACTCGATAGAAATTAAAATTGATTAAAATTGTACTGCATACTCTCTTGTCATTAGCAAAACTAAGACGTCATCGACCTTTTTCTAGTTACTAACCTGATTTAGATTTTATGTCGATTGTACGATTTCATATCGATCGGGACTTGCAAAAGATGTTCCAAAAGCCTGCAAAACGAGAATCTGCACATTTCAATACGCATGTGAAAGTTCAAGAAATTGCAATGTAACCAATTAAGCAAAAAATACCCGCTAACTTTTTTCGAAAAAACGGAACATACCTAATAAAATCACGTTTCTCAAACTTTGACGATCAAAGTACAAAAGTCGTGATTAAAAAAGAAATTCGAAAACGTAAGAAATTTTAGAACAGTTTACACTATTTTCTTATTTAATAAAGAACTAATCTTGGTATAGGCTTTTAAAAAATCGACACATCAAGAGATTTTGCAGAAAGAAAAATCAGACGTTACACTTGCTGCCAGAATTCAATTAACGAGATTAAATTTTGATCTGTCAATGTTCTTCTTGCAATATTTCCAGGTTTGATGGCATTTACTCTTATATTTAGTTTTGAATATTCGAATTATTACGAATAATCTTTTGTTAAAATGCAAAGTATACTCATAGTACTCTGTAGCGTCGTAGACGCTCAATCTTTCAGACGATTTAGAAAGTGTAGCTCAGTTCCTAGAAATTTGTATTGCAAAATCGATAATTACGCAATAGTCAACCTACCTATATCACGTAATGGATTTTATCTTGCGGCGGATTGATTGGTAAGTGGTTAATAGCCGAGCGAGCAGGACTTTTTTGAGGTTTTCTAGTTACGTTGGCCAGTTTTTACAATCTTTAAAAAGGTGAAATTTTTGAATTTTCATTTTTTTTTACTTTCTTGAGTCCTTTCAGAAAGATACTAAAACGATGCCAATCTTATGGAAAGGTCTTAATGGAATGGTCTTCAATCTACAACCATCAACATCAAAGATTTTTTTAAAGATGTCGTTGGATTATTCAAGTTACGTTACCGTTACCGTCTAGGTCAACACTGACGTCCCTCGTATGTTGGATAAAAATGCAATTGATTTTATTACATACTATCATTATTATATGACCTATCCAATTTAATTTGATAGTCGAAAAGTGGTCCACTTATAGAATATAAGCGTAGGTATAGTAATTGAGAGGATGTCAGTCTTTAATAATAGTAAAAGAAATCGAGGTTTCAATATTAAGAAAATCAATTTAAATATGCTTTTCTATTCTACAAAGACCATAATATAATGTACACAAAGAATCTTTATTTAAATACCTCCAAGTAATTACTTTTGGTGTAATAAAACTGATTCAGCTGATTGTTTACATGGTAATCTTGACATAAATAGCATTCTATTGTCACGATTTTTTTTTGTTCCATCTATATAAGGTGATACCAGGTGTATTGAAGAAATGATTAATATGCCATAGTTTAATTGTTTTCATTGTTATGTAGACATTATAGCAATATGCATTTGATTTGATTTTTTTTTTAATCTTAATGATAAACTGAAGAATGTCTCACAAGTAAATAACACATAGCAGTTATACTTTATTGATTTCTCTAAACGTTTTTTTTTTTAAATGACACACAACAAAGAACATAATAAAATATAATAATTAACGACTATATTCATTCATAAGGGTTCCTCATTATTGATCCGTGACTTTCTAACACGCAATCCCTTGTAATTTAATGACGCTAAGGTAACTTTAGTTTTGCAGTTTTTAAAAAACTCGCCATATTAAGGTCCCTGAGGATCAGCCGATACATCAGGAGCTTCAAACACGGCATATCTAGCAACTGAGGGATCAAAAACAGAAATCATAAGATTAAGGACGGTAATAAGAAATGAGCAACCAGTCGTTAGGTAATTTAACATGTTTGCAGAATAGTGATATTCTTTGAGGTGAAGACGACAATCTCTCATCAAAGTGAAAGAAAGGCTTAATACTCCCACGATAACCTATTAACGTAAAATGTGGTAGAGATGTCTTATCTAGTATTTGTCATGCAATGTTATTGTCTTTATTTCTGCTGACTTTTGTTTGTATTGATTCTAATTTTTATCGTTTGTTTACCTAAGAAACAATAAAAATGCGTTGTTTATAATATTATGGTTATGTTCATTTTATCAGATGATACCCAAAGCAATAACGTTTCCATAATTTTATTATCTACATTATTTTGATGTATACAGGGATAGTTAAAGCAGACCACTGTTTGCTCGGTAAAACTTTAGAGGATGAATAAAAATGCCAACTATTCCAATAGTTTCAATAGTTCCTTACAGAAGTGCCGAAAGTTTATAAAACTGAGACGTAACTTTCACTCTTCCATGTTATAATTTCTAACAGAATTATACATTTAAACTTTTATTAAATTTGATAGAAACAATGAAACAGTATTAACAAGCTTGATACATTGCAAGTTCAGCTTCATTATTAGAAATAGCAACTTTTCCTATTAAATTAAACATCTTCAATATATTTTATTAACTAGCAAAACAAGTAATTATTTATAATGAAATCCTTATTCATATTTTTTAATTAGATAATTATATTACTATATTTGAAAAGTAAAATAAAAATAATACAAAATTATAACACAGTGAAAATGTAAAAAATAAATTAGTGCATTTATTACTTACAAACTACAACGACAAGTACTGATGCACGCTGACCTAATTTGTCTTGTATTAGACCTAATCGTGCAGTTTTATTTCTTTGTCCAGTTTATGTCCTAAAAATATTGTTTGGCAAGTTTTTACCGATTGTTAAAATATTTTTAAAAACTAGATAAAATGTAATACCTATTAAGTTACGTTTTGTATTGTCTTAGTTCCATTTTGGAAGTATATGATCTTTATTTTATCAAAGGTTAATATTTTTTAAATCTCTATCTACAGTTTGTAAGGAATAAAAAAATTAAGTAGGGTAAGATCAGGAGATCTAGCCGGCTATTCCATTGAACCACGTCTTCCTATCCATCTAATAGGAAAGACTTCATCTAAGTATTCTCTAACACGAAGTGAATAATGTAGTATTTAATTATTTTTGTCAAATCCTCCATATCTCTAAAAGTATTGATTTTAAATACCACATGTGGGGTATTACCGAACTTTACTTTTAATTCTTGCTAAAAAAAAACTAAGGGGGTTTCATTAAGAAAAAAAAGTCGATGACGTCATAGATCCCAGGGTAGTAAACTAAAAAATTAAAATTAACGTCCATAAAATCCGGAGAAAAAAGAATAAAATTGACCTGTCCTAGCTTCTCTTCCAAACAGCGATAATAAAAAACCTATGAATTTTATTCCTTGCTTTATTTACACACTGTATAAATATACCAACAGAAATACATAAGAGTAAACAAGAAGGAATGAGTGGAAATGAGTGGAAACAAGTTAACACGTATCAATCAAGATTTCATTAGTTAACTCATAAGAATATTCTCCGTAATAAACATAAAAGGCTAGCTGCTACCTTGTTAAAATCTCATAAAATAATCTACTGCATTAAAATTGCAGTCGCATTTATGCGTAAACAACAACTGTTGTCGTAAACCTTTTTTTTTATTCTAGTGATATTACTACAGTGATCCAGCTATTTATTAAACTCGCATTGGTACATCGCTTTATTCCAGACGCTATAGTATGATCACTGGGTCTACTACTAAGCATCGGGCACCGTTAGAGTATAAAAACTTTACAGTCAGTAATACACTTGTTGTCGGCATCTTTGGTCTTTGTGTCCAAATTTCCACCCCAGTGAACATACTGATTCCATAAGAGTTTACTATGCTGTGGTACCGTCAACTTCCTCATCGGTAATAGAATTGAAGTACAATACAAAAAAAGTCGTGACTATCTTAAGGTGCATTTACAACAGATGTTGGTCACCATTTTATTGGCGGAAAGTGTTTGTTTGTTGGCGCCTGTTGGTGTGTATCCATTTCAAATACAATTGTAACTGTAGTTTTGCATATTGGTTTGTATTTTTTTATCAAAATGAACGATGAAAAATGAATGTGGCTAGTACAAAACGATATAACATAGATCATTGTCAGAATAACTTTTAAACATGTTCTCTGCCAATCAAGAACTTTTACACCAACTGCATTGACGGCAGACTAATGATTGCTGCCAGCAAAACGCAAAGTGAAAATACCAAGGAATAGTTGGCGATTCGGTCTCCGGTGGCAACCGGTTGCCTGCCATATAGTGTGAATCCACCTTCAGAGATTAGAATCGATATCTGTGGATAGCAGAAGTTTTCTCGAAATCCCCTATCACTGCATCCACTTGAATAAAGTTAAGTTCGGTTTTATAATACGCAGAGGATGATAATGAACAAAAGAATCCTTTCTTGTTTACAATTTCGCGGCTACAGTCCATCCAAAATTTTGTTTGCTTGCTTAAGTAAAAAGTCAAGATTGTATTTAAAAAGCAAAACGTGGTTAAAAGGGTAGTATGTTGATCCCAATTAAGAAAAGACATAAGGTCCCTCTAGGTATATCTATTGTTTCACATACATTTCATTAGGAAATTTCTAAAAAGTCTAGAATTCTTGTTTTGGAGTTGCTGGTACACTTACTAAATGTTAGTGCAAAATTATATGACCTGAAACTATGATACATCAAGAACAGGATGGAACAAAAAATGTAGAGAGCTGAATATTTTGTTCTGATCCCTCATTATCGATACGTCATATCTAAAAATGATACAGAAACCGTGTATTGGTTGTATTTAAGTATCTTTTGTGATCTGTCTTACAAAACTTAAAAGTACTAATTTGTAATGTATTTTTAATCATGCTTTTCTATATAGTAAATTAAACAGAACTTTTTTTAATAAACAACGACTATAATCATGATTAGTTCTCTAATACTGAAAGAGGACAGTTAGCTGAAATACGAAAAGAAGAACAATTAGTTATAGGATATCCAAAAATCTTCATTTTCATGTTTTGAAGGTGTTCAGATTTGCAATAAAATTCACGCACGCACTCTATGATGATAAAAAACTATAAACTTTTTACTTTTAGTAGAAATAGTAATAGTAAAATTGATTTTTATTTTTTGTTGGAAGATACGAATTGCTTGCATATTTTTATTGCCGCTAATGATATGCAGAGGCGGCAAGCTTTAGATTGGCCTAATAGTTAAAACAATATTAAATACTAATTGGCGTTTCATGTAGGAAAAGTTGTAAAAAAGTATCTTTTAGAAAACATAAAAAACCAATTATTAGACTTCTTGGTTTTTGTTGTAATAATAGCATACATACATAAGGAAAATGTTGCAAGGATAAATGTGAATGCAAAGGATGCATGTATTGCGAGATTTTATTATTACTGTAGGAAAAAAAATAAATGATTGATAATATCAGTTAAAATTTTTGTTTCATAGTGACCTTAATCATTCTGATACAAAGGAAGCTACAATAAACAAAGGATGATAATTTCCTGATAATTGATAATAAAACAGTTTTAATAAAGGAAAATTTTAAATAATAAAAATACGTATACAGTATGTAAATATTCGATTTTGTCTGTCATAATCCGTTAGATTACTTTTATACTGTTTAGTTTTAAGAATACGACGAGCGAAAACAAAAGCGTTTTAAATAATATCGTTTTACTCTTTTCTCTATAATAGAAAATTAAATTTGTTTTGTCTTTTATTAAATAAATATCAACTGGAAAGAATTTTACAGGTTGTTTGGGGGTGACCCTCACGATGGTTATAATTTGTACCACCTGCATACGTAGAATATTAGAACAACTCAGTTTGCATCAGTCAATATATCATATTAAGAAGTTAGACTTATTAGAATTTAAATTTGGTTCATAAAGAAGCCTGGCCCAATACTTTTTGTAAGCAGCTTATAATCTTGAAATGACAAAACCACGTTTGGTACCATGTAGTAATTTCACTGAGTAATATAAAAATAAATTAAAATAAAGAGGCATTAGGAAATGTAAATTATAAATTAGGGACACTGAGAACACTTCTTTATCATTTGCATCAAGAAAAGATACTAGAAACCAGGTAAATCTTAATTTGAACTATCTGAACACAAGGACTCAAGTTACTCCTTAAGTTACCATAAACGAAGATGTTCTTACTATCACAAAAAGGTTTTTTTTTCTTTATTTATATTTAGAGTCGAGAAATAGTACAAGAGGTGAAAAGCAATACTTTCCCATGGCTTTAGAATTGCTAGACTTTTCATCTTTTCCATTTAGTGGGCAAAACCAAAGTGTTACCATTACTTTTAATGAATACATAAAGAATAATCAATTTGCATGTTGCCTAGATCCATTGGCAACAAAAACTATTTTGTTGGAAAATTGAAAAATTTATCTGAGGATCAATTGTGAAAAACCAAAATCTCATTCAAAATATCTCAAAAACTTTTGTCATCTTTACAAAATTGGGTTTAAAAAAGTGCCCAACGCTTTGAATCAAGAAAAGTTAACATCGCCAACCGATATTCACACTTAAAGAAAAATACGAATAACTGAAAAAATCAAATCTCAAGTTTGTAACATTAAGCTCACATTGCAGAAAATGATTAGAAAACAAATATAAAGTTGGTAAGACCAAGAAATGCATAATCAAAATATTTTAATCTTTTAAATGAAAATTCGTCAACTGTCTCGTGTCTATCTCTTAAAGAAACTTCTAAATAATAAAAAAGGTCAAATATTAAAATAAAAAACGATTGCTGTTACATACTCAAGAGTAAGAGGTTCAAGTACAGTCAATTATATAAAAAAGACTAGAGAAATAAAATAAGAACTGTGCTCATAATCAGAAAAACTTCTTAGCATAAGTTATACGCTCAGCGAAAAAGATTGAAGTGGAAAGAAATGAATACCTCAAATATCGCAAGGAAGCAAAAGAGGCCAATAAAAAAAGAATTGATACCAACGTAAAAACAACATGTTTTGAGCTCAATATAAAATAATGAAAGGGAGTGGACCTCAGTCCTCAAAAAGACTCCGTTTGAATATTGACTGTCTTCTTTAGAAGGATAAGCCCAACTTGAATACAAGAAATGGTACAATATAATGGTGGACGCTTGGATCAAAGATATATGAATTTTGCCTTTTGTTAGTTATTGAAGTTGTCGTACCACAGAGATTTTAAGGTTTATTGTGTGCAATTTTGCTAGCAGATAACAACATAATTAATTAATACATTAGACATTAAAGTAAAGAAAGACAGAAATAGGCAAGAAATTCTTTCAAGTATGTTTCGAATAAATTCAGTAACACGTGATCAAAAGTAGATCGAGTCTGTAGAATCAATGGAAGACGAATGTCATGTCATACTTAACATCTTTATTTATCTGTTGTGTTGTTATCTCTATCATTAAACGTTTATTTGCTTTTTTTATTTAAAAAGAATGCGTTTTGACTTTAATGGTCTACGTAGGTCAAACCGACTTTTGATCACTCGTTATTTATAGCTAGATTGTTGTATCCATTCTTTTGTTTTGACACAGTCGACTCGAATTTCTTATTTCGAAAATATGACAGTGGTCGTGATCAAGATGACACTTATTTTGTTAATGATGAAGCGTTTGCGTGAATGATAATCAATTGTTAGTAAATACGGCTTTAGAAATTTTGGGAAGCTTTAAGTAATTATACTTATGTATCACACTGTATTAAAATTTAGAAAACTAACAGTATGATGAAAATTACAAGGTCAAAATTTTAACTAGCCCTGTATGTGGTTCAAAAACCGTAGAAACAATAACTGACTGTCTGTTTTCAAACAATACTTGAATACAAATTACCGTTTTTAACTACCCGTTAGACATTTTAATGAGAATATTCCGGATATCTAACAAGGTGTGTTAAATTTAAATTTTATATAACTAGTTACAATAATTAATTCATTGTCAATTAATTCTAAATACTGACCTGTAATACAATGGAAACTATTATTAAACTGAGCATCAATGTGTAAAATTCATGTTGTTTTCCAACTTGCAGCACATATTTTAATTGTGAAGCGTTGGCTGTAAGGAGGGCAACATCCAAAAGGCCTTGTGCAATCGTTTTTTTCGTCGCATATCTATTTGCATCCAAGGTTTTCTGCAAAAAGATTAAACAATGAAAATGATTTATTTATAATTACGTTCACTGGAACAAAAATCATGTCTAATAATATTATTACAAATAATCGGAATCCCGCACTAACGGCGTTGCCATCATTAGTTGTTTCACTTTTTCTTGTTGTTGTTTGTGGAGATAATTCCATGTTTACGTACGCTTTCAACTAAACGAACTGTGACTTGCTACTGTTGGGTTTGTTAAACTAACGTGCTTAGTGAATCATTCGATTTCCTGCATATTTGTTGTTTAACAAAGGTTCATTTTAAGCAATTGAGTAGGATTTAAGTACCCAGAAATAAAATAATAAATATCGTAGCTGACATCACGTTGTTACAAGTAGTAACGAAAACAATAAATGATAAAGTGATAACGATTTTCTTATCTGTACTATTTGTAATTGAAAGTCCGCGATTTTTTGTTTTGCTTTAAACTGGGAAATATGGGGTCACGCAAATTTAACTGCATATACAGGATACACTTTGAAACTACTCGATGGTAACGCATTTACCGCATTTACTATAATGCAGCGAATAGGGGCAAGGTAAGGTGAATGTCATACTTTCATTTTAAAATTAAGTAAATGTTAATTTATTCAGATTTCCATTTATACTACACCACCTGTATTCTATATACAGTGTGTTTCACTTCTTCTAAATATTCTTTTTCATTGATTATTATCATTTATAAAAAATGCAAGTTCATTATATGTAGTGATTCAGAGCAGATAAAAAATTCTCAGAAAAGTTATGAATGAAAGTTTGTTTATAGCAAAATACTTATGAAATAACTAATAGAAAATTAGAGTAAACAAAATTAATACGTGTATACAAAAGAAGTGGGATGCACTCTATACATATGTAGAGAAACTTAGTTTTTTTTATAAGGATAAATAAAATAATGCATGCCTTTGAATCCTTATTTCTTTTAATAACAAACAAAATATCAGCACTTTCTGCAAATTGCTTAACCTAGGTAGGTTACATAGAATTCTGTTGTTCTTTTATAAAATAAATTAGAATAACGAGTCATTAAATGAGAATGCCTTTTTATTTAAGCCTCGAATCAACTAGAAGGTAAGTGTAGCAGTGATGTTATACCGAGTGTACAAACTGTTTAATTCTAAAACAAAACTAAAAAGAGGACATTTAGGGCAGTCTATTTTATGTTGGACTTGCTGATGAATAAACAAATTACATATGTATGTCAGGATTGTTGTCACTGTTTACGAATTCTATCTTCTTATCAGGCTCCTGTTTTAGGAAACTAAAGTATTGTAAAAATGATAATGCTTACTCCGCTTATCTATTAGGTGATAACGATCTAACACGCCAATAGATTAGAAAATCTTGGTGGTTGAAAATTGATTTCCTGTAGGTAGCAATTGGTTGACAGTTAAACTTAAACACCTCTAATAGCTGAAACTGAACCAGAACAACAAAGCTGCTTCAGATTGTTTGCATTGTCTAAACTCGAATCATAATTAATTTACCTAACAATGATAACTTCCCCAATAGAATGTTTTAAAGTTTTTCAATTTCAAATTCACTACTACTCGATTTAATGCCTTATACGCAACTTTTATTGCTCCAAGTGCAGATGTTACTACCTACATTACAAAAGAAAATAAATATCAGTCAATTTATTTCAATAGACCAAACGGTCTAGAATAGTATCAGTTCAGAAAGTGGCATAGTATATCTTGCAAGTGAGAAAGTTTGACAAACGGAGTGAAGCCGAGTAAGTCAATAATACGAGCAAGTGATATGACAGTTTTGAAAGAGTTGCGAACGCTATTTTTTACACGACATATAATTATTTCTATTATAGGGCAAAACTCCAAGGCTTTTAGTAGCTTGGATGTAGGAGCACTCTCAGGATCGTTACATTTTAAATGTGATAGTTTTATCGGCCAAATAACACTTGTATAATCCGAAGATGTCATACAGGCTATAATCTATTACAATTTCTATTAAAGTTAAACCATAATAGCAAGGGGTAATTATATATGTACATACCATAATCTATAAAGAGTTAAAGTGCATCAAATAACTGGTCTCTGTGAGACATGATTTATTTAGATTAAAAGTTTAGAGAATGCATTTTATGTATTGGTTTTCATTTAACGCATATTCAAATTAAATAAATATGCTGAATGGAAGATTAACAACAAATTAAGCGTACTTACCATACCTTGGAAAATAGAGTGGATAGAATGCATAATATGACAGAGTTACTTTCAGAGCACTCTAGAGAGTAGTCAGTTGAACACGCTATTAAGTAGGACTAGTACTTATAATCTCAAATAAACAGATAAATAAATTTAAAAGTGATTTATTAGTTAAAGAATCAATATGAATTTCTCATTAGAATACAAAATGCAAAACATTTGTCACTTTTTTAGTTTTCATAGAATGTTAAATTATAAATTTGAATTTCTTTCATAATACAGAAACTTGTGCTACACCCATTGAACTCTATAC